>CAJGYO010000004.1:34953641-35541204 GCA_904845875.1 Miscanthus lutarioriparius | reverse complement strand
GATTCACACCGAGACACATGTGTAGGAAGCGAAGGGACACCCCATGTAGGCTATGCCGACTCCATCACGAATGACGAGCATGGGTCCCGGTCAGACGTTTCCGACTGAAGCTCTCCGAGCCCCGTCACTCCAGTTGTCAAGGTAAACACTATCTGATGAGTACAGGTCCGATCTTCCGAGAGGTAGCCGGTAAGTTCGATTTGTGGAGATCTCGACGTTGGCGATCTGGCTTCAAATCAGACGCGATTCGAACCCTACAACCGTTACACCACTGCTCCATTGGTTATGAACCAAGCACAACTTGATTGACCTCGCCAAGAAGGCTTTTCCTGCAAGTGAATCGAAGAGCACAAGCAAGAAGGTAAAACACGATACATGGCCAAGTTGGCCCAAATAGGTGACGCAGCACCTTGCCGTGGTCACATAGAATGATCCACGGACCTTCTGGAGCTGGGACCAGATCCAAAATGACGGCGTCGTCGTCCCCTTTCCAACGCATCCAAGAACGGCCCGTTTCGATGTCGTATGAGAAAGTTATGACCAAAACAGTGACGACGTGTCTGCTGAATCCGAGGGCGACGTGGCAGCTGAGTTGGGAACGAATTGCAACTTGGGGAAGACCATGGCGTCGGTGTGTCCAGCATGGTGATGTCCTCATCATCCTCCCTTCTCGAATTGGAGTCATCCTCGACTCCATCTTGGCGATGTCCTCATCATCCCTCCTTCTAGAATTGGAGTCGTCCTCACTCCATCCCATCATCACGAACTCCTACAAAAGGTTAGTGACAAAGCAGCAATGCATCGGATATATAAAAGGTTGACAAAACATAGTATAACATGGTGCATCAGATTATCACATAACTCGCCGTGATAGCAGAAGTTGTAGCAAGAAAAGCACCTCCTTTTAACTTAATCCCATTATTTTTAGCAATGTCTGTTGGAGGTTTATTTTTAATCTCATTAGCATGTTTAACAATATCCGTAGGAGACAAAGGCAGCAATGTAATTTTCTTGTCCTTATGTATGATAGTGTATGTATTAGTTCTACCATGGTGTAAAGCATCATTATCAAATTCCCATGGTCGACCTAACAAAATGGAACAAGCTTGCATAGGGACAACATCAAAATCAGCAGATCAATGATAGAGCCCTGTGAAAAAGCTAATGCGTGCTGATTTAGTTACCTTAGTCTTACCACTATTATTGAACCATTGAAGTTTATATGGATACGAATGTTGTCGTGTGGTCAAGCCAAGCTTGTCAACCAAATCTGAACTCACCAAGTTGTTGCAACTCCCGCCATCAATGATAGTGAGAACACGACAACCCCCGCACAATGAGATACATGTGGAACAAATTGTGGCGTTGGATCTTCATCTCTTCTTCATGTCCCACACGTACTCAACACACGCCTGCACAAGAAGGCTAGGGTAGTCCCACGGCAGCAGCCACGGAGTCAATGGTGATGGCCTCCTTGTCTTGATCGCCTCGGTGGGATCTCGCATCAATGTTAGCAAAGAAGGGCTAAATCATCTTCTTGACAAAGGGCTACATATCCATCCTCGGTAGCAATGAAAGAGCGACGATTGGGGCACTCCTTCATGACATGTCCCATGCCTTTGCATCGGTGGCAAATGATTTTAGAGCGGGCGAGGAGGAGCTAGTAGAAGCACCGAGTGGCACCTTTCTTCATTGTGGAAAGCGCACATTAGACAATTTACTTACCCCGGAAGAAAATGGAGGTGTAGATGGCTGTGGTGCAACAGGAAGCTTGGGTGTCTCCGGCTCGGAACGCTGCTGAAAATTCCTCCCATTGTTAGACCTGAAAGGCTGGTGTTGTTTTGCGTCCCTGCACTTCTCGTTCGCTTTAATAATAGCAAGATGATACAATTGGGAAAAATTGCGCCATTCTTTGTAATCAAGTATGTTCTCAGATATCATGGTTTAAACCACCAAAAAATCTAGCACTAGCATCATTATCATCTTCATTTATACCACAACGTGCTAAACCAATAAGCAATTCTTGATAGTATGCTTCTACTCCTTTATCACCTTGTTTTAAAGTTTGTAGTTTCAAACGTAAATCACGTTGGTAATAAGGAGGAACAAAACGAGATTTCATACGTTGCTTTAAAACATTCCAAGTTTGAGGCATAGCAGCAGCATTATTGGCATTACAAAGATCACTCCACCAGAATAAAGCAAAATTAGTAAACTCACTAGTAGCAAGTCTAACTCTATGCTCAGCGGGAACATTATGAGAATCAAATTTTTGTTGAATAGCAAGCTCCCAATCTAAATATGCCTCTGGATCAACATTACCAGCAAAAGGAGGTAGACTAAATTTAATTTTAGCAAAAGGATCATTATTACCATGATTATTACCTTCCATACCGTGAAGATTGAAGTTGAGGCGGCGATGGGCACCACCGTCAGCATACGCATCTTCATCACCAAAAGCATCCGCATCGTCATCATCAGCACGATAAGGTGGAGGGCGTTGCTCAAGCTGTTCAATGCAGGTGACCAGATTGTTCACGTTGCGCGTCAGCTCGGTCATAAGATTGCGTTGTTCAGCCATAAACGTTGTAAGCTCGCCCTTGGACACGCACTCATTAAAGTCCGTCGAAGTTCCTGCCATGGTTAGAAGATAGAAAAAGACAACACCAAAGTATTATCCCTATCAACTAAAAGGAAACAAGTGGTGGTGGTGGTGATGGTGGAGAAAGTGGAATGCAAAATCACAAGCGGCTTACCACCGTCTTGCCTGTATTCTTACCAACGCCAAACAGGAGCAAAACCAAAGTGGCGAAGCAATCTGTTGTGGAGCGTGGGTAACAGTTGCAAGATGAACCTGTGCTGACAGAAGAATATGTGGAGCTATGGGTAGGCACACAATATGACAGCAAGGATTAGCAATTAACGAATGCAGATTAATGATTGTTCAATCCGGATCCAAAGTACAAATCACAGGTGCTGGCTAAGACGTGACGAGACGTAGCGCAACAAGGTGAAAACAAAGGACGATCGAAAGAACTCACGGAACAAGCAGCCCGGATTTCTCCTTTTTTTTTCCAAAAGGCACTAATAGGAAACGAACTTTTTTACTTTTTTTTCACTATTTTTTATATACTTTTCTCTGAACAAGGATCACAAAAGATGCAACCACAAAAATTAGCACCTACAACTGAGGTGGGATGTGGTCTACAGAAATTCAGCACGTTCTCTGAAAAGCATGCAAAAACTTTGACAATTTTTTTCTATATTTTCCCGATTTTTTGGCAATTCTGATGAAACCAAATGGTGTCAAGAAGCTGCTGAAAAAATTTCAGATTTTTTGGATAAACGAGCGAAAAGTTATGCCTGTTTTACTGAAGGTATCTCAAGGTATGTTTTCCGGGAGGCACAACACGGCGGCGGCAGTTAGGGCAAAGCGTCCCGAAACTCCAACACCGATCACAGGATCGTCACTGTGACTAACAGCAGCAGAGGTATTACCGATGATGTAAGGAGGGCTGCGATCTTGAGCAAAATAAGAGCGGTGGCAACCTGTCTAGGGTTTGCTTGCGGTGAGGTGAGAAGTTACACAAGGCGGCTAGCGGGGCAAGTCGAGTAATGTGGTGGCTTCGACCTGTTGTTTGGGAACGGTGGATGGGATATAGCGGCGGAAAACAAAAATCACAGCAACGGGCGATTGAACTACGACCACGAACACAATCCTAAACCAGCAACAAGACTCGACCACGGACACAAACTCAACAACATGAATCTGAAACGAAATTGCAAAGGCACAAAGGGGCGATAGGACAAATGGAAATTGAAATATTTTTGGGCTTTTTGTAGACTCTAGGTAATGAACAAATACGAATCTAAGGCAAACGAGATTATACCTCGCAGTAAACCCGAAATATCCGATACCAATTGATGAGTACAGGCCCGATCTTCCGAGAGGTAGCCGGTAAGTTCGATTTGTGGAGATCTCGACGTTGGCGATCGGCTTCAAATCGACGCGATTGAACCCTACAACTGTTACACCATCGCTCCGTTGGTTATCAACCAAGCACAACTTGATTGACCTCGCCAAGAAGGCTTTTCCTGCAAGTGAATCGAAGAGCACAAGCAAGAAGGTAAAACACGCAATCTGATATTGCAAATATGAATGACGCGAATATCAATAGAGGGTTCTAGAACTCGGTTCCAAAGGACTAATCGACACAGTGGAGGAGATCAAGAATGGGGGCCCTGGATCACTGTAAAAGGATTTGTCACCACAGTTACAATGAACGATTCAGTTTCTCGATGGAAAACTAAACTCTAAACAAAACCCAATTGTGTAGCAGCGGCAGCGGCTGTGTTTATAGTCTAAGACTCGACCTAGGGTTGGGGACGACCAGGGGTTGGGCGCCCACAACTTGGGCTTAAGGCCCGACACGATACATGGCCAAGTTGGCCCAAATAGGTGACGCAGCACCTTGCCGTGGTCACATAGAATGATCCATGGACCTTCTGGAGCTGGGACCAGATCCAAAACGACGGCGTCGTCGTCCCCTTTCCAACGCATCCAAGAACGGCCCGTTTCGATGTCGTATGAGAAAGTTATGACCAAAACAGTGACGACGTGTCTGCTGAATCCGAGGGCGACGTGGCAGCTGAGTTGGGAACGAATTGCAACTTGGGGAAGACCATGGCGTCGGTGTGTCCAGCATGGCGATGTCCTCATCACTATCAAACCCCCTCTATTTCATTATAAATCATTTCATACATCCATACGCGCATTTCATTCCATATGCCCGCGCCTCCCGGATGATTCGGGCCCTGAACTGCTCGGGGGCTCGGGAACTAAGCATCGCACATGCAGCGAAATGCATCAGAACACTCTGTGTTGCGTCATGAAGCGGCGGTTGCCTCATTCGACATGAGCAACCAATAGAGCCAGGGGAGAAAGCTGTAGATGAGCACCGTGCGGCCCTCGCTCGGTCCGGCAGACCGGGTCATCTCAACCTTCTCATTTGATCCTGAACCTCTTGCCAGGCCCACAGAATCTCCATCGAGGGGAGGCCGTTAGGCCACCCGGGTCAGTCTCTAGAATGACCTAGGCATCTGCCGGGTTGCAGGTAAAGGAGTAGTGGAATGTCACAAGAGGGCTATGCCGACCCCGTCATGAACGATGGACCCGGATTCCGCTCGATCACACCCTTTAGCGAACTCAGCGAGTTAGTCTTCAAGCCCGAGCGATCGGGACAAGCGACGAAACTCAGCCCCTCTGGTTGTGAGGAACCGAGGATGGGGTAACACACACAACTCACATCGACCCCCACGAAGGACCGATAGGGCTCGGGGGCTCAAGACAAACGCCAAGGACAGCAACCTCGAACTCGCCTGGTCCCGCGGCGCGCACCGACGCCAGGATCCGTGAGCACCGCCTCGTCCGATCTTTAACTAACTAGCTACGCTTCGGCTCCATCCAGCTACACTTCCGACTGCACTCTAGACTCCTGGGACCGCGACCCCGAACTCACGTCATATGGCTTCACTTCCGACTGCGCTCCAGACTCCTAGGACCGCGACCCCGAACTCGCGTCATACGGCTTCACTTCCGACTACGCTCCAGACTCCTGAGACTGCGACCCCGAACTCGCATCATATGACTTCACATCCGACTGCGTTCTAGACTCCTGGGACCGCGACCCCGAACTCGCGTCATACAGCCTCGTCAGGATCCACGAGCTCCGGCTAACCGATTCCTAAAACTAACTAAAGTAACTCTCTCGATCCATGGCGCGCACCGACACCTGGGTTCGCTCGCGACCCCATCTCGCTCGATCCCACGGCGCGCATCGACGCCAAAGATTAGTGAGCTCTATCGCATCTGAACTAAGCTGTCTCCATCCGTGGCGTGCACCGACGCCAAGGTTTGTCCCAAACTAGCTCCCTCACCCGATCCCATGGCGCGCATCGACACCAGGATCAGTGAGCTCTCTCACGTCCGAACTAACTTTCTCAGCCGATCCAAGGCGCGCATCGACGTCGGGATCAGTAAGTTCTATTTCAATCCAATCCCTGTGCCTAAACGCCTCGGCTGCACAATGACGCCTTGGTTAAACAAAAATTCGTCTTAGACTAAAAACATGCACACACGCCCGCTAAAATGACACCCCCAGACGGTTCTGCCCGAACCGCCCGGGGGCTACACCCGTGGGTGCGCTCACGCGCACCCACCGAACAATAGAAAAACCTCCCCCGCCGAATGACAGAAAACCCCCTGGCCAGTTCTGCCCAAACCACCCGGGGGCTCGGGGGCTACACCCGCGGGTGCGCTCGCGCGCACTCGCCGGCAAGACAAAAATCCCCCGAATAATTCTGCCCGAATCACCCAGGGGCTCGGGGGCTCCTGTCGGGTTCATAAACCCGGGGTCCCTCAGGGACCGGCTTCCACGCCAAGGCTCGACCCAAGAGTCTAAAAACAACAGGGCAAAGGGGCGGTTCAACAACCGACCGGAAGGCCTGACCCAAGAAGAGCAACGCCTGCTCGTCAGCTACTTCAGCCCACCTATCCGACCGGAGCTCTCGATTCAGGCTTCAGCCGCCTCCGGATGGCCTCTCCGATCGGAAGGCCTGCCCCGAGCCCTACTTCCGACTCCGACCCCACGTCTCTCCGACCAGGGTATGTAAGAACCCTGCTCGCCGCTCTTCTCCGACCGGGGCAACCGAAACCGACTGGGGCCATCCGACCAGGGACGCCCGCTCGGAAGGGACCAGGGACGAATGGAGAAAGTAGCACATGAGTCAAACCATGGTACAGGGACCATGCCTTGTACACCTACGGGAACAGTGTTCCACAACCACCCTGACACAAATAGTATTATAGGCGCCGACATTTATCCCTACAGTATTGTAGGCGCTGATGGACTCTCGTACGGCAAAAAAACCCCTCACATGCGTCTAGGCATCAATAGTGTTGTAGGCGCTGGGATTCACCATACCCGGTAAACGTGGTGAGACTCCTCACATGCCTCTAGGCATCCAGCAGTATTTTGCAGGTATCGACATCAACCCTTCCTGAAGAATACAACGCAACCTCCCACGTGCACCTGGCATTCTACAGTGACATCAATAGTGTTGTGGGCGCCTACCATTATCCAATCCTCATCGGCGTGGGCAACAAGGCTTAAAAGCAACCGTACCCTCTCTCTCTCACCTGTAAAGCCATCCCCTTCATCTATAAAAGGGGATGCACTCCCTCCAATAGGAGGACCGATTCATTCAAGCTCAGTTCCTTTAGATTCATTAGTCCAATAGCTCACAACCACAAAACCGCCAGGTTTGGACCTCAAGCACACGCTTGAACACTTAGCTCATAGCGGAGTTCCCGTCGCTCTCGGCCCTTCCGACCGGAGTCGACCGGGCCTCTGGTACCCCCCATCTTTCTCTCTCGTTTGTAACCCCACTACAGACTTCGAGCACCTGGGCTCAGGAATAAAGTCACCGACCGACCCAAACTGGACGTAGGGCATGTTGCCTGAACCAGTATAAATCATGTGTCATTGAGTGCTAGGCCACCTCCGATCACAACGTATAGCAAAACTACAAATATTCACTAGTTGGTCACTTTCTGTACCGACACCTATATTCCTAAGCGCGCATAGGAGCTAAGCTCTTAACGCCATGGGGTGTGGAATAGCCGGGGCAGATAACAAGATAAAGGACTAACAATGCATTGTTAATATTAAATATTAACATTTCATACATCTTAAACATAATGTTTCATACATAGCTGTTTGGCATAACGCAGATAAATTTGTTACATGTCGTCATGGTTGAGGATCAGCATCGCCAAACAGATCCAAGTCATCCACCAGCTTGATTGCTGAATCAGACACCTCCTCCTCTAGTGCGGTGATATGCTCGTCGCTTAGAGTTTGGGCAAAGCCACCATCGATTTCGTTCAAGCTTCACCGAGGGGTAGAATGACCGGACAACCGCCAGTGCATGGCCTGCGGCAGAACAAGCGACACCACGAGCGTAATGCTTGAAGTTCTCCAATGCTGACCTGCACCTCTCCATGATGATATCTAACTGCAGTCGCCTATCGAGCTTCGGTAACTGTGGGTCGATGAGGTCTAGCATGAGCTTTATCCCATCGGTCATGGCCTTCGTTGTCTCTTTACTGGCCTCCAGCCGAAGCATGAAGTCGCGGAACTATGCCTGACTATTGGTTTGGATCACTGCCGACAAGGAGAACAATCATCTTAAAAAGCTTCTCATAGCAAGGTGAGTATTAACATGAAGAATAACTCACATTGTAGTTCATCGGTGAGTCGTTTTTCTGCCATCCGAGCTTCATCCCTTTGTTTCTCCACTAGCGCCGTGGCTTCCCACGCTAGCAGAGCTTGGGTCTCCATCTCCACCTTGGTGTCACACGCCAAGCGCATTTTGGTTTCCACCTCCACCTTGGCAGCACGTGCCAAACCCACTTCAGCCTCCGCCTACCTCAGAGCTTCAACAAGCTCTACACCAATAAAAAATTTCGGTTAGCATGGACAAACTGAAGATATGAAAGCAATACACCGAAGGGCCTAAGGACTTACTTTTTTCTCGACTTACGCCATCATCTAGCTAATTCTTCAGCTCCGAATTCTCTGCTTCAAGTTGCGTCTTTTCTGCTCGCAGCTTATCCTAGTCGGCGTGTGCTCCCACCAGCATCTTCTCTAGAGTCTTCACAGACTCGCATAACCTCTGGTTTTTAGCAACCAACAGAGCTACCCATTCTAGCTAGCGTCTGCGGCTCTAGGAGATCTTCATTACCTCCTGCGGTGACCAACAGTTAACAGGCATAATCTGTAATCTCAATTGGTTATGCAAACTGACTTACTTCAATTTGGCTAGACACCGACGCTAGTCCAGCCCTGAGCTTCTTCACTTGCTCGCTTGCCTCCTCATCCTCCACCACCTCCATCGTATCTCCATGGCTTATGAAGGTCCACAAAAGCTTAGGAGGAGGATCCCAGGTATTTGGTGCTTCATGCTCAATTTCTTCAATCACCTCGGGGGACTCTCTCGCCTGCCTTGGCGCTCGGCCGGCTCGTGGTTGCACAGAGGGGATAAGTTCTATCCCTGACGTCTGAGCCTAGGGACTATCCCTTGGCTCTGGGTGATTGCTCGACTCAGCAGCAACATCTTCATTCATTCATTCTGGGTGCTCGGGGACTTCATCTTGGGGACCAGCCTGGTCTATAGGTGCCTCTCGTGCTTCTTCCGGCTGTCCTGCCTCAGCACCCTGAGTAGTGGCTATCACGGCACTTGGCTTGGCCTTACACTGAGTAGCACTGACGTCGACTGAGTGAAGCTGCTCGGCCGATGTTTCCCTACAACATGATGTCTTATCATCGATACTTCCACACTGGTTTTGCTTGGACTAAGTCTAGAGTAGAAACACTTACTCGTTGGACCGCCTACGTGCAGCTCTAAATGGCTGGGGCCTTTTAGAGCTCCCCTGCCCTCCAGTTGCTGGTATAAATCTTGAGAACACCGAAGGCGGCCGATTCGCCTCCGGTGCTTCTGTCCTTGCCACGGTGGCCCTCTTGGCCGAATCCTCTTGTCTAGGCTCGGGGACTTCGCCCCAAGCGGATCTCTGGCCGATGATGCCTTGGGCTAGCCGGTCGGAGGCTCTAGCGGTTGATGCCGGAGCGGCCATCCGCGTAGCTTGCTGCTGCAGCGTCTCGCCTGTGTCTTCATCATCGTTGCCACTACAACGTCTCGCCTGTGTCTTCATCATCGTCCGACCAGTCCACGATGACTTGTCGGCTGGACAGAGGCTCTCTCATCGAGATTTCACCCTTGGGTGCTGGCGGATTATTCAGTTTCTTCTTCTTCTTTGCTGGCTCTTCTAGGCCTGACTCTTTCCTGTGTGGCAGCTGCCGATGTTTGGGAGGTTTCTCCGCCATGTCCTCAGATGAGGATGATGAACTGCTCTCCGATGGCGGAACGGCAGGAGCCTGGGTCAGACGAGCATCTACGCCCTTCGGCCAGGTTCCATTTGGCACATAGGATACATACACAGCATGATCCTTCCCACAAGTTTTCAAGAAGACATTTTAACATCATCAAGATTTGACATTATAAGAACTTCAAATAGTACACACTTACTCGTGGTGGTGGATTCGTGATGTTGTATGCCCTCTGCTGCCCACATTTTTTTGTTGGGTGTTAGTTGAAAAAAGCTCTAGGAGCCGAGCATAGGCGACGTCCAAACTTATCCTATTGGGGGCTTCCCGCGTGGTATCTTCATCACCTACGTATTCATACGCACGGTGGACTCTTTCCTTGCTCGGCTGAATCCGGCAGCATACGAAGTTGATGGCTACACCAACTCCGTTAAGATTGTTTTGCATCTGACCCAGAATCTACAGAAGCTCAACGACCTGGGTCATCTCCTTACATTCGGTCTTGCCAACCAGTTTGCACTTGGCACTACTAAATGGTCTATGCCGGCAGACAGGCTCGGTTCAGCATTTCTAATATAAAACCACTTAGCATTCCATTCTTTCAATGATGTGTTGAGAGGCACTTGTATGTGTTCTCTAACCATTCCATCCCTCAGCTACAGATAAACTCCACCGACCACTTTGGGGGACCCAGATCCAAAAAAGGGTTTGAGGTAGAAGAAATAGCAAAAAAGATTGAAGTGCGGAGCGATTCCGATGAACACTTCGCATAGATTAATGAAGAGGGAGATATGAAGGATACTGTTGGGATGGAGATGGCACAGACTAATGCCATTGTAACCAAGAAGTTTTTGCAGGAAAGGATGCACAGGGATCCCAAATCCGCAAACAAAATAAGCCACGAATACGATGAGTTCGCTGGTATCGGGGGTCGAGAATGGTTTGCCTACAGCGGGGCACCATCTGGCGGTTGCTTGATCGTGCAGGATGCCTTCGAACACCATTCCTTCTAGGATCTTCTAGGTGGTCATAGATTTGACCCACTCCTGGTCACGGCGGACCTTGCCGATACTCTCCACCACCTCCCTTCCTGGCTTCTTCGGGTTCGAGCGGCTGTGTTTCTTCTCGCCCTTCGCGATGGATCGAATTTGATTTGATTTGGCTACGATTTCAGTTGCGGAGATGCTGCAGTTGCAGCTATAGCAGTATGCGAGAAGGCGAAGCATCAAATACTCTACGGTTGCGAGGAAGAAGGTGTGCTAATGCAGAATGAGGAGAGTGCGCCGCCGTGGATCGATTGAAACAGTTCGACCCTAACCCTTTATATTTAGGGTTTTTGGGAAACTGCGCTGACCCCACCGCATTGTTCGCCCCCCTCAGCAATATTTGCATCACCTCCTTCGCGTCCCTCCAACTTTTTCGTCAATTGTTATTGGGCCGGTATAATGGGCCTACGGGCATACTAAATGGCTGAGCCCACTTCATCGGTTTAACTCTCCAAATTTCTCTATGTTCTCCAAATTTTGCCATGTTCGCCATTGTTCGCCACGTTATAGTGCTAAGCACTCTCCATGTTCTCCAAATTTCTCCATGTTCTCCAAATGTCTCCATGTTCTCCAAATTTCGCAATGTTCGCCACAGTATAGTGCTAAGCACTCTCCATGTTCTCTAAATTTCTCCATGTTCTCCAAATCTCTCCATGTTCTCCAAATTTCACCATGTTTGCCATGGTATAGTGCTAAGCACTCTCCATGTTCTCCAATTTCACCATGGTACAGTGCTAAGCACACTTCAAAATCCGCCACGGTTAATTGCTAAGTATTCTCTCCATTTTTAAGTGCTCAGTACTCTCCAAATTTTACTCCTATGTCTAGTGCTAAGCACGGGGATTTAGTCCTTTATACAATTATGAATAAACTCCAAATAAACATAAACTGCTCTGCAGGATATAAAATTCACCGATACATTGCTCCTGATAAACTTCGCTCTGTTTTCTTCATCATCGAGTTCATATATTTTATTTTTAAATCATGTATTACCCGTCCTACATATTTGTATTGCATGATCATCGTCTGGGTGGTCGCGTTATCTGGCCTTCAGATTTCTCCATCGATCAATTGGTTGGACCACTAGGTTCATGACTTCATCGCTGACCAGTTGGTCAGACCTTTCGGCATTCACTTCTACTCGGCGCTCACTTCACCACCGACCAGTTGGTTGGGCTGCTTGGTACTTGATTCTTCGCCAACCAACTGGTCGAATTGTCTGTCGTTTCATCGTCAGTTACGCTAGGGGCTTGGTAGCTAAGCTGGGGACTTTGTCTTCTGATTCGCTTGTTGGCTTACTATGTTTTGCCGACGCTGCATGTCATGTGTGATATCAAGGTTTTCCATGCTGTCCAGATCAGGGTGCTGATATTGGGCAGCACGTTAGGGGCTTTGATAAGTATATCTATCGCAGTAATCCAGTGCTAAGCACTTTCCATTTTCTCCATGTTTTACCGCTCGATATTACCAAGTTTTACTCCAGATGTCCAGTGCTAAGTGCGGGAATTTTGTCCTTTACACTTAATTCTTTGATCCTGCTGCAAGATGTTTTCTATCTTACAGCAGGCTTGGGGATTAAGTTTGTACACTTCACCTTGCGATGAATGTACTATTTTTTCCTACTGGTTTTTTAGCTAAGCTGGGGACTAGCTGTGTGCTCGGCTAAGCTAGTCATTGGTTGTTTTGACTAAGTGATCGTTGAAATTCTTTGATCCTGACACCAGGTGTCTTCTTCACCTACTGTTAGGCTCGAGGACTACAATGTATATATTGCACCTTGCAGCGCATATATCAGTACTAATATCCTCTTTGCATAAGTCATGGATGATGATCATCTGACTTCGCCAATGAAGCCTAAGTGTGTATACTTCACTTAAGGTGGAGAATTTTTAATTTTTAAACTTGAGCTCCTTACATCCTTCTGGCAAGCCTTACTTGGCTAAGTCCGAGATTAGGTCACCTGATAAATTGGCTGGCTCCAATTTCCACCAGTCGGATTACCAGTTAAACTGGTCGGCACTTCGTTCTGTTGATTGGATTACCAGTTAAACTGGTTGGCACTTCATTTTGTTGATTGGATTACAGATTGCTAGATTTGCTGGTTGACTCCAAGTTAAACTGCTCGGACTTGGCCAAGACGGTGTTGCTCAGCGGATACAAGGCGCTCGGAGACTAGCTATGGGGGTATAACCTTAGGTACCCACGATAATGGACATGGGCCGCACCACCTGGGGAGGTCCAGCCCATAAGATCAAGGCCTATGGTGCCTAGTTCTGGTCGGCATGCACCACAAGGCAATCAAAAGACATCTTGGCGATGAAGGAAGATCTTTTCGGATATGATACATATCGTATTCCTTGTAAATACTTACTATATATATAACCGAATAGATCTAGGCCTAAACCGACTTGTAACCCTACCCGCAGACTATATAAGGCGGGTAGGGACCCCCCTTGAATTCATCTCATGTTCAATACAATCAACCAAAGGCACAGAACATAGGGTATTACGTCGATCAGATGGCCTGAACCAGTCTAAACTGCTGTCCCTGCGCCCGTGTCACCATTCGGTTCCTATTACGCGCACCTCCACCGATCATCTACTACAGTGGGTGTACCCCTCGGTAGACTGCCGACTAGATTTCATCGATAGTGTCTAGGCCTGGTCATGGGCGAGACTAGGCTGCAAATAGTGCCTACGCTTGGTCATTGGTGTTGTGGGGCTAGACATATAGGGCCACTCCGAGGCCAACGAGTGTCTGGGACTAGGCATAGTTGTGAGACTCGCTCATCTAAAAAAACTTACATGACTTGCCACCCCTAGCAAGCTTCGGTCCTCCAGCTTGCTGACTGAGATCAAGAGACGGGAGGTGGCAAGGCAGGGCCACAGCCGGTAGGCCTAGCCGATGGTGGTGACATTTGAGTATGGCAGGAGGCCAGCACTCGGAGGGGCGGTGGAACACATCAACAGCGAACCAAACTCGTGAGCATAGAGCACTAATGCCCTTTTTAGAACCATTGTTTCATATTTGAACTCTTTGTCTTCAGATCTGATAATCAATTGGCACCATATGTGCTTGGAAGTTGTAGTACAGAAGATTATGGAGTATGTTGTATCTTTCTGTGCCTTTTTATTCTCTATATTAACAATCCTTGGAAGACAGTAAGTATCCATGCCAAAGTTTGTTGATGCAAGTGCTATTGTTAGAAAGCTGCTATTCAAATTGGGCAAGTGGTACCAAAGAATCCAGGATCCTCCATCTTGAACTTCTTGATTGGATGACATACCCAACTCAATCGTGACCACATTGGCAGTGTGAGTCTAGATTAATAGCTTCAGGGTCCATATTAACCCTCCTTTCGTTAATAGTTCTTTGTAGCCATTCTTTGAATGCAACACAATCCTGAATGACATGATCCACATATATGTGATATGGGCAATACAGTGGATTGTTGGTCATGTTGATCTGCTCAGGCCTTCGTGGATCGGGTAAATTCAATGCATGATGTTCCATCAATTGATGAAACATATCTTTGGTTAACTCTGGCCGAAATACAAATTGTTTCTTGAGTAGCTCTTGAATAGAGCTACGCTGCCTTCCCCCATTTGATCATTCTTTGTCCCCAGAATGGGCACATTATTATTCATCTTGGCTATTGAATTAAACCTCTTCGAGGGGTCAAAGGTGCTAGCATTCTTGTATAGTCCCATGATTTGTGGAGATTTCTCAAATTCAAGCTTTGTAGCTGCCACCACTGAACTCAAGGTGCTAAACTTCTTTGGCTCACGCCTAGAAACCTAAGGGACCAATGTTGTTGCATCCCATGAACGTACGTCTCAATTACGTCTTCAAGGTGCATTTCTCTAGTGAGATGCACATAACTATTGTAGAAGAGATTGTATGGTGGTGCAAGCCTACTAGGGTAGTTGAACACTTTATCAGCAAGGTCCCTTACATCTAGAGACCATTCCTCCAGAACAGAGTTTCATGTAATGCAAGAACTCATCAACTAATGTCGCCGTTGCACCTTGCAGCATGAAGACCACTTGGGAAAGATTTGGATAAGTTTCACAAGATCCAACTAGGGTAGTGTTAGCTCCCCTTATATATGTGCTAGTTTGTTTAGATTAAAGGTGGCACATATGTTAAGGTGTATAGGATTACCATTTGGATGTACCACTTGGAGCGTTTACCTATCTACCTTGTATGCATTTACCCAGTGTATGCCTATTTCCCCTAGGTTTACCTATTTACCCTATATAAGTTCCTATTTACCTATGTTTACGTAGAAGGTAAAATCAGACCAGTCCGCTTGCACTCGCTCTGGTGGGCTCTGTGCCAAATCGGACCAATCCGGATGACCAAATCAGACCAGTCCAAAACCTCCACCAAAAGACAAACTCCACCGCTGCCATTCTTCTGCCTTGCCATCCCCCATTCCTGCAGCTTCCACCGAGCCAACAATCTGCAACCTCTACGGTGTCGGGCAACTCCCCCTTTGCCAAATCTTCACCGCTCTAGCCACCTCCCCTTTGCCGCCCCCATTGTCGCAGCTACACCGTGCTGACCACCTCCCCTTTGCTGTCCCCCATTGCCGCCGCTCCAACATGCTGGCTACTCCCCTTTGCCATCCCTTGTTGCTGCAGCCCACAACGGTCGAACTAGGAGACAGGATGGGATGGCTTGGATGGTGGAGGGAATGTAACTATATATGTAATTCCTTACTTTGTTATTTCTTTTCAACTATTGATGTTTGATCAGTTGTAATACATGAGTTATAGAATTAATAAACAAGCTTATTAGTTGTTTGATGTGTACTCCTTACACTACTAGGAATCTGCACTTACATGACGAACAACTTTCATTACTGAACAAGCCAAATTCATCATATTTTCAGTTTTATGATGAATTTATGACAAAAAACGGTTCATCACAGAAAGCGCGTCATATTTGAACTTCCACGACAAATCCAAAATTGATCTGTGATGAAAAATTGACCGTCATAGAACTATTTTGGCATGTGTGGCAGGGGGCTGCCATGCTGGTGGGTGCTTCTGTTGGAGATGCTTTCCATGTGTACATGCTATAGCCGGTTGCATTAGAGATGGTTCAGGTACATGTAACATTCTTATTACACAACGTGACCATCTCTGGTTCTTGCACGTTTTAGGTTCTTACTGGACCACGTGTTGGGTCCCTATTGTTCCACATGTTAGTTTTCTATTGGCACACGTGTCGTGTTGTGGTTGGATCACATGTCACTTCTTCATTGGTCCATGTGTCATATTTTTATTGGTCGACATGGTCGTTTCTTATTCGACCATGCGTCATGGTGCTGTCCGTCCACGTTTTGTATTTTTATTTGGCCACGTGACTTGATGTCTTCCTTCCACATGTCATGTCCTAGCTAATTCACGTGTCATGCACTGGTTCATCCATGTGTCACATTTTTATTTGATCACCGTGGCCTGTCCTGGTTCTACCACGTGTAGGACAATCAATTCATTAGAAAAATAATTCGAGATCATCACCACTACACAAATTGACTATATAATTATTCAGCCTAAAAATCAAATAACAACAATTAACATTTCACACATCAGCAGCAAGCCACTGAGAGAGTATCATCACTTCATACCGGCTCATGAGTCCACATGAAGCTATTAATTAAAAGAACAATCTACGATGTTGGCCACCTCCCCTTGAAATGATGTGTCATAGAAGTGTCGAAGTATCACCACTGATAGAGTATCACCACATCTATGACATTGGCCACCTCCTGCTTTTGATTCTCCGAGAACCTAGAATTCTTGTATGTGCTCCAACCAACACGACTATCTTGCAATTGGCTTCTCGTCTTGTTTCTCTATTTGAGAATCCCTCTACATCCAAATGCTCAATCAATGGCATAATTTTGTATGGGAATGAGTACCGCATGAAGCTAAAAGCGATAATGATGTGTTCAAAAATATTTGTGAACAATCATGTTACTTTGGAAAACTAAAAAAGAAAATGCATAGAAGACGCAAGACTTGTATTTTGCACTCCGTATAGGTCGAGTTAGTTGAAAAATCAGGAATTTGCACTCCCTATAGGTCAAGTTGGTTGGAAAATTAGGAATTCGACATCTTGGTTATTGATGAGGCAGAAAACTTAAAAGAATGTGAATCAATGATCCTCTCGCAACTAGTGGGATAAAACATGTGCTTATAAGGGATGACAAGCAACTAGAATCAGTGGTGAAGAGCCTGGTATGTCTTCATTATAAGATCATTTGAATGTATCCTTGATTTCTTGTGTTACCAATGATTATTTCTAGATTGCTAATACTTTCTCCTTGCTAATAATTTCTTAATTATTAGATTTCTAAAGAGGCCAAGTGATGAGATCCTAACATAGGGGTATGTTAAGCCTTGGGATCAAAGGTTTCCGACCAAGAGACCCCCCGACCTACCCTTCCAGGATCTCTCGGGGGCTTGGAGGCTATACCCATCGGGTACGCTCACGCGTACCCTTCGACAAAGGAATTAAGCCGAGCTCGAGCATGCCTGTCGCCTCTGCTTGGGACTCAGGGGCTCATGCGAGCCTCAGGCTCCCGATCAACGGAAGCTTGGACTTGATCCTTGGCTCCCTCCTGGTCTTCGGTGCCAGCCAAGGCCCAGGCATGAAAGGGGCGCCCTGGGCCACCAAAGGCTTGGGGACTCCCCAGCGCTGCCCTGTGGGCGTGGCTCTGTCAACCGATAGGGTCACACAAGGGGTTTGACACAAGAAGACAAACTCCTCCACTAGCTTTAGGGTCGGGGCTTCTAGACCCATGCGTCAGTCCCTCAAGCCGGCCGCCTTCGCCACCAGGAAGCCTCCAGATGGTGCACCTGGTGGAGGCAGGTCCAAGACAATACAGCCTTACACTCTGTGTGTCAGAACAGAGCAGCCAGACGATGCCCAGAGCTTCTTCGGCTCCACGACATCGTCGCAGTCCACACAACTCCGCTGCAGACCATCCTGGACTCTAGGGCATGTAGACCATAGGCTCAACTCTCCCAAACCACCATGTACCCAACCTACCTCGATATATAAGGGGAGGTCAGATCCTAAGAGGGGGAGGACAATTCTAGACAGATCATTCGAGTCCTCACTGTTCAGCTCACGCTCTGCACTGAGAGCAGAGCAACCTAGAGAGGGGCACTAAGAGATCCTCCACTGCACCTGTCGTCTAACTCCTCTCCAATGAGGGGGAAGGAAACAACAGCGGTGAGGCTTTCCTAGGATTAGCACCGAGCGATCCCCTACCAAATCTCTCTCTTTCTCCTTTACACTCTGTTGTAACCCCTAGATTTTGGGTGCTCTTGAGTAGAAGGATCATCAGCTGCTGGACGTAGGGCCTTGATAGCACGAACTAGGATAAACCGTTGCGTCCCCTATGTGATTCTTGTGTTCTTGAGTCCACCCAAGCCACCAGAGACATGCACTCTGACACCACCATGAACAACAGTGCTCGCCATGGTTTCGACCCTATGACACCAAGTTTGGATGAAACCTCTTTGAGAGATTATGTGAACTTGGTTACCCCAAGTACATGCTAAATATTCAATACAGAATGCACCCTTCCATCATCAAGTTTACAAATGAAAAGTTTTATGATGAAAAAATTATGGATGGTCCAAACGTTAAGGACTATAACAATATTTATCTCCATGGCCATATGTATGGTCCTTATTCATTCATTCATGTTGAAGATGGTTTCTAAGAAAACATTAATCAGGGTTCAAAAAATATTATTGAAGCTATTGTGATAGACAATATTGTTGGCAGACTTGCTGAAGGTATGTCTAACATTGATGCTTAAAGAACATGAAAGTTTCACGTTTCATTAAAGCTAATTTGTTGAAGTGTCATCCATGTTTCTTTGGTCTAAATCACTACAGAATGCACCAAGCACCAGAAATTAACTAGCATTGCTATAGTATCTCCATATGCAGCCCAAGTAATTGCTATGCAAGAAAGAGTTCAAAGTTATGAGAACCATGACTTTCTTTCTGTTAAAGTATGCACTGTTGATTCATGTCAAGGTGTTGAGGAGGACATATCAATCCTTCCAATAGTCAAACCCAATCATGGTGGGAATATAGGCTTTCTCAATTGTGATAAGAGAACTAATGTGGCCTTGACAAGAGCAAAGTATGTTAACTTTTGTTCTTTTTTTGGCTTAACTTTTTTTCTTATTTGTTGACAAAGGAACAAAACCTTAGGATCCTTAGTCAATTCAATATCTTGGTACACATTCATCTAAATATTTTCCCACATGAACTACCATTGGATAAGACGTGAAGGATCGTAAATGTTTCTTCAAAGCTCGTGATGACAGTTCTCTTGCTAGAACAACATATGAGTTTAGAGTTATGCAAAACTCACAGGTGATAGACAATGTTTTGCGGCAAAACAATGAATGCTAGTGTGCTCTAGATGCACAATTCATAGGTGACAACCATGCCACAAGACTAGACAAGGCTTACACATGCAGAGGAGGTGCCTAAACAGGACGAATGGGTTACAGAGAAGACATGATAGGTGCATCTTGATAAGCTCTCACCAGTCTTTCAAGGAAGAGGGACCAGCCTACCAGTCAATTTGCTCCAGGTGAACAACTCACAGATGAAGAGGTTGTATAGTTTGCACATGCAGAGCAAGTGCATCTTGCTCAGCTCTCGTCCAATCCTTCAAGGAAGAAGGCTTATCTCAGTCCGTTTGCTCTAGCTAGTCAACTCACAGATGAAGCGACTGCACTAGAGGAAGAAGACATTCCTCTAATTAACCCTTTAGAAGGTTTATCCCAATTAGCTGAGGCTATATCCAGGACACTTGTGAGCTACAAAGAATCAAAAGGCAATAAGTCTTCGAAATTGGTTAAATGCGTAAATTTCTATGAACAGGCCAGATCTGCAAGAATGAGCATTTTTAGTCAAGCGTGCATATGGATCTATATAACAATATTTATAGTAAGAATAAATGTGCTAACAATAAATGGATAAATTGGGAAAATATCAAACATTCCTCGGAGATGCTATATGTTGAAAAAATGTCATGACATTAATCTTCATAGATTGATGGCTATAAAATAGAACTGGCATGAAGAGACGATCAAATAGTTCTACTCCACATTGTACGTAAATCCAAGTAGGATGACCTCACTGACATGGATGATAGGCATAAATAAGAAGATTACTGTCACGAAGAGATTTTGTGAGAAGGTTCTATTGTTCCGTCCATGCAAAATAGTAAGATTGAGCACCATTTCACTGATGCAAAAGGCAAAAGAGCTCAAGAGTGCAGATAATAAGCATATGAATTTAGTAAACCAGATTTTTGGAAAGCCCATCCTTCCCAAGATTGGAGATAAAGGTAAGATTCATGAATTAATCATGCTCTTACTGTATCATATTTTGTTTGGGAAGCCTTTTGAAATTGTAGACATGATGTTTGAGAAGATGGAAAACAATCACAGGTACACTACCAAGAGAATACCATATGCCTCATACATCATGTTACTAATTAACCATGCAACTGAGGAGAAATTTCTACCAGAGAGTGGAGGAAATGATGTGTAGAGCACAAAGAGTACAAAATAGAGGTAAAGTTGCCTAGACAGCAAAAGGATTATAGAGCTTCAAAGTCCAAATCGATGCATGTACCATTGATGAATCCATGAACACTTGATTTGTGTATGGACATGTGATGGAATTAGTGGTGGAAGGTGTATCTGAGAGGGTCAAGTGATTTTGCCCTTTGTACATATGGATAGTCTGCCTCTCTGTATGTGTGTGGATGACATGGAGAGGGAAATATGCACATTCCTATGCAATCTGTTGGAGGTAGCTTTGTGAATTTCTGCTTGTATAGTGTGAACAATTTGGTACTATGTTTGGAATGACCCAGAGATCCTAGAAGATGATGGTTTTTTTGAAGAGCGCTATTGCCATTGCGGGACAAGATTTGTAATTTGCAAAATGTAGTTTCTAAAAACAATCGGTTGCAGAGCACTGTTTGTGGTCTAGAAACAAATCTAACTGAGAAGGATGCAATTGTTTGGGATCTAGAAACAAAACCAACTAAGAAGGATGCATTGCTTCAAGATAAGGATGATGAGATCACTAGACTTAGAACCAAAGTAGCTCATTAGGATCAATTGCTGCTGGAGAAGGAGAAGAAGAAGATTTATTGGTTTCTATGTAAGTAGTGATTTCTTTTGTGATGTTTGTTGTGATTGGTGTTGGTGCCAGAACCCTAGCTGGTTAGAACTGATGTTCCTTTGTGATTGACGTTGGTGCTATAACTCTGATGTTCTTTTGTAATGTATATAAGCATGGTGGTCAGAACTGATGAACAAATGTTCTTTTGTAATGTAAGTCTGGTGGTTAGAACCGATGAACTAATGACTTCTACCAAGAACTAATGAGTTACAAAAGAACATATAATCCTTCTAACCACCACACTTACATTATAAAAGAACATTAGTTCATCAATTCCGACCACCATGCTTATATACATTACAATAGAACATCAGGGTTATAGCACCAACTCGAATCACAAAGGAACATCAGTTCTCGCCACCAGGGTTATAGCACCAACACCAATCACAATAAAGATCACAAAAGAAATCACTACTACATAGAAACCAGCAAATCTTCTTCTTCTCCTTCACCAGTAGCAATTGATCCTTATGAGCTACTTCAGTTCTGAGTTTGATGATCTCATCATCCTTATCTTGCAGCAATGCATCCTTCTTACTTAGTTTTGTTTCTAGATCCCAAACAATTGCATCTTTCTTAGTTAGATATGTTTCCAAACCACTAATAGTTCCCTACAACCGATTGTTTTTAGCAGGTACATTTTGCAACCTTGTCCCCACAATGCCAACAACATGCTCTTAAAAAAACCATCATCTTCTAGGAGCTCTGGATCATTCCATAAAGAGTACCAAATTGTTCACACTGTACAAATAGAAATTCACAAAGCTATCTCCAACATATTGCATAGGAATGTACATATTTTTCCTCTCCATGTCATCCACACACATAGAGAGAGGGAAAGAGAGAGACTATCCATATGTACAAAGGGCAAAATCACATGTCCCACTCAGATACACCTTCCACCACTAATTCCATCACATGTCCATACACAAATCAAGTGTTCATGGCATCAATGGTACACGCTTCGATTTGGACTTTGAAGCTCTATAATCCTTTGGCTGTTTAAGCAACTTTATCTCTATTTTGTACTCTTTGTGCTCTACACATTCATTTCCTCCACTCCTGGGTACAAATTTCTCCTTAGTTGCATGGTAATTAGTAACATGATGTATGAGGCACATGACATTCTCTTAGTAGTGTGTCTGTGATTGTTTCCATCTCCTCGAACATCATGTCTAGAATGTCAAAAGGCTTCCTGAACAAAATATGATACAGTAAGACCCGATCAACTCATGAATCTTACCTTTATCTCCAATCTTGGGAAGGATGGCCTTTCTAATATCTAGTTTAATAAATTCACTTGCTTATTATCTGCACTTTTGAGCTCTTTGTCTTATGTATTAGTCAAATGGCGCTCAATCTTACTATTCTGCATGGACGGAAGAAGTAGAACCTTCTCACAAAATCTCTTCATGATGGTAATCTTCTTATTTATATCTATCATCCATGTCAACGAGATCCTACTTGGATTTATGTACAACGTGGAGTGGAACTATTTGATCATCTCTTCAAGCTAGTTTTGTTTCATAGCCATCAATCCATGAAGATCAATGTTTGATTTTTCCCTATTGATCCATTTGTTGTCAGCACATTTCTTCTTGCTGTAAATACTGCTATACAGATCCATAGGCACGCTAGACCAAAAACACTCATTTCTTGCAGATCTAGCCTGTTCGTAGAAATTTACGCATTTAACCAATTTCGAAGACTTCTTCCCTTTTGATTCTTTGTAGCTCACAGGCATCTTGGCTATAGCCTCAGCTAGTTGGGACAAACCTTCTAGAGGCTCAATTAGAGGAACATCTTCTTCCTCTAGTGCAGGTGCCTCATCTGTGACTTGGGAACCTAGAGCAAAATGGTTGAGACGGGCCCTCTGCCTTGAAGGACTGGTGAGAGTTGGGCAAGATGCACTTGCTCTGCATGTCCAGACTCTACAACCTCTTCATCTATAAGTTGTTCACATAGAACAAACCGACCAGCAGATTGGTCCTCATGCAAAGAATGGACCCTCTTCCTTGAAAGACTGGGCGAGAGCTAATTAATGTGCACCTTCCATGTCTTCTCTGCAGCCCCTTCTGCCTACACAGGCACTTGTTCAACATGTGCAGGCTCTACAACCTTTGCCTCGTCTAGTCTTGTGGCACGATTGTCACTTTTGAGTTGGGCATCTAGAGCACATTGACATTCATTGTTCTGCCACAAAACATTGTGTGTGAACTGTGAATTTTGCATAAATCTACTCATCCATTGTTCTGGCAAGAGAATTGTCATCACGAGAATTAAAGAAACATTTAAGATCCTTCGCGTCTTTGACTAAACCAGACCATATTGAATTACTATCAAGGAGAGTCGTTTCATGTCCAAGGATCTAAAGGTAGTTCCTATGGGAAAAATAATTATATGACTATGTACTAGGATGTTGAATTGACTAAGGATTCAAAGGCTGATCCTTTGCCCATAAAAAGAACAAAATTTATGACAACAAAAAAGAACAAAAGTTAACATACTTTGCTCTTGTGAAGGCCACATTACTTCTCTTATCACAATTGAGAAAGCCTATATCCCTAGCATGATTGCGTCTAACTATCAAAAGGTTTAATATGTCCTTCTCATCACCTTGGCATGAATCAACAGTGCATACTTTAACAAAAAGAAAGTCATGGTTCTCATAACTTTGAACTCTTTCTTGCATAGCAATTACTTTTGCTGCATATGGAGATACTATAGCAACGCTAGTTTTCTTCGTCTGCTTAGTGCATGCTGCAGTGGTTTTAGACCAAAGAAACATGGATGACACTTAAACAGATTAGCTTTAACAAAATGTGAAACTTACATGTTCTTTATAATAAGCTCAATTGTTAGGCATACCTTCAACAAGTCTGCCAACAATATTGGTACCATAGCAGTTTTAACAATATTTTTCGAACCTAGATTAATGTTTTCTTCGAAACCATCTTCAACATGAATGAATGAATAAGGACCATACATATGGCCATGGAGATAAATGTTTTTATAGTCCTTAATGTTGGGACGATCTATAATTTTTCCATCATAAAAACTTTCAATCGAAAACTTGCTGATGGAAGGGTGCATTCTATATTGAATATTTAGCATGTGCTTGGGGTAACCAAGTTCACATAATCTATCAAAGAGGGTTCGTCCAAACTTGGTCTCTTTAGCAATCTAATAATTATGAAATTATCAGCATGGAGAAAGTATTAGCAGTCGAGAAATAGTGATTGGTAACATAAGGAATCAAGGCTACATTCAAATGATCTTATAATGAAGACATACCGAGACCACTGATTTTAGTTGCTTGTCATCCCCAATAAGCACCACTTGTTTTATCCCACTAATTGTGAGAGGGATCATTAATTTACATTCTTTTAAGTTTGCTGCCTCATCAATAACCAAGATGTCGAATTCTTGATTTTCCAACCAACTCGAGCTATAGGGAGTGCAAAATACAAGTCTTGCATCTTCTATGCATTTTCTTTTTGAGTTTTCCATTGTAACACAACTATTCACAAATATATTTGACAACTCTTCATTATCAGCTTTCAGCTTCATGCGGTCCTTATTCCTAGACAAAATTATGTCATTGATTGAGTATTTGGATGTAGAGTTCTCAAATGGAGAAACAAGACGAGAAGCCAATTGCTAGATAGCTATGTTGGTTGGAGCACATACAAGAATTCTTGATTCTCAGGGCATCAAAAGTAGGAGCATATGTAGAATTACTAAAGCTATTTAGTTTTAGCTATGCCAGGTGGGCCCCAAATTTTCCATATAGAAGATCTATGAGGACGTATAATTGTTGAAATGCAACTTTTCACTGCACCACTCTGTGATGTATTTAGTCCTAAAATATCACAAGCATCATTATTTTTTTATCTGTGCATTGTCCACATTCTCCTTCATCATGTAGCATAAATTTGAACACTTCAGTGCATAATAAAAGAATGCAAAAAGTTATCCCAACTCGAGAGAGGGGGGTTGGTACTTACACCATAATTATTTTTATTTAATATGAGATGTTTCTAAACTGCATTTGAAACTATTCATCATCACTTGCCAACTACATTCATAAGTACTGTAGGGTCGAGATGACGGACTAGACGGGGGTGAATAGTCCTTTCTAAAATTAATTGTGTCGGCTAACCGTAACAAATGTAGAATTAAAACTATCGGTCTAGCCAAGACTACACCCCTCTATCTAAGTTATCAAGCACCTTGAAAAGATCCTAAACAAACAACTAAGGTGTCGAGCTAGCTAGAGCTCACCTAACCAATTCTAGGTGCAAGGTCACACAAACCTATGACACTAGTACTTCAAGCACGGGAGAGCTCCTACACAATTCTAGTAAGCAAAAGCATAAAGCCCCTAAGCTTACTAGCAATGCTAAATAACAAGGCTACACAAGCCAAATTAGAGGGCGCAAATTACTTAGCTACACAAACTAAGCAATGTGACTAATAAGGTTACTAAAACCAAATTAGCCATGCAAGGGAGCTACTTCTATGCTACATGTAACTAGCAAGCCACACAAGCTAACTAATTAAAAGAGCAACTACACAAGCATAATGTAAAGAATGTAAGAACAAGCTTGTGTTGGGGAATTGCAAACCAACGGGAAGAACAATGTTGACAAGATGATTTTTCTCCCGACATTTAGGTATTTGCCAATACACTAATCCTCATTGTGTCGACAGCTCAATTGATGGTTCGGCGGCTAATTGGCATCTCTCACCAAGCCCGCATGTCGGGCACCACAAGAACCTATCCCACAAGTGAGGGTAGCTCAATGACACGCTCTACTAGAGTTGCTCTTCGTGGCTCCCGCAGGGTGAGCACAACCCCCCTCACTAATCCTCCTCTAGAGCACTGCACAATATTCTCGCATGCTTCAACGGAGTCACAAGCCACCAAGCTACCTAGGAGGTGGCAACCTCCAAGACTAACAAGCACCATCAGCTTACAACTCAATCATCGAGTGCCACTCAATGCAACCTCACGATGCAATCGCACTAGAATCGCTCACTCACTCGATCATGATCAGTATTAAGAATATGTGAGTCAGAGGGCTCCCAAGCACACCTACATAAGCCACCAAGGCTCAAGGGTGCTTAGCAACTAGCCCAAGGCAGGCCAAGCTCCTATTTATAACCCCACGAACAAATAGAGCCGTTACCCTTTCACTACATAGAAGATGAACTGACCGAACGCGTCCGACAGCATGACTAGACGCGTCCGGTCACTGTGTTTGGTCACTCCTTTTGTGCCACGTGTCCCTCTTCAAACAAAGTAGCCATTGGCTCTCAACGGCTAGCTCTGACACGCGCGAGCTCCACCTAATCGGATGTGTAGGTCCATGATCAGACGCTCCCCTCATGGAGTCCGATCACCTATGACCTAGCTTGCTCAGCTCAGAGACCGGACACACCCTTGCGTGACCTGACGCTGAGCCAGCTAGAGTCCGGTTGACTCCAGTAAGGGTCTAGAGAGCAACTTTGACGACCGGATGCATCCGGTGTGGCTGACCAGACGCGCCCCTGCGTCCGATCCTCTCTGGATCAACTCATGTGCGCCATGTCGCCATGATCTGACGCATGAATAGGGTTCTGTCTGTGTTCGGTCACCTTCTCAAACCTAAGTTCGGTCGCTCACCTCAGCTGATCACTTCTAGCCAAAATACCAGACGCGTCCAGTATCGATATCGGATGTGTCCGGTCATGTCGGTAACACTACCGCCTGAGTTAGATACCGGACACGTTCGGTCCACATGTCAGACGCGTCTGGTCACCCCGTGACCAGCGCTTTCAACTCCTTTTCTTCATCAACTTCTTCTCCTTTGGAAATTTGCCAACACCACCAAGTGTACACCACTATGTGCATGTGTGTTAGCTTTTCACAAACATTTTTTTGAAGGATTAGCACTCTTCTTGCCACGCCACTCGATCCTAACATGTATGCAAAGTTAGATCACTCAAGTGGCACTAGACGACCGATATGCAAACAAGTTTGCTCCTCTTGATTGTATGGCCATCTATCCTAAACCCGATCATAACTTCTCTACACACCTATGACTGGTGAAATGAAATTCCCTAGGTTATACCTTTGCCTTGCGCATTCCATTCCATCTCCTCCAATGTTGATGCAACACATGCACCAACTAAGTCACAAATGATATGATCCACTTCATATCATCACATGACTGTATTGGTTCATCGATCTTGACTTCACTTGCTCTTCACCATTGCTTCGGTCCATCGACGCCAAGTCATCACTCACCTTGCCCTTCACACTTGCAACCGGTCCATCAAGCCAAGCCTTGTCTTGATCTTCTCCACCTTGGTCACTGTTGACACCTATGGAGGCACATAGAGACAAAATCCACAAAATCCACAAGCGCATGGGTATCGAAGTAGTTTTCAACTAGAGTATTATCGAGTATCGTATCCACGGGGAAATGTGTGTGTTGTCTAACAATTAGTTTGTCTAGGGATAGCAATCAAGGTTTAAGGTATTAGTAGAGAGTATTGCTATGGTTATGACCCTATGTAAAGCAAGGCTTATGATGCTAGTGTTCACTTCGGGACGCCACTTAGACGGTAAAGCACCGCTAATAGATAACTCTACCGACGCGACTACAGTCCTACTAATTTAAGAACCTGCTCAATTTGATGTGGACTAGAAGGGATAGACGAGGTTGTCACCTCCCGCTGCTACCACAAAACCAAGAAGCAGGGAGCAAACACAGGTAGCTGATAGCCTAAGCACCATGCTTATGCTAACAATTACTACTCTAATCTAGAGATCTAGCAAGGACTAGAACACTCAAAAGAACTTTGAACCCGTGAACAAAAGAGCACAAAATTTACTTTAAACAGAAATCAATTACCAGAGGTATCTCAGATGTAGACTTGGAGAAGCCTAGATCCGCTAAAGTATAAGCCGTAGAGGTAGCACCGATAGGCCGGTACCTCCTCCCAACTCCTCCCTCACTCTCTAACTCACTATTTTCTAGGTACAAGAGTAAATCCTATAGAGGACTAATCTTTTCTTGAGAGTTGGCTCTGATCCTAACGAGGAGGATATGAATTAGGGTTTTAGGATGGCTCTAGGGAGGGGGTAGGGGCTGCTATATATAGGCCAGAGCATCAATTCTAGACCCTTGGATCAAACCGACTTGAAAGGATGGCGGAGATGCAATCTAGGAGGTGGTGGAGAACTAACATTCGAAGGGGACGCTGACCTATGGGTCCCACAAGTTGGCCGGCCTACAGGTGGGGCTGGCTGACCCCCCTATCAGCGTCTTGGCCTGATCTTCGGTGGAGAGTCTCCTAGAGTGTTCTAGAGTCTTCCTATGACAGTATCGTCGTGGAAAAACATGATTTGCTTTGACGAATAGATCCTCCTTAACGGTTTTCTAGATAAACCCTACTGATAACACAGATTCACCGCAACTCATGGAATTTATTAGTTTAAACACCTAAACCTATATATGGTGATGGAATTAAGTATATATGCATGATATATTGAGGGTTTATGATTGATGTTAACTACCGTCAATAGTCACATGACTCAATGTCATGTCTCATATGCAATGAGCTCCTTCATCACACATGTGTGAGCTTTACAACAAGTCCAAGCCATTTCACCTTCATGGCATATGTTGCTCACACATGTACTTGTGGACTAATCACCTGTGTGTCTCACTCAAACACATATTAGTCCACCTAAGGTTGTCACTCAATTACCAAAACCAAACAAAGACCTTTCAAGTACTTAGATTTTCCAAGTGCATAACCTAATATAACCCTCCCTGATTAGGATTGCCAACTTTGATAGAAAGGAATTCATCCACCCTCTCCCGATTTGAACAGAGCCATTCACCCACTTATACTCCACAGTGGCCTTCTTAACCACTAGGAAATATTGTTGGGGATTACAAACCATGCTTTTGCTCAGAAATCAGGGCTTTGGAGAATAGGGTCACATGGGAGTCGTCGTGGCCATGGATTGACCAATCCTTGGAATTTTCATGTGTCAGCCCCATGAGCGGGTCCTCTATAGGAACCCGTGGGTGCCCCAGTGGGAGCAGGCCCCATTGCCTATTTTGCCTGTTTCCGCTCATTTTGTCCCTAACTCGTTTCTGGACTGACTTATCCATTTTCACCTGTGACTTTGCTGACTCATTTTTGCCTCCCATGAATTGTTTTTGGCCAAATGTGAGCCTTTTCCTTCCTGATGTGACCCATTTCACCTGTTGTGAGCCATATCTGTCATGCACAGTATGAGCCATCCGTCCATACACATACACACAGGGGCAACCATCCAGCCGATGGATTGCCACTTCCTTGGAGAGTGCAAGAAGATGGTCAAATATAAGTGCTTCATATTCTGCTTCATTGTTGGAACATTCTTCTTCGAGGAAAGAGAATGAGTGATGCATTACTTCTCCTTGAGATGTTCTAAACACTAAACATACACCTGCCCTTCGCTTAGGAGCACCATCACGATCTATATTAGCGCATGAGACTCCATCAAATTAGAAATCCCAAGGTGCGTCAACTTTAGTGGTGAAAACCTATTCATCTAGAAGGTCAGTGATGAGAGGGGAATCATCTCGCACCAGGTGTGCTGCAAGGAACATAGCTAAGGCTTGCCCTTTTATTGCTTTCTTAAGGGATCTGCCTAGGCAACAAGTTGAATTTGAAGCATTAACATATAGTGTCACAATTTCTTCAAAGAAAATATCAGGGCCAAACACAACTTCTCAATGGGTGAGTAATTGTATTGAGTGCCTACCTAGGTGTGACTTAAATAGTAGCACAATACCTCCTTTATATCATCATTATGTTGTGCAAGCAGGGCACCTTTTTATGCTATCAAGACCTTTTTGGCATTGTTCACCACACATGAAAGGTTCTCATTTCTTCATGAGCCGTGAGAATGGTTGAATGCGCCCCAACAAGTTAGGGATGAAGTGACAAATATAAGTTTCTTCCTCTGAAGAAACCAAATGATTCAACTCATCATATGGAGGTGACTTCGAGCGCCCATCTAATGAAGAGGAATCAGAGTAGTATGCTCCTTCCTCGCCCTCATATTATTATTATACTACTTGTGTGGGTGGCTTTTTTGGTTTTTGTGATGCCATAACTTTTAGACGAGTGTTAGCTCTAGGATGACTTGCAAGATGTTGTAGCTCAATAGGATCTCAAGGTAGTTTGGCAACAACATTCTCATAGGTTTGAGCATGAATATCGCCATCCGAAAAGGAGCCATTGCCAGAGGTTATAAGAAGGCAAGGTGCTGCTGCTCTGGCCTCCTCTGTTGATTCATTATCTTCTTTTACAGGTCCTTCTCCTACTTTGAACCATGAATGAATTTGACCAAAATGAGCCAAGACTGTCTTCAAGAAAGTCGACGTTGGGTTCGGGACAATCTCTTCATCAGAGGGGTATGCACAATCATGGGTGACTAGTGGTTTCACAACAGTTTACTCAAGCCTCAGCCACTCGAACCCCTCACCCCTACTATACATGAGGGGCATCCCCCTCCCATAAGTTTTTGGAGTTTTCCCTTACAAAACCACGTGCACATAGTTTTAGAAAACCACATGAAATCCATGTGATATGAAGTTTTCCTACGTTTTTGCTTAGATACTGGGGTTTTACAGAATGGGGTCACTAGGAGTCGTTGTGGTCACGGATGGACCGAACCTTGGACTTTCCATGTGCTAGCCCCGTGGTCGAGTTCCCTAAGACTACGGGGTGCCCCGGTGGGATCGGGCCCCGCTGCCCATTTTCGCCCCCATTGTGGCCTATTTTGGACCATTTTTGCCCGTTTTGTCCCTCTAACTCATTTCCAGACCGACTTAGCCATTTTCACCCATGACTTTGCCTAACCTAGCCTTTTTGCCTCCCGTTACTCGTTCTTGGCCTAATGTGGACCATTTGTGCCTCCTGTGGCCCATTTTTGTCTCCTGTGAACTGTTTTCGATCCGGTGTGAGCTGTTTCCACATCGTTGTGACCTGATTCCATCTCTCATGAGTCATGAGCCATATTTGTCATGCATGCTATGATTCCAAGCCATGCCCGCCATCCATGCAAAATATCACCATCCAAAAGGAGCCATTGCCAGAGGTTATAGGGGGCAAGGTGCTACTGCTCTGTCCTCTATTGATTCATTATCTTCTTTTACGAGTCCTTCACTTGCTTTGAACTAGAAACGAACTTGACCAAAAAGAGGCAAGATTGTCATCAAGAAAGTCACCGTTGGGTTTATCTTCTCATCATAGGGGTACGTGAAATCATGAGTGACTAGTGGTTACGCAACAGTTTACCTAGGTTTTAGCCACCTGAACCCGACACCCCCTACTATACCTGAGGGGCATCCCCCTCCTAGAAGTTTTGGGAGTTTTCCTGCAATGATCCCAATTTCCTCGAAGGGAAATCCACAGTTTTGAAGTATAACGTGATAGTCCGAGGTGATCATTCCATCACATTATCAAATAATAGTCGATATCGCAGTCATACATCGAATACCTGTTTTAAAGAGAGTACATGTAGCAAGGTTTACTCATTATTACACTGCCACTTGGTGGAATCACTCAAGGCATGCAGCATCCAGAATAGCATCAAGTAGAAAGGCAGCGGATGTTGACTCCATCTTCTCAATCAAACTTGAGCGGAGGAACAAGACCTTTGATCCTCCCAATTGTCTCTCTAGTAGTCGTACTCGGGCTCAAAACCTATCAAACAATTATCAATATGATTTGTACTAGCCACTGGCTCCCACCCTATGCTTTGTGTTTGCTTTGTGGTAGTGGAATACAAGGGTAGAGCAAAAGACTTATTTGTGGCTGTAGTTTCCTATGCGAGTGTGTCAAGTTTTAATCCATCTCATCCACACGTTCTCCCATCCCATCACACACATCTCACCACTCTCACACTATCTAGGTGATAAGGACAACTCCCACTCGTACCTTGCCTCATCAGCCAAAGCCAGAAACCAACACAAGAACCCAGCGGGAAAGAAGAAAGGAGTCCACTCACTAATCAAGGGAAGCGTAGGTCATAGGAATGTCTATATCCGAGGACGCGGCTATACATATATATCGATCAACTCTGCAGAGCTTGTACACCTAGAACCACAAGATCACCATCATCGGTGGTGCCCCACCTAGGCTGATACGGACTGCCTCCCAACCGGTATGGTGCCACCCTACCACTCAGCCCTGGGCCACCCCGAAGTCCACCGGCACGCTAAGACTGTGAGACATAGTACCGGGCCCCAAAAGGTCACTACACTATCTTAGGAGGGTGTGGGCCATATGCCCGTACCTCCCTACACTATCCACTTCTAACCTAGCAGTAGTGGCACCGTCCTAGCTGGTCGGGTAACCGTCCCCCACCCATTCAGGAGCGAGTGGTGTGTACATAGGGTCCTATGATCCGGTTCTCTCGACATACCAGTCCTTAGGGGGATCAAATAGGATATCTTCTCAATAGGGGATAACCAACACCCCATGCCTTCATGGTACCTCCATCCTAGGGCTTCATTCCACAAAGACACTCCACCCTGGGATCTCCTCATCTCTCATGCACCCACCATAGGTACCACTCAAAGGGGATGCCTAAGTCACACACCCCTAGCAAGACTCGTCCAATGACTCATCGTAAGATCTTGCCCGATCGACTCAACCCTCACCACACAATCAAAACGCATGCCAAGATCTCCCTGGTTGTTACCACATTACTGGCACCTAGTGCCTTAACCACTCACATACAATCCTCCACCAAGCATCACATCATAGATATAATGTGTAATAGAAGCAGTAGCAAGAAAGTAAGCGAGCATCTAACCTAACAGAGGGTGTGCAGGGGTATAGGTTGCGACAAGGTAATTGCTCACAAGCAATTCTACCATGCAACCTATCATAGATCATTTGCATAAAAGTAAAGCACTAGCATCTACATTGTAGCATGTCTAATAGGATTCTACGAGGTTGGGTGGGACATGGCACCTGGCAGGTCATCTCTAAGCTCCTTAGTGTAGTCGGGGTCGTGCTCCTCAGTCTGTGGCTCCTCCAGGTCTATCAAACGAGACATATAGCCGTGATAAGCGACTCCTATAGATGATCATAAGAAGCAATAGAAATTCAAATGATCCAAATGCATACAAACACAAGCCTATGACGTAGAGCTCATTTTTAGAAAAATTTGGGCACTAGTTTCATATTTTTCTGAGGTCGTATGAATTTTCTAAGTTTAAATCATTTTCTAAAAAAGAAAAAGAAAAGGAAAATCTAGGGCTTGACACGTGGCAACACGGGATTGGGCGAGGCGGATCCAGTCGTTGACAAGTGGGACCAGGTCCATGATCAATGGTTAATGGTCAATGGTCAATGTTGACTGGGGTCGGGCTAGGCTTGACGGGTCGGATAATGGGCCGGGTTGGGCTGGTCTGGGCCAGGACGGGCCAGGACACGTGTCACCTAGATAGGCGGCCACGTGGTGTAGCTGGGCTCCTACTGGGCTTGGTCTACATGCACAACTCATGGTGGTCCGGGCGGCGTGTGTCTATGGACCATAGAGAGGGTCCATGGTGGACTGCGCCCACTCCTTCTCTTCCTTCTATGGCTCACAGTGGAGTAGGCGCAGTGAACGGGGAGGCGGAGGTGTGATGGCTCCCTCCTTTTCCTTGGTCGTCTCCCCACCAGCAGTGAGCTCATGGCGCTACGTGCCACGATGGATCGGCAAGGCCACGAAGGTGGTGGTGGCACGGGGTCGACGGCGAGGTCTTTCAAGGCATCGAGGATACTCTACCAGGCTCCATCGGCATTGCCAAGCTTCAGTGATCCCAACTAGGGCGCTAGGTGCGGCTATGGGGCTTTGCAGCAATGGCTACGGCGGCGGCGACCATGGCGAACGCGGCGGTGCTACGGGCGAGCGTGGCTGAGGCAAAAAAAGCCCGTTGTCTCTTGCAGTTGGGGTCACGGTTGGGCTACAGAAGGTGGCGCCAGTGACCAAAGTCCACGGCGGAGTCTGCTCCATGGCAGAACACGTGGCGGAGCTTCGACGAGGTCACCACGGTGGTGGTAATGGGGTTCGGGTAGGCTTTAGGCTTAGCCAAGCACGCGGTGAGGTTTGCAGGGTTACGACGGTCACCATTGACCCCTCCTCGCTCTACGAGGCGGTCGAGATCGACGGGAACATCTCTGATGCGGTGGTCCTAGCGAGGTGGGCACGACCGGCGGCTCGTGTGGCTTCTCTCCCTCGACCGGCTGGTGCAGAGCGTCTTGGTGAGGCAAAGCTTGGCATGTGCTGAGCTTCTACGCCGGTGTAGACGATCAGGGCGTTATCTCTAGCTCTGGCGGCGGCTTCCTGGCAGCGGCAACTTGGCTTCCTCCTTCTCCTTCCTTCCTCCCTTCTCCTTCCTCTCTCTCGGTCTCAGTGTGTGGTTAGTGAAGCCACCAGTGGCGGCGGGGTGGATAGGGGAAGGCTAGGGCATCGGCTCAGGGCTTTTATAGCCCAAGCTCAGCCTTGGTGGGTGGCAGATAGAGGATGGAGGGGAAGGGGATACGTGGAGGGTGGATACAGCCTCTAGGCTAGGGTTCAGGGCTCAGCGTGGGATCACTGGTGGTTGGGTGCTCCCAATTTCAAATCCCCGATGATCAAGGCGAGGATGGTGGTGTTAGGGTGGGCATGGGTCCACGACGATGTCATGCACGTCACAATGCTAGTTAGGAGAGGCGAGGCGCACTAGGGCTACATACGTGCCGTGCATCCGCACTTTGGAGTGCAATAGCCAAGGGCGCGGACAACCAGGGCATACAGGGTAACGTGGGATTCCCCCAGTCGTCGGTGCTCTACTTTTGGAAAAGCAGAGGAAGGGTGAGGGTTGGGGATGACAGGCAGGGCTGGGCTGTCAGGGGCAAGGGAGTAGACAATGATGGCGCGCTGCGACACAGGCGGGTGCAGCGTGGGTCGATGCTAGGATGGCTCAGCCTCGCATGGGCGCGGGTGCACGTGGGAGGGACCTGGGCCGCATTGCTGGGCCAACGGCGGTGCACATGGGAGTGGAGCTGGGCTGCGCGATGACATGGGCCGACAGGGGGGCTGGGCAGGTTGCTGCCGCTAGGCTTCTTTGGCTTTTCCATTTTCCTCCTTTTTTCCATTTCCTTTTCTATTTCTATTCCTATTTCCACACTACACCTAGGGCTCCTATGCATGTTTACATGTGTTGCCAACATGTATACACCCTAGTGGGGTCCAGTAGAGGTCATCTAGGGCTTTAGGGTCCAAGCCATAGGTTGGCAACTCACACACACAATTTATTTATAAAGGTTGGATTGATTTTATTACATCACATAAAATCATGAAGAAGCAACTCACAAGTTGAATTAAATGCAAAATGCTCAACCATGCTAACTTGGTTCTACTTGTGCAACTACATGGGTGGTTTCCTAGTATGCACACTCACCATGCATGAGTTTTGTTAGAAAATTTTTTAAGTTTAGATTTTTGGGTATTAGAAAACCTGGGTTGTTACATTTCCCTCACGAAACCATAGAGTTTTAGAAGACCACATGAAATCCATGTGACATGAAGTTTTCCCACGTTTTTGCTCAGAAACTGGGGTTTTGGAGAACGGGGTCACACGGGAATCATTGTGGCCACACATGGACCGAACCTTGGACTTTTCATGTGCCAGCCCCATGGGCAGGTCCCCTGGGCCCACGGGGTGCCCCGGTGGGATCAGGCCTTGCTGCCCATTTCACCCCATTTTGGCCCGTTTTCACTCGTTTTGCCCCTCTGTCACGTTTCCAGACTGACTTGCCATTTCCACCCGCAGCTTTGCCTAACCTGGCCTTTTTTTTGCCTCCCGTTACCCATTCTCGACATGATGTGAACCGTTTTTGCTTCCCATGACCTGTTTTTGCATCCTGTGAATAGTTTTTAGCCCGAGTGACCCTTTTCCACCCCAATGTGACCTGTTTTCATATCTTGTAAATCATGAGCCATATCTGTGACGCACACTATGAGTCCTAGTCACACCTGCCATCCAAAATATCCCCATCCAAAAAGGAGCCATTGCCAAAGGTTATAAGAAGGCAAGGTGCTGTCGGTCTGGCCTCCTCTATTGATTCATTATCTTCTTTTATGGGTCATTCGCTTGATTTGAACCAGGAACAAACTTGACCAAAATGAGGCAAGATTGTCTTCAAGAAAGTCGTCGTTGAGTTTATATCCTCATCAGAGGGGTATGTGAAAGCATGGGTGAGTAGTGGTTTGACAACAATTGTTTACACCAAAATTTGGGAAGAAGAACGTAGGAACTCGAAGCTTCCAGGATTGTGTCATCAAGGAATCTATTAGATGTGAATCGCTATCGGCTAATTTAGATGTGATGTCAGAATCAGCTATTTTATAGATGACGTCAGCAGACGATGTCAATTGGCTATGCTTGAATGGCGCCAGGAAGATGTGTCGGACTCTACAAATAAGAAAAAATTATGGTCCAAGTTATTATTAAGTTAGGAAGTTTTCTTTTATTCTAAGAATTATAATGAGTCATATTTGAGTAGAATTCATATTTATGTTCCGGGTATAAATATTAGACCTTGGTTATTGTAAAAATGATGAACACTCAATCAATACAATCTTTCCAGCTTTCACCATCGCATTAGGAGTAGGAGTACTATAGATCTCGGCGAGTTCTTTAGCAAACAGGGCTGCATCGACTGATCGACCTCCAACTTGTTTGTGAGTACCGTCACGACTTATATTGTGCTTATAAAGCTGCATGAGCTGATTGATCTTTTATGACCTATAATATAAGTTAGTTATCGATCCATATCATTGTTTGTAAGGCTGCATCGGCTGATTGATCTCTTACGAATCATAATATAGATCAAAGTTATCGATCTTATGTTAAATAACTTATTGTTTAATACACCGGATATCGACTATTTAGTCAATAGCCTTATTGAATCGGCTATCTAGCTGTACATTTGGAACTGTCTGGTGCAACACCGACATGTTGCACCTTAAATTACTAATAAGATTTTCTCTCCTTGTCAATTGTATGTCAAATTGATAGGCACGTCATTGGGTTTTTAGAATCGGCTGGTTCTGTTTTGAAGCCAAGCAGATCTCTGGTCTCGTTCCACTTAGATCCTCTGGCTTGCTGTGTGTTGATCATATCACTACATTTTGTGTTAACACACTTTTTGGCATGCCCAGTGGGACCACAATCGTTATGGCGGTTCACAACAATAAGGACATTCTTATGGTACCTTATGAAGACTTACCTGATGAGAATAAAAATGTCATTGGTAAGGCTATAGAGGAGTTTCAGAACAAGTGCTTGTTGTCATACACCAAAACACATGACAATAAAGTTATTCAGAAATATCCACTATCGAGAGTTTTGATGCATGGACAGTCAAATACAGACGAAGCTGATGATAGGCGTTTCTTTATAGAAGCTGTCAATAAATCTGTTCATGATGTAATGCTGAATCATAATATAGCTTACTTGAATACATTCCATAATACCATGAAGGAGGTCTTTCATGGATTTCCACTTGATCAGGTTAGATCGGCTTATTATAATATTCCGCATCCGTTGACTCAGGGGACTAATCAAGCCGGTACTAGCCATCAAGAAGTAGCACTAGCTAAGAGTGATGATGCCTAGACAATTCAGAATCCATCTGAGCAGATTCAGAGTGCTACTACTAATCAAATGTAATATAATCCTGGATCATCAGTGTAGCATGTGCAATAGCCGATAGGGCAAGTTCAAAATCAGATGGTTAATTTTGGTACATCCGGCCAAATACCACCGTCGGCTCAAAAAATAGCACCATCGGTTCAAAGGATTCATAAAGATACAGAACCTAATGTTTTCAATCAGAGATTTCAAAAAGTAAACTAGCAAGGGGCCCGACAGATAGATATTCCACAAGGATATCATTATAGTTCAGATTATAATACCTTCAATATGATTCCAAATCCAGGATATCAAGGCACTCAGAATTTCAATCTGCATTTTTATGATTTGATGGCCCTCTTTGTGAACTACAGGCTTCCAGAATTTGCTAAGTTTGTTGGTCAAGATAGCACAAGTATAATAGAACATGTCAGTCGATATCTTACTCAGTTGGGTGTAGTCTCTGTTGAAGAAGCGCATCGAATTCGTTTCTTCTCTTTGTCCCTGTCAGGACCAGTTTTCACTTGATTTTCATCACTAGCGGTTAATTCTATTGCAATTGGAGTGATCTTGAAAAGAAATTTCATACATATTTCTGCATTAGTCGATGATGATGATGAAGAAGAGGAAATTGCCACAGCTGAATGGAATTGGGGTAAAAAGATAGTAATGGTTCCAAATCCTTGGGGAAAAGAAGTTGAAGAAAGTTATGATTTTGATGTTACAAAAGCAGACAAACTTTTTGATTTCTTGCTTGAGAAGGGACAGATTAAACTGCCTGCCAATCATGTTATATTACCTCTCAATCAATTAAAGAATAAGAAATTCTACAAGTACCATAACACTACTTCTCATACTACTAATAAATGTAGGATTTTTCGGCAGTATATTCAGAGGGCTATTCAATAAGGGAAGCTTAAATTTGATACAGCTCAAAAAAATAAAAAGTTGATGATAATTCTTTCCCAAAGGATCAGAACATAGTTGATGCTAAGTTGTTCAAAGGGAAAACTAAAGTTTTGACATCAGCTAGGGCAAGAGAAACTAAAATAGTTGATCTAGAGATGCAAATATCGGCTGATGAATATAGAGAAATTAAAAGACGTCATGATCAACAAAAGAGCTGATATGAGCAGGGAGAAACGTTGAGAGATGGTGCGATGAGACCACGTGTTACATCTCGAATTCTGTTGAATAAATGGCAACGGTAGAAGGAGAAAGATTATCAACGCTGGTTAGAACAGAAGAAATATCAACGTCAACAAGAAGAAGAGAGATATGAAAGAGAACAAGCTGAGTCACATTGGAATTGCCTTTTCTTAAGATATTGTTGGAATGAAGGTTTGAGATTGCCTACTAAAAATAATTGCCCAGAATATAACGAACAATATTGGGAGTTTAGGCAATCTCAAGTCAACCACCGGTCTATCCATGATCGAATTGAATATCAACTTAATGATGTGGATTGGGGCTTAAAAAATAGAAGCATTCATGATCGGCTTGGAAAGTGAGTTATTGATCAGAACTGGACCAATTATGAAGAAGAAGATGATAAAGAGTATGTTTGGCAGGAAGGACAGTGGTGTCCAAGAGGTTTAACAAGAAGTTAGAAGAGAAGAGTACAACGCCTAAGGAGCAGAGAATTAGAACAGGCTCAGAAATCTAGTAAACCTCAAGTATGGCGTGCTAAACAAACAGTCGATAAGGTTCAACCATCGGCTAATATTCAAATGGCTTTTCTTTTACCATATGAATTTAAAGCTCTAGTATATCAAGAAGTCTATTCGGATTTTGATGAATCAGAGTATGAAGAGATGGCAGCCCAGTTGACATTGATACAACAAGCTATATTTGATAAACCAGTTAAGTATCGGCATTTGAAGGCTTTATATGTGAAAGGTTTTGTCGATGGGAAGCCGATGAGTAAAATGTTGGTTGATGGAGGTGCCTCTATTAATCTAATGCATTATACTACTTTTGTAAGCTTGATAAAGGACCAGAAGATCAGATTGAGACTGACATGATGCTTAAGGATTTTGGGGGTAATGCGTCCAAGACCAGGGGGCAATAAATGTTGAATTGATAATTGGAAGCAAGACTTTGCTCACTACATTCTTTGTCATTGATGGAAAGGGTTCATACAGTTTACTCCTTGGTCGTGATTGGATTCATGTCAATTGTTGTGTACCATCGACTATGCATCAATGTTTGATTCAGTGGCATGGAGACAATGTTGAGCTAGTTCATGCTGATGATTCTATGAGTATAGCAATAGTTGATCCAATGTATTGGGAACTAGAAGATTTTGAGTGTTTTTCTAGTAAGTGATGGGAAAGAGGCTTAATTAGAATCAATGATGAAGGCCAACAGCCGACCCAAGCAGTCGGCTGTGAAAGTTTGTTTTAATGGTTAACCCAATAAATGGTACAGATGGTAAACTAGGACATGACGTTACGTTGGCCGATGAATTAGAAGAAATAGATATTGGTCCTGGAGATAGGCCTAGGCCAACGTATGTAAGTACTAAATTGGAGCCTGAGTATAAACAAGAATTGATAGATATGTTAAAGGAATTTAAAGATTATTTTGCTTAGGAATATTTTGAAATGTCTAGCTTAGATCGATCAATTGTTGAACATCGGTTACCAATCAAACTTGGATATCAGCCATTTAAACCTGCTCCAAGGAGATTTAATCCAAATATTCTTGATGATATTAAGAAGGAGACTGAAAGACTACTAGAAGCAAAATTTATCCGACCTTGCCGATATGCAGAGTGGATATCGAGTGTAGTTCCTGTGTATAAGAAAAATGAGAAGTTGAGAGTCTGTATTGATTTCAGAGATTTGAACAAGGCTACACCGATGGATGGTTATCCGATGCCAATAGCCGATATGTTGGTAGATACAGCAGCCGGGCACAAGGTAATTAGTTTTATGGATGGTAATGTAGGTTATAATCAAATTTTATGGCTGAAGAAGACATAGCAAAAACAACCTTTAGGTGCCCCGACGCAATCGGCTTACTTAAATGGGTCATGATGACTTTTGGATTCAAGAATGCTCATGCAACTTATCAGAGGGCAATGAATTATATTTTTTCATAAGTTGATCGGTAGGATTGTTGAAATCTATTTTGATGATATGGTGTGAAATCCAAAGGATATAAAGAACATCTGGCTGATCTGCAGGAGACTTTGGAGTGCACAAGAAAACATGGTTTAAAGATGAATCCTAATAAGTGTGCCTTTGGAGTGTCAGCTGGATAATTTTTAGGTTTTATGGTCCACGATAGAGGAATTGAGATTAGTTAGAAAAGTATGAAAGCAACTAATGAGGCAATACCTCCAACTAATAAAATAGAATTACAATCTCTACTTAGTAAGATTAATTTTATTAGAAGGTTTATTTCAAATATCTCAGAAAGGATTCTGTCATTTTCTCCTTTGTTGAAGTTGAAAAATGATCAAGAATTTAAATGGGGTGACGTACAACAAAAAACGTTTGAGGAGATAAAAGAGTATATGAAATCTCCACCTGTGCTTGTTCCTCCTCAGCAAGGTAAGCCTTTTAAGTTGTATGTGTCGGCCGATGGCCAAACGATTGGATCGGCCTTGATGCAAGAGTTTGAAGGAAAGGAATGGGTTGTTTTTTATTTAAGTAGAAGACTTTTGGATCCAAAACAAGATATTCTCCTACTGAAAAGTTATGCTTATGCTAATATTTCTCCTACACTAAATTACGACATTATTTATTATTGGCTGAGTGTAGAATTGTGTCTAAAGCTGATGTGATCAAACACATGTTGTCAATGCCGATATTAAATGGGAGAATGAGAAAGTGGATTCTTACATTATCAGAATTTGACTTGAGGTATGAATCGGCTAAAGTAGTCAAAGGGCAAGTGATGGCCGATTTTATTACTCAACCCAATAAACCAAGCATCGGCTATGTGGAACCTATACCTTGGGCATTGTTCTTTGATGGATCATCGTGCAAGCAAGGTAATGGCATTGGTATTGTTATTATTTTGTCTGGGGGGCCAAGTTTTTAGTTTGCCTTTTAAACCAAACCAATGACCACCAATAATCAAGCAGAATATGAAGCTATTCTTAAGGGACTTCAACTTCTTCAGGAAGTAAAGGCCAAGTCAGTTGAAATATTTCAAGATTCACAGCTAGTTATTAATCAGTTGATCGGCCTGTATAAATGTAAATGTGATATTCTGAAGGGATACCACGATGAATGTCGAAAGTTACTTGAGGAGTTTCCCCTTACTTCTCTTCAGCATATTCCAAGAGCAAAGAATCAAGAGGCCAATCGGTTAGCTCAGAATGCGTCAGGCTATCGAGTGTTCCAAGAAATCTTAAGGAGTGAGACCTTGGTTAATGATTGGAGAGTTGAAATAGCTGATTACCTCAAGAATTCATCATAGAAGGTTACCAGAAAATTGAGATATAAATCGACTAAGTATGTTTTGTTAGATGATCAGTTGTATTACAAAATAGTCGATGGAGTTTTGCTTAAATATTTAAGTTAAGAAGAAGCAAGAGTATTGATGGGAGAAGTACATGAAGAAATATGTGAAGCTCATCAATCGACTTATAAAATAAAATGGGTTATTCGCAGGTCTGGATATTTCTGACCAATAATATTAGAAGATTGTTTTGAATATTACAAGGGATGTTAGGATTGTCAGCGTTTTAGTAATGTTCAAAAATCGTCTACATCAGCTATGAACCCAATAATTAAGCCATGGCCATTCTGAGGCTGGGGAATTGATTTAATTGGCCAGATTTTTCCACCTTCAAGTAGTGGGCACAAGTTTATATTGGTAGCAATAGATTATTTTACCAAGTGGGTTGAGGCGATTCCTTTGAAAATAGTAACTTCAAAGAATATGGTTGATTTTGTCCGGGAGCATATTATTTATCATTTTGGGATTTCTCAAACCATTACTACTGATCAAGGGACAATGTTCACATTAGAAGAATTCAAAGATTTTGTTACCAGTATGAGAATTAAATTACTAAGTTCTTCTCCTTATTATGCTCAAGTTAATGGCCAGGCAAAGGCATCCAATCAAATTTTGATTAAGTTGATTAAGAAAAAAATTAAAGAGCAACCAAGGAGGTGGTACCTGACACTTAATGAAGCATTGTGGGCATATAGGACGACTTGCCATGGATTGATTAAATCATCACCTTATGAGTTAGTATATGGGCATAATGCAGTTCTTCCTTGGGAGATTCAGACTGGATCAAGACGTATTACATTGCAAAATGATTTGACAGCCGAAGTCTATAAAAAACTTATGATGGATGATCTAGAGGACTTAAGTTATTATCGGCTGCGCGCTCTTGAAAATATTGAGGCCAATAAATTAAGGGTTGCAAGATATTATAATAAAAAGGTTAAGAACAAACAGTTTTGTGAAGGGGAGTTAGTTTGGAAAGTAAGATTGCCGATTGGGTCTAAAGACAGCAGGTTTGGCAAAATGGTCGCCTAATTAGGAAGGTCCTTATCGAATTAAACATTGTGCGCCTGACAATGCTTATATTTTAGAAATGCTAGAAGGGGAAGAGGAGTTTCATAGAGCAATCAATGGAAAATTTCTAAAGAAGTATTATCCTGGCGTTTGATTAATACTTGATAGCCGATTTGTTTATTCATCAGCTCTAATAGCTGGTACCAGGAGGGTATCGCCTTTAGTTCAAAAAAAACCCGAAGGGGTAAAAGTTGATACGTTATGTATCGTTTATAGAGCAAAAACACACACAAGGACAATCGTGATTCATATTATGGTAGTTTCAGAGATGAATTCATAAGGAAAAGGCAAAAACTTTATTCATTCATCATTTCCTCATAGTACAAACTAATCAAACACCTTGTTTACAACATCTTGGGCTGGTGTGATATCCACAATGGCCGCCGCGGCGTCGTCGCAGTCCTCAATCAGCTCCTTGTGCATGTCGGGATCATCGGCCATTGGGAAGCCTGGCTCCATGGTGCGGAGGTCATGCCCGGTCTGGACTTGCGCCGCGGCCAGAACCACCGCTGCGCCACGATGAACGCCATGGAGGGCAATCTCCTAGGCACACGCTGGGATGTCGTGTAGACGGTTGATGAGCAGAGGGCCCCGGGCATTGACGGCCGCCGTAGCTACGTTTGCCACCAGTTGGAGGTTTTCCAACTATACCGTCAGAGCTAGAAATCAAAGAGGTAAGAAGATTGTTAAGAAAGGGATAGTGAAGACAAGAATGAGGGTTTTCTTGGAACTAGGCTTACCCACCACCATGGCGTCGGACTCGGCCAACCTCGCCTGAGTGGTGTTGGCTTCCTCCTCTGCGGTGAGGAGGGTGGCCTAGGAGGCCTCGAGATGGATCTCAAGCTGACCGTTTTCCTGAGTTATCTTAGAATAACGGTCCTTGGCAGCCCTCCACTCCCGAAGGAAGCGTCGGGCGTCATCACCGGTGTATGAGTCGAAGGAGTCCGACGACGAGTCCAGCGTGGAGGCGGCAGCAGGTGCAGCATTGGAGGGCCCATCGGCCCTGGGAGGAAGAGGTTGGAGTCTATCATTTAGGATGAACCAGTAAACAAGTTAGAAGGCGTTTGATCTTACCTCATGTGGCGGAGGCACTGGCTCATCAACATGTTCTCCGGGACCTCCTCCGTCGCGCGCTTGCCGCGATTGTCTTCGCCAGCCATGGGTTTCGGTTTGGATCTTGAGAGGGGAAGAAGAAGAAACCACTATAGGGTTCTTGAAGGTAGAAAGATGCGAGAGAATGAGAAACAGTTTCAGATATAGATGTGTTTGAGGCCGAGGCCCTTGGCTGGTATTTATAGCCACGAAGGCGAGATGGTAGATATCTTGGAACATGTGAAAGCAACCCCAATTAATGGAAGGGGAAGCGCCACTTTGCTAATAACGAGGGGAATGATGCGTTGTTGACTGAGAAGGAATTTGAAGGGTTTTTGCAATAAGGGCCATTTTCAGAGTAAAGTCAGAATCGAGAATCGACAAATTTAAATCGGTTATTCTAGCCAAACCAAGAAGTACGGTAGACCAACAGGAAGAATACAATTATCATCAGGTTTACATAGAATATATACTATAGATGCTAGAACATAAATTACAAGTTAAGAGCATCATGAATTGCTCTTAGTGCTTTCAGCCGAATAGCATCAACTTCTGTAATTTGTTGTTTGTCTTCTTTGGCTGATCCGAGAATGCTCTCAAGACTGCTGCGAATAGCTTTGCCTTCCTTAACCTTGGTCAGCATCTCTTGTTTCTTCTGTTTGATGGCATTAGGGATCTGAGTCAAGTTAGACTCATGATGGTCAATGGCGGCTTTCACACTTTCTAGTTCCTATTCGAGCTCAGCACGCCTAATTCTCAGCTGAGTCAATTCTGGTTTAATTTTGAAAGAAGAATTTTTCAGATTGTCGATCAATTGTGCTAATTCTTTGGCTTCATGCTTGTTAGAGTTCTTAGCCATCAAAGCCTCACGGTCAGCCAGGTTTCTTTGAGCCTTTTTCACCTTGGACGCTTGATCTTCGATGTTGGACAGAAGTATCAAGGCTTTAGCAAGATTTGGGGGCAGATCATCCTTAATGGCTAAGAAGATTCTTCTCATTGGATCTGCATACTGGACCAAATCGGCTATGTTCCTCTCGAGCATTGGCAACATGTCTTTTAGCCGATTTTTGGTTTCATCTGATAAGATTTATTGAGAAAAAATGGCTGATGAGCTTATCTCGCTTTCATCTATATATTCCTCAAAGTTGAAAGAATAGCTCAAAGTTGGAGAGTTAAGTGCCTATATATGAACAAAAGGAGCCTTATTAGAAATAGCAAATGAGTTGACAATGAGATAGATGGTGAGAGGGAGACAGTACCTTTTCTGAAAGAGATCCTGGCTAAGGAGAAGGAATAGCCGATGATGTGTCAACATCCTTTTCAACATTCGGTTGAATCGGCTCTAGGCTTTTGATGCTAGTGTCTGCAGGCATCAAGAAGCTTTTTAGTTTATAATTGCTATAGAAGGATAAAATGAGCATATGAATTTCTTACCATCGATTGTTTGCCGAGCTGGAGAATCGATAGTTTGAGTATCAGTGTCAACAGGGTCCTCTTCAACTGGTGAGTTGTCAGATCTTTGCTCTTGTGAAGATGTTTTCCTAGGTGGTGTCTAATAAAAGAAAAGGATACGTGGAGGGCGGTGGACGGAGGATGGAGGGGAAGGGGGTACGTGGAGGGTGGATACGGCCTCTAGGCTAGGGTTCAGGGCTTGGCGTGGGATCACGGGTGGTTGGGTGCTCCCAATTTTGAATCCCCGGTGGTCAAGGCGAGGACGGTGGTGTCAGGGGGGCACGAGGCTGTGGCGATGTCATGCATGTCGCGACGCATTAGGAGTAGGAGTACTGTAGATCTCGGTGAGTTCTTCAGCAAACAGGGCTGTATCGACTGATCGACCTCCAACTTGTTTGTGAGTATCGTCGTGACTTATATTGTGCTTATAAAGATGCATCAGCTGATTAATTTTTTATGAGCTATAATATAAGTTAGTTATCGATCCATATCATTGTTTGTAAGGCTGCATCAGCTGATTGATCTCTTACGAATCATAATATAGATCAAAGTTATCGATCTTATGTTAAATAACTTGTTATTTAATACAATATCACCAGTTATTGAATATGTTAAGATTAGTAAGATTTTTCTTGTTGTTTTTCGGTTGATTCACCAGTCATCGATCTTGTTATAATTAATGTTTTATTAATTATAACAAAATCACTCGATTGAGATAGAGATAAATCGACATCATATCATCTTAATTGGTCGTCCTTTGATCTGGTCACGCTTTAAATCTTATAATTGATGGCTTATTTTTGCTAGATCGGCTATTTTATCTCTATTCCAATCAAATATAGTATGCATTCAAAGACAAGTTTCAATCTTGAATAAACTCATAAACTCACTAGTTAATGAGATCTAATCTAATGACACTACCATATCTGCATCGATCCGATCGAACCTCACTGGTAAGACTTTAGATTAGAAATTATCGATTAGTGGTCTTGTTCATGATCAAGATATATACTCTATTTGTTTGCTATGACTGTATCGGCTATTTTAGCCGATTTGCATATACTCTCACGCATATAGCATGTTTTCATGAATCTGTCAACATATAGATGGTTTTATAGATTCTTTGGCTTTAGTTTGTTATCATTATCATAGCTGCATCGATCCAATCAAACCTCACTGTTAATGATAATAGATTAGACTTAAACTGTTTGTAGATTCATTTATATTAGACAGTCGATTTGTTCGCATGTTATACTCTTTTCATCAAACTTATCGGCTCGACGCTTTATATCGATCATGTTCCATTTAGCCGATGATGCTTTCTTATATCATTTCTTTGTTGATTATCAATTCTCTAATCGATCGATGACATCAATCGACCATTTGGTCATATATGTTGAAATTTTAAGGAAAGATCTTCTGATTTTGTATTTGGAGTATTGTACTAGTTTTTGTCTAGATTAATCAATAATCATAAATCTGCTATAATCCATGAGCATCGGTTATTTAGATTCATATTATTATCATTTAATATTAGCCGATAATCCTTGATTTAAATATCTTCATTTCATGGATACACCGGATATTGACTATTTAGTCAATAGCCTTATTGAATCGGCTATCTAGCCGTACATTTAGAACTGTCTGGTGCAACACCGATATGTTCGATATTAAATTATTGATAAGATTTTCTCTCCTTATCAATTGCAGGTCAAATTGACTGGCACGTCATTGGGTTTTCAGAATCGGTTGGTTCTGTTTTGAAGCAAAGCAGATCTCTGGTCTCGTTCCACTCAGATCCTCCGGCTTGCTATGTGTTGATCACATCACCATATTTTTGTGTCAACAACAGTTTACCTAGGTCTCAACAGCCCTCACCCCTCACCCCCTACTATACCTGAGGGGCATCCCCCCTCCCAGATGTTTTGGGAGTTTTCCCACACAAAACCACACAGTTCTGAATGACCGCATGAAATCCATGTGATATGAAGTTTTCCCACGTTTTTGCTCAAAACTGGGTTTTGGAGAACGGGGTCGCATAGGAGTCGTTGTGGCCACGGATGGACTGAACCTTGGACTTTTCATGTGTCAGCCCTGTGGGGCCCGCAAGGTGCTCCAGTGGTATTTTCACCCCATTTTGGCCCATGTTGTCCTGTTTTTGCTTGTCTTGTCCCTCTGACTCGTTTTTCGGACTAACTTAGCCATTTTCACACGTGGCTTTGCTTGACCTTGCCTTTTTCGCCTTCTACCGTTCTTAGTGCGATGTGAACAGTTTTCGCCTCCCATGACCTGTTTTCGCCTCCCGTGAATTGTTTTCGGCTCGACGTGAGCCGTTTTCCACCCCGACGTGACTTGTTTCCATCTCTCATGAGTCGTGGGCCATATCCGTCACGCGCGCTATGAGTCCTAGTCATGCCCTCCATCCATGCATACATACATGTTGATGTATCTATGCACATGCACCTAGATATACACTATACCTACTATATCCCAATACACAAATCAAAATGTCATAATTTGGAACGGAGCGAGTAATTCGTTATCACCAGTACCGCTGACAAGATCGCAGGAATATCCCAAAAGTTGAGAACACCGAGCATCTTGTCATGGCCAGCTTTGACCCTTCTTGCCAGCGCCCGTCGGCCGTCGCAACGTTCACCGGTCAGGATTGCATAATGCAGGCCAAGCCGTACGAGTAAAAGGAAGTTCTCCACTGGCTGCCGGCCCCCGGCAGCCCCTCTCTGCACCGTCGATCACATGGCTCCTTAGGCGTAAAAAAATAAAAAATGCAGGCAGGCAGAGGCTGGCAGCAGGACATCGTGTAGTATAGCCTAACATGCATCGCCCTAGAAGGGAGATTTTTGCATTGGCCAAAAAGCGACGGCTCAAAGATGTCCAACAACGTACTCGTACTTGACTACTTGAGTTTCTCCTTGAGTAAGTGTTAAATATAAGTATTTTTTTTAACTTTTGAGTTTGCTGGAAACGCCCGCTTTGTAGTTTGGAATGTGCGTAATAATGTATGTCTCGTATACGAGTCAAAACCTACGTGGATGGGAAGAGCAAAGAAAGATTTGAGTTGTCTAGCAGTCTGGAAAAGAGGAAAGGCAGGTATCCACCAAAGCGAAGTTCCATCACCTCGGGAGCCAACCGACGAAGCAGAGGGACAGAATTGTTGGCACGAGCCGAGAGGACAAACGACTCAAGAAAATCCAATATATGGCAACCTTTTCTCTCCACCCTCTCCTTTTTGTCGTAAAATGAACTGATGGCGATGGACACTCCTAAGCACTGTAACTATGATTGGTTGTGTACTAGTCTTAGTGGACATTAGATTTTATGCGGAACAATTCAAACCATCATAAGCATATGCGTTTGGTTAGTGTTTGGCTATATCCTGCATATGTATGTAATATTTACTAAAATCATGTTTAATAAAATTATTTAAATTTTGTTGCACGTAGTCATCTCTCGCATTAGAGGTGAATAATGTGAGAAAAAAATGTTTTTCTTAGTCTTATATGAATAAACTTGCATAAAAGTCTATGCTAGCAGCTAGCTGTACATAGCTACACAGGTACTAAGCCGTGCATAAGCCCGGATACAGATGCATGATTGCATATGCATGTCACCAAATGCAACCTAATGTGTTTGGTTTATAAGCCGTATTTTTTCAGCCAATCAACAATATTTTTCTCTCACAACAAATTAGCCAACAGTACTTTCAGCCATGGCTTATCAGCCAAGCAAACCTAAACAAACAGGGTTCTACTGTATATCATCCACGAGAGTATGGTACGGCCGAGCCCAAGTGTCAGCTTCTTCGTTTGACTCTTGCTCCAACGGAAATTACCAACTGCGGACCGAATTATCAAATGAGGAGGCCAAGGTAACCCGATCTGCAAACTTTGCTAAGTGAGGCAGGAATCACACATACACATGACAGCTAATTGCTCATATGCCAAATCGGTTTGGCAACAGGTGGAGCTCTGGTCCAGAGAACAATAACTGAAACAAAATCTGCCCATATCAAAGCTCAATGACTGGTGGACGAAGCTGAACCCAGGAGGAAGACGCAGTGGCAGCACTCAAAATCTGCGAGCAACAATCATCGTGTACACTGCATGGAACTTATGGAAGGAAAGATGTAGAAGGGTGTTTGACAACATTGCACAAAGTGAGCAAAACCTCTGTCATCAAAGCTGATGTACGGGCACACCAGCAAGCCTGGGGGGAACTGGAGGAGCAGTGATCTTTCCATCTCATTTTCAAAGAGGAGAATTAGGCTGTTGTACATATTTTGATGTTCTTCTGTTCTAGTATCTTTGGTTTCTCTTTCTCCCTTTTGTATCCTTAATTTTGTACTTTTATTTCCCCTACTATAATGCAAAGACAGAGCACCTGCCATTTATGCTAAAAAAGTATGGTACCGCGTTGGCCTAATGGTTATGTACGTATGCGGTGGCAGACCTGCAACTCTGTTATGAAACAGTGCCCACAGGGCAGTACTACTATCTTGCCCATAGAGCTTGTTTGGTAGAGCTTCATTTTCTAATTCTTTAACTCTAGCTTATTGATTCTCTTATAAGTGATTCTGATTAATTTTGATGGGGAATTATGGTAACAAGTAAGTGAGAACTAGAGTGATTCCAGTGGAGATTAAGTAATAAGAAATGGATTTTTTAGCTTGTAGCTCCTTGTGGGAATGAAAAAGTGATTCTTATCTACTCCTCACTAGAATATATGCAAAACATTGCTGTTTGGCCGAGGAAGAGTGATTCTCACGGAGAATCTACTCCAAGAAACGCTGCCAAACAGTCCTCTACTAGTAACTTGTTTATTGTTTCTAAAACTAAACTAAGAGTTACGTTTGGATTCATCAGTGTTATTTATTATAAGCTAAATTTAGTACCAGTGAATTTAAGCATTTAGGTAATAGTTCAATTAATAGTTTAAAATAAACTATCTAGCTAATATAAAAGTTATTAACTGGCTTCACTAAGCTAAGTATACTTGTACTGATGGACCAAAATGGGCTCAACTTAGTTTGTTTACTAATTACACATTGCAGAGCACACATGAAAATCCTACTCCTATGAACACTTCGAAAAACTAAGTCGATAGATATAGAAGTTGACAAAGTGACTATAGACGTCTTATTGTCGACAAGCACATCATGTCTACCACTAAAAGAATATTGGCGTTAATTATAAAATAATTCTAGGAAAATATAAACACTTGTGCCCAATCGAGGTTAACCCGTATAAACAGGTTATACTATAATTAATATAACTAGCTGATCTATGCTTAGTTTGCATCTAGCGGATTATCCAATAGCCTCGTTAAAAAAATTGTTATTAAGCCTCTGTTAGCTGTTAACTATATAGTCACTTTGTCAATTATTCTGTCGGTTTTTGGATATTTCTGTCGGGATTTTTTGAAACCGATAGAATAATTTCATTTTTCTGTGTGTATCGGAAAAACACACAGAAAAATTACTATTCGAGTTTCCAATAGTATATCAGCGTTAATGGATGAAACATGCGACGGAAATTAGAAACATACGGCGCACAGTTTCTGTTTACGATCGAGGTGAAGTAATAAGACATAACATGTAAAAAAAGGAGAGAGCGACGAAGAGGAAGATTATGGGCTTTGACGTGCCACAAAAGGCTTTTAACATGATTCGTGCTTGAGTTTTGGACCACCTATGGGTTACAGCATCAGGCCAGCAGGCCCACTTCATTTAGGCCCGTGCTTTCTCTGAATGAAGAAACAGACGAAACAGCAGAGGATGACACAGAGACATACTGAGGACGAGACAGCATCACTGCACCCTGACCAAAACAGACGAAATAATTTACAGACCCCGTTCTATTGCTACTCCATTACAGTACCATTTACCCTGAAGAATCCTTCCACCTCATTACAGTACTACTAGTACCATTTACCCTGAAGAATACTTCCACCTCAAATCAAAGCACAGACATCTCACACCAGCAGTGGCCAATGCCTGTCCTCTCCCCTATAAATCATTTGAACCCAGCTGAAGGGAAGGGTGAAGCGACAGGCCAGGCGACCACTTGCAACTTGCAAAAGCAGCGCTGCGATTAGCTCACACTCCACATGCGCCGTGTTTGTTTGCTTGCCTGGCTGCCTGCCTGCAGCCTGCCTCTGCTGCTACAGTGCTAATGCTAGGCACAAACAACAATAAACACACCCACCCACACACTCTTGGAGATGGAGATTCTCACATTCTAAAATGCCCACTCAGCACTCAGGCCTTGTTTAGATACCCTCAAAATTCCAAGTTTTTTCACTCTCTCTCCATTACATCAATTTTTAGCCGTTTGCATGGAGCATTAAATGTAGGTAAAAAAAATAACTAATTGCACAGTTTAGTTGGAAATCACGAGATAAATCTTTTGAGCTTAGTTGATCCACGATTGGACAATATTTATCAAATAAGACGAAAGTGCTACTATTCATCGGTTTGAAATTTTTTTCCCTCAACGGTGCAAGGAGGGACGGTGGCGTCCCCAGGCAGGCAGGCGACCTGATGCCAGCGCAAGGCCTGCGGCCTGCAGGTGCACCCAGCCGAGCAGCCTTTGGCCGCTTATCACTCGCAGCGCGCAGGGCCGTGGAACGCCCTGACATGTGGTTTTATCCTCGGCCGCCTCCCTCCCAGAGTCCCAGTCGCATGCTATGCCTCCCGTTTTCTTTATGCGATGTGATCCACTTTCGGCTGGTTCGGCACTATGACGTGAAAGACTGAAATAAACTGAAACGAGCTGACTAAACAAGAGAACAAGCTGGATGATGATAGGGCTTGGTTGTCCGTGGCGCCGGGCGCGGCAGAGTGGACAAGTGCTAGAGTCTGAATCTGTGGGTGCAACTTGCAGTCACCCGGTTGTTTTCTCTGGCTGCGACTGGCGACTGCGATGCATATCCGATCCACCATCCCGCAAGCAGCAGGTTCATGCGATAGATTCAGGTTCAGTAAAAGAACATGTAATTTCTTTCTTTTTTTTGTCCATTTTGTTTCTTCAGCGTCCCCTTGCAATAAACGCTGATATAAATAAACAGATGAAAAACCCTCAGAAAATTAATTTCAATGGTGCATGTTGATCAACACGCATGATCTAATAATAGATATTGCATGTTCATCATCCTAAGGAAACTTCTTTTATTCGTAGGCGGCTTATCAGTCATAGTAGAGTATTTTTCTCTTCCAATAAATCAACCTACAAATCAGCACAAGCGAATTATAGACCAGCCGAACAGAGCCCAAAGCTTTTACTCTATTTCTCTGCATGTTTTTCTGATTCTAAGTTATATTTATTTTCTCTCCAGGCATAGTGGCATGAATGAAACTAGTTAGAAATATATTTCTTTTTGAGAATATCGTTATCATCTAGGCCGCTCCTGTTCGTTTGATCATAAACGATCGTAAATTTCTAGTCAAAAATAGTATTTTTCTCTCATACTAAACTAGTCCGTAGTAAATAATCCACGATCCCCCGAACATGCTGTAATCGAAAGTCAGAAACGAGTCTACGTGTAGCCCGCAGGGGCCGGGTGAGGCTCAGGCAGGCCGACATCGGCGTGGATCCGGTCAAAATCCCCAACCGACGGCCTGCCAGCCGTCCACGCGCTCCATCGGACGGCTAGCTGCCGCCGCTCACCGATATCCTCCTCCGCCGCCTGCTTTATTTAGCCTAGCTTCTCCCGCGAGCTGCTCCTGCTCCTCTTCTTCCCTCCACTCGCCTCCAAATTTTCTCTCTCCGGCCCCTTCTTCTCTTCTCACCTCACCACCACAGCCACCTCTCTTTCTCCCTCCGACGCCGCGCGGGTGCAGTGCTAGAGTGACCATGCAGGCGGCGGCGGTGAATGGCGCGGGCGACGTGCAGAAGCCTCACCACCACCAGCAGCCGGTGGTGGTGGGGGCGCCGCCTCCGCCGGCGGCGGCCGTGGTGCCGCCCCATTGGGTAGCCATGCCGTTCGCGCCGCCTCCCGGGGCCGCGGCCATGGTGATGCAGCCGCACCAGATGGCGCCACCGCCGCCCCAGTTCGCGGCGGCCCACTTCGTGCCGTTCCACGCCGTCGCGCCGCCGCCGCCGCGGGCGGCGCCCGTGCCAGCGGTCGCCCTGGGCTCCCCCGCGCCGCATCAGGCCGGGCACACGGAGAACAAGACCGTCTGTGTCGGCGACCTCCATTACTGGATGGACGAGAACTACCTCCACAGCTGCTTCGGCTACACCGGCGAGGTGAGCACGGATGCGCGCGAGCCCTCGCGAGCCCAGATCTTGCCCACGGCCGTGCTATATATTCCCGAGTCAGCTAGCTCCACGAAAAAAACAAACCAAAAAAGATGTTTCTTTTGCACCCGCCCATGAATCTCTCTTTTGTTTACGTGACAAACGCGTGTTGTTTTCTCCCTCAGCTCATGCTCAGCCTCAACTCAACCAGCCAACTAAAAATGGCAATTTGATGCGTTCGTTCGTTTCCAAAATGTGCCCCGTTTCTCGGGCTGCGCGAGCAGGAGAGAGACAGACTAGTCCTAGGTGGTAGTTGCAGTTGCAGATGTGGGACTGGGTCACTCCCGTCACTGTGCTGAAAAAGGAAACGGGTTCGGCAAACCGTTGGGTAAACGGCAGGCCGGCAGGCATGGATCTGCGCGCTCGAGCTGGAACTGGAAACTTGCAGTGCCCAGTGCCTCAGACCTCATGCTCGTTAGATTGGCCCTTCCTGTACTGGTCTGCGAAAATATTCCGCCTGATGTACCGGCAACCCCCGTGATGTGCCATTGCTACCACACCTGTTGCAGTCCTGATTAGCAGATTTCCTTTTAGGTGTTTTGGGTTCCTAACACCATGTTTATCAGGGTACTTTGTTCTTTTCTTGATGAAAACATGCTTAAAAGATGGCTTATTTATTTGGATACCGAACAATAATAGCTACAGAATGTCAGAATCAATGCTGTCTTTCAGTAGACTGAATGAATAAAAAGGAAACAACTAATGTTAACAGTTTGGGAGAAAATATGGAGAAACCTGAGAGTCGCGGAGAAATATTTTGGTGAAGCACACAGTAACTTTGGGTGTAATAACGAAGAAAAATAAGCCTATAGTTAAAGTTCAAACTAAGCATTTTTAGTTTTTGCTGCTGCTGGTGCTGACTAAGCCTTAAGCCCTGGGTTACTCTGCCATTTCGATGGATATTTGGTGTGTTTAAGTGAAACCTATCTCGTGATGCAGTTCTACATTCTTTTCTTTTTATTTGGATACCTTAAGTCCAAACTTGCACTAATAGCTCATAATACGTTGTAGGTTGTGGCGATTAAAGTTATTCGCAATAAGCAGACTGGACAGTCTGAAGGATACGGATTTGTTGAGTTTTACAGCCATGCTGCAGCTGAAAAAGTTCTTGAAGGTTTTTCTGGTCATATTATGCCAAATACCGACCAGCCTTTTAGGTTAAATTGGGCATCGTTTAGCATGGGAGATAGGCGCTCAGATGTTGCTTCAGATCATTCCATATTTGTAGGCGATCTTGCTTCTGATGTCAACGATGCCACACTACTGGAGGCTTTCTCCAGCAGGTACTCGTCTGTCAAAAGTGCCAAAGTTGTAATTGATGCTAACACTGGTAGATCCAAGGGCTATGGCTTCGTGAGATTTGGAGATGACAGTGAGAAGACACACGCCATGACTGAGATGAATGGTGTGTATTGCTCTTCTAGGCCCATGAGAATTGGCCCAGCAACTCCAAGAAAATCATCAGGTTCAGTTCAAAGTATCCATTTATTATATTTACTTTCATACTTCTTTCTTCATGATGTCGTTCTTTCACAAATCTTTGTCTTTGTAGTATCCAAGTTTATGCTGTTATGTTTCTTTGTTTTTCATATAATCCGTTGTAAATTAAAAATTTAAAACTAAACAGAGCATAAGTGATTTATTTTATTTATTAATTGTTTCAGTGGTCGTTTGAGAGTATTGTGATCCTGTGTCACTTCTCATATGATTCAGGTTGCATTTAACTGTTAAATCCAATTGAATGGGTGTTTCTTGATTTTGTCACTCCATTTTAAATGTTGACGTTCTATTAGGGGGGTAGGGATCATATTTATGGCAGTTTATTGCTATTAGGCAATATCTGAATGTGGCTCCTGCATTATATTATCATGCGCGATTCTAGTGACTTGAGCATTCATGGGAAGTGGAAATTACCTTTTTGACATTAGTCTGGCTGTAACCTTTTATATTTCAAAGCTCTCTTATATTTTGACTCGTTCTCATTTTGTTTGATCAATGACTAGTCTTCCATGTTCCAACTGCTTACAATGTACCTGTCTGTTTTCCTTCTTATTAGGTATAATATGGTCTCCTTCCTGTACTTAAAAAAGGATGGGAAACATCACTTTACTGGAAACTTCACAAAATTTGGCATTTATCATCCTTGTTTATCTACTTTACTCTTTGTTTTTTACCCTTCATATTAAATTTTTGTTTTTTTCCTGCTTCTTTCAGTGAGGAATTAGGCAGAATGCTAACAACTTATTTGTTCTTTCAGTTCTGTTCTGGGATCAGAACGAACGTCATATTCTTGTGGCAGTTTAGTTCTGTAAATCCAAATAAACATGGTTGATATCTATTGATTAATCCACCACATACTTGAAAGACTATAACATCATGTAAGAAGGATTTATATTTAACTTTAAGATACGCACTGCTTTGAAAGATACTGAGACGAGCTGATATATTACAGGAGATCATAGTGATTTTATTTAGACCTGAGAATAACAGTGGAACAATGCCTTGTGAATTGCTACTAACATTGTACCAAATAAAGTTTGCTTTCAGAATCATACACACCTTTTGGACGATGGTGATAATTTATTTCTAGTTCTCTAAAAATCATGTTGGTTTTAGGCACTTCTGGATCAAATGGTTCATCTGCTCGATCTGACGGAGGAGATTTGACAAACACAACAGTGAGTAAAGATGCATTCCATGCAACTCATGTTTTGTTATCCATCAATTTTTCACTTTTCATCGAAGTTGTTTGACTATGCATAGGTATTTGTGGGTGGGCTCGACCCAAATGTTAGTGAAGAGGACCTTAGGCAAACCTTCTCCCAGTATGGAGAAATTTCTTCGGTAAAGATTCCAGTTGGGAAACAATGTGGTTTTGTGCAGTTTGCTCAGAGGTATGAGCCTCCACATACGACATACTTTCCACATTTCAGATCCCCAAATCCATCCTTGTCAGGTGTAGTGGACTCTGTTACCATCATGACGTCTGATAAATTGTTCTTCTCCCTTTTGCCAGAAAGAACGCGGAAGACGCATTGCAAGGATTAAATGGCAGTACTATTGGCAAACAGACCGTGCGTCTTTCATGGGGTCGCAACCCAGCAAACAAGCAGGTAATATTAACCGGCCATGCTCTGAATTACAGTACGAGCAAGCATACTGCAAAACTCTGCAGCAAAAACTTTGACACTGTTTTGCCGTTTATTACAGTTTAGAGGCGACAACGGCAACCAGTGGAATAACGGGGGGATGTACTACGCGGCGTTCCCGTTCTACAACGGCTACGGTTACCCTGCGGCCCCGTTCCCTGATCCAGGCATGTACGCTGCTCCAGCCTACGGTGCCTACCCGTTCTATGGCAACCAGCAGCAAGTGAGCTGACCTGGACTACCGCGCGCGACGCCTCGCTCGAAGCTGGAGCCTGGAGGCATTAGGCGCTTAGGTGTAGTAGCTCTTGGTAGTAGAAGATGAAGAAGGTAGACGACGACGGTTTTCTTAGGTGAGCTAGATACCACGACTAGTTTCGTATAGTGCGTTTTGTTACACGTACGTGCTAGGGTCTAGCGCCGCGGACAGTCCGAGTGTCCGACACACCTATTGACTGGCCGCGGTATGTCGAATTCAACGACAAAAAAGAATTTTTGATGACCTGGAGCTGCATATGCTACCATGAAGCAGAACAGTAAGCTAATGGAATCCTTTGCCTCTGCTATTCGATTTGGCTTGAGTTTGCAGTGATCATGCGGCGGTTTATATTGGTGCGAAGAGTAACTAATGCAGTATGGGTTGGTTTGTTTGCCGGAGGCACGCAGCCACATGACTACATGAGGCTCGATAAGTTTCAGATGTATCTTTGTCTATATATAATACGATGAGTGATACAAGATGATTAGTTTCCTCGAAGATGTATATAAAATGATTAGAGGCCTTTGGTTGACACTATTGTAGAACACAATCCTTATCGGCGTATCACTATCGGGTGTATTGGAGCTAGCAGTGATCTGATTTCATTGCTGGGCCGTAAGCCTACAACACACAATTCCTACCGGCTAACACCGTCGGGTGTACAGTGTAATAGAGCGTGCAGTGATCTAGCTTCATCGTTGAGTCGTAAGCGTAGAATATGGTCATATGGACAATAATGATTAGGATCTTGTTGGTCGGCTTCACTACCGGGTCATAAGCCTATATCCGAAAGATGATTAGGATCACGTTGACAAAGGGCCTGTCTCACTACGGAGTTGAGCCATGACTCTATAGTGATATATCACTGCAGACTACGAGTCACGAACCGGCAGTGGTATGGCGGGTATCACAACCGGGTTGATATACCAATGCCAGGTCATGGCTTGATCCGGCAGGGAACACGATATTATTGTCGGGTTGTGAATTGACTTGGCAGTGTCCTAAAATCCTAGCCTCCTTCTTTCTCCTCCCACCCATCCTGAGCAAATCCATCTAAGAAGGCGTCATTTCCTACCTCTCTCTCTCTCTCTCTCTCTCTCTCTCTCTCTCTCTCTCTCCATTATTGCATCGATTTTTCACCAAAATGCTCATTAATGGTCTTGGTTTTTGAAAGATGGACATGATCTCTTTGCTTTAAAGTGGGTAACTAGCATCCTTTGAATTTGTATCTTATTTTGTTGGTTATATTGTTTTTTATCCTCACCCTTGTTTCTCCATTTTAGAGAGCATTTTTCATAGAGTTCTTCATATGAAAGCTACTGAATTTTGGTGAATCCATATAATAGCGACAATTTAAGTTTAAGACCTATGAACCCATTTATTTTGTAGCTTTCTTGTTTCGTTAGATTGCTTTTGGTTCTCTATCAAATGTGATGGTTTAGTTGGTTCATTTAGTTTTCGGTTTTAGTGTAGCATAGAATAGAATTGTTCATGTCCATAATCCATGTAGGCTTAAGATGTATTTCCTGCCAACATACTTTGATATATTTGCTTGTTCACCTTCTTTTCCAGTTTAAAGGCATTGGCCTAATTTTTCTTGCATCAATGTCTTCTTTTGAGAGGTTAATGAGTGTTTTTAGAAAGTATGTTAAAAACTGATACGATCTAGAAAGGTGCATGGTTCAAGGATGGACAATGGACAAGGCCATGGAGTTCTGCACATACTATATCTGTATATCTCTTGGGTCGATGTTCCTGTATCTCCTTGTGAGGGAAGGCTACAAGGCAAAGAAACGATCGTTGAGGAATTTATACTTGTAGACGACCTTGTTGCATTCAAGCAAGCACACTCTGTTGTTCTCCAGCAATCAACTATAGTTTCGCCATACTTTGACGAGCACATGCATGAACTACAAAGATAGAACCTAGGTAGGCCAGAGGCTCGGCTCGCAAAAAGACAATAGAGATCACTTCGATGATCGGTTTGTGGCAACGCTTGTTGGGAAAAGTGATGTGTTCTCCTCAAGTGGATGTATTGGCCCTTAGCCCATCCACTACATAGTTCAAGTACCAAGGGTATGACACAAATGCATTTACACTTACACCAGAAGGCGACATAGAAAAAAGAACCAACAAAAAATAATCGCTCTGTTCGCTTGAACTTATCAGCACAACTTTTCAGTGAAGGAACCATGTTTTTCTCTCACAACTTTTCAGCATTAGCAGATGAATTTCAGCGAGCCGAATAGGACAAATTAAATGTCTTTCAATGCCTACAACAAAAATGGTCAGGTGGAGACGTACTATCGATTTATGGAAAAGATCGAGCTAGAGACTACAATGCATTGAAGGTGCCAATGGGTTTGACTCTCGGGAGGGTCTTCAATAACCAAGACAATATGGCTATCGTGGATCTGAAAACACGCGCACTAAGACGACCTGTTGGTTATTGCAAAATATGTACTGCAAGTCTTCTATGCAAAGGACAATGCTCATGGTGGAAAACATGTGGTACTTTAAGGGGAAAAAGGAAGATCATCGGTATTAATTGAAGGTGTGATAGACTGAGGAGAAAGTCTACGAGGGCTATGAGGAAATGGCTCCTCCAGAGGCGGACACGTCGACCTAACTATCTTTAAAGAGAATGAGAAAACTAAAACTACTTACGTGCGACTTGATCCTGACTTGGCCCTGATTGTTAATTAAACACACCGTAGTTGTTTAGATTTTGTAATAGTTGAATTATCTAATAGTTGAAATGTTGTAGTATTAATTTGTATACAAAAACTTTTGTCTTAATTACCACAAAACTTTTTTACATGCAATGGATGACATATTTTGTTGTGCGGGAGTTTTAGAAATTTTAGAAATAATTCACTACGTTCTACAATTTAAATAAATTTGTGTACTTATTGAAAAAATTCCAAATTTCTTATGTGTACCCCAATAAAATTTAAAAAATATAAAAATTATATTTAGGCTTATGTGGTCCATTCAAGCCCTTATCGTGAGATAGATGAAAATTCAATTATTTTATAGGATAATTTGATCTTTTATCTCCAGATTACCACGAAATAGTTCTAATACTATCTAAAATTGGTCAAAAAAAATCTAAAACTTATCATGGAAACGTATTTTGTGTCTATATGCTTTTCATGAAATTTTTAAATGACTTTAATAATGGTGGCTTTACATCGTTCACAATATAGATACACCTCATCAGTTTTGAACTTATCTCCACATATCTTTGAAAAATCAAAATTAAAGTTGTAGATTATGCAAGACCTTCCTACTCCATAATTCAATTATACATTTTTATCTGGTGGATCGGATCCTTGAATTTGTCTTTATATGATATGGGAAAAACAATGTAAATATTTTGAGGATTACAATTGCCATTTGGAAGAACACTTTTAGAAGTCACCTTTACTATAAAATCATCACATATAAAGACTTGTGTCTGATGTCAAGAAGTGAAGAAACTGATCACATATAAAATATTTTTTAAGTATTCAAAGTATGCATAACCATAATTGACTTTTAGTAGCAGTACCATCACACGATGTTCAAGGTATGCAGCTTCCTTGTTGATCAATGACCAAGCTTGCTCCTGGGTGTCCAGACGGATGGGGTGTCCGAACGCTTGCTCCTGCAGTCTGTTTCCGCACCCACGTGGGGCTCACGCCACCCCGAAGGTCACTGTAATACCCCAAGAATGAATGTGATAAATATGATGTTTATTATGGGTCAAATGTTTTTTAGCAAAAGTTGACTAGAATCAAGGAGAGACTGAAAATTTGATTTTATTGATCCGTTGGTCGGATAGATGAATGGAGCCCATCAATGCATAGAGCTCGTCGAATACTTGCCGATTGACTGCTCATTCGCTTTAAACCGACTGTAAATGGTGGAGTTATGTTAATTCTTAGTTTTAAGGAGAAAAAAATAAAAAAAATAAAAAAAACTCATGTACCTGATAGGGGGGAGTCGGTCCTTTCTCCCTGCTCGACGTTTCTGCCTGCCCATGTTCTCGGCCATCTAGAAAAAAAAAGGAGAAGAGGGAGAAGGGAGAGGAAGGAAGGTTCTAGGGTTTGCCGCCGTCGTCGTCCACCGCCGCCGCCCGTCGCCGCCGAACGCCGCCGTTGTAGGCCACGATGCTGTTCTTCCTTGGACCATTGGTTAGACATCATCTTCTCTCCTCGTTTTGCCCTCAAATTTCTCCCGTTCCCTTGCTGTTCATGATGGTTGCACATTGTTTGTCGTAGATCAGAACAGTGAGATGGTCATAGCAGTGTAGATCGTCGTGAGGTGGAGAAGAGAAAGGAGGGAAGGGTGGATCACCGAGAACTTGTCGTAGTGTTCGCTGTGGTTGACCTAGGTGAGATGCCAAATCCTAATCCCCTTTTTTGGAGCATGTTTCATGGATCGAATCATCTAATGGGAAAGGGTTTAGTTGGAGTAATTCCAGAAATTGGTCTCATTCATGTTCTGAATTTCTGTAAGACTGAGCAGTTTCAGTTCATCGCCATTTTAGAGTATCTTAATGGCCTTAATAAATTTAATCACACAAAGTTGTAGAGGACTTCAATATCTTTTTTTGGACACTAGGAGCACCCTCATAGCCTCTGTAGTTTTGGAGATATGTTTTTTTTCTTAGAAGGCTGCTTTGCAGTGGCGAGAATCTGGACAGTTTTTAATTTATCTAATTTTTGGCTCTATTAATGGACGAATTGGGACTTGTGTCTAAATAAAAGTTGTAGAGTTTTTCTTAAGATTTCCTGAGTGTTATAGAACATGTCTTTGGATGAGTATATCATCAGTTATGAATTTTATAAGATTACTGTCCTGTTTTGACAGTTAGAAAATTCAGTTAAGTTATGATGATGTTTATGCTATTTTGGAAGTCTCTTATGTCAAATCTTATTATACCAAAGTTATATATAATGAAGTTTTCTATCATCTGGTAGGCCTTGGGAATTTTTGAATTTATGGTTATTTGTCTATGACAAAGAGAAGGGACAGTGCTGCTGTCATGATCGGTAGCGAGTCAGTAGATGCTTAAATGGCAGGTTTGGGACGTTCTAGTGTGCTATTTGTTGTTTGAACTTGTTGGTCCGATGATGTTGGTACTGAGGTTAGCTTGTGATCAGGTGGTTTGCCTTTGGAGCATGCCTAGCTCTTTCGCTTGATCGTCGGTAAAGGCAAGTAAACGTGGCGTTGTGGTCCACACGCGTTGACTTTGTTGTTTGAATTGCCTCCACTAAATTTACAGTATCTCACACTAGCCATATAATCTTAAATTTGATGTATATTATGTCATATCTTGTGGTATTACTTTTGAATTATGATGTGCATGAAGTACATACATTGCAACATTTGCATTTGCACTTTTTTTTCCATTGATATGCATTTGAAGAAACCGTAGCAATGCACGTTGATGATCAATGAGGTTGTAGCAACGCACATTGTTGAGCATTATAGTTGTAGCCATCACTTCCTCTTCTTGGGATGTGTGGGTAGAAGTGAAGTCATGTATTGCATTGCATCATTTGCATTGCTCTTGGAAGTTATATTTATATTACTATGAAGCAGTTGATGTCTTTATTATTATGCTATTTAAACCTGATGATTAATCGAAGCATGATTTGAATAACTTGGCTGAAGCAGTTTGCTTGCTGAGGTTTTCCATAAACCTGACGCTTGTTTCCCCATCTTAGGTACATGAGCTTCAATGATGCTTGGCGGGATGGGAGTAGCTGCATGAGTGCACACTTGTTGGCCTATAGTTGAAACAAACACATTTGGTACAACATATTAGTTGGAAGTCAGAAGTTTTTTTTGTACATTGTATTAAACACCTTAGTTTTGCTAGTTGTCTTTGAAGATACCTTTGTTTATGTCATCATAGAAGACTTAATTTAATGTTCAACTTAGATGCCGTTTGTTGCTTCCGCGTTCTCTAATGAGGTGTTCTTGTTAGATTGTAGTGTGGTAATACTCTAGAAGGAAATTTATGTTGTTGTTTCTTCTGGGGTGTTACAGTTGGTAATCAGAGCCTAGGTTATAGGTTCTAGGCTTAAGTTGTGCTAAAATTTTGATTCATTTAAAAACTTGACACACTTGCACTTATAGGATAGGGTTGGGTTTTCTTAAATGCTATGTTTACTCGCTTGTTTCACTTGTTCATATATGTGGTTATGCTTATCTGTGGTATGATCATTTTGTGGCTGTGTTCCAAGTTATTGTAGTTATCTTTTGATTATTAGTAGAAGAGGTTTTTGTTGTAGTTTTAGTCTGTAGGACCCAAATATAAGTTTGGAATCCTATAGAGTATTCTTTGGCTTTGCAGATGGTTTGAGTGGAGGGCCCCCACAATGCCTTCTCTACTTTGCTAAGTGAGGTTGACCAAGTGTTAGGTTGACCCAACTATTTATATTCAAAGGAAACAGTTGAATGGCGGATGGATTGGCCACCATGCCATGCATTATAACTATTTTGTCTTGATATATCAAATAGGTGGGTCATTGTGTGCCTTGTCCTATAGATTCGAGTGACAACGTTTGAGCCTGACCTTAGTCTGGTGTAGGTGTTGTTCACACAACTTAAAGTCCATCCTTGTGGCGGTCATCAAGATGCGGTGGGAATAGGCTCAAGTGGAGTTTTATGAGGTTTCTAGGGATGTTTAAATCCATGTTGCTAGAGAGTGGGAGCTAGTTTTTTGTAAGACAAGTGATTAAGTCTAGTGTTGTTCTTGCTGTTAGTTTGGATGCTAAGAATGTAAGTCAAAGTTGAAGAGGCTTCGTATTTGTGTTTGGATAGTCTTTGTGTTTTAGTGGCTTAAAAGGTTTTGAATTATCCTAGCATAGTAGTTGTGGGGGCACGGGGCGAGGGGTTGTCGCTAACTCGCCATCACGAGGCCCCTAGGAGCGCACTTAGCAACTCCTCTTTAGGACCCTTGTGTTGAGTTACACACACATACCTAATATAGGGCATACCAAACAACTCAATCGGTTACACACTTAGGTCTTCAACTGAAAGGACCTTGATGTCGCCTAGAGGGGGAGGGGTGAATAGGCGCTTCTAAAAATTAAAAACAAATAAAACTTGCAGCAGATTAGTTGAGTGCGCACGGCACTACCGCTCTATTGGTGCGGCACTACGGCACTGCAGCACTGCCTCACTCAAAGTGAAGCACTACCGCACCTTTGCAAACAGCTCAACATAAGCTGCGCCTAGAACTCAAACTTGGAGATATACTTGGAGATGTCTAGTAGCAAGTCCACTAAGTACCTGCACTTACAAACACGCACAACCAAGTAGATCGAGTGGAACACAAATAACATTATCAAAACATAAAGGAACAAGACACAAGATTTATCCCGTGGTTCAGCTCGCCACCAAGGCTTGCCTATGTCTACATTGTTGAGAAAGCCACTAAGGCTTGGGCTTTGCAACCCTTATCCTCATTCTCAAGTCAAGAGAGCGAACTCTTGAGATGAGGGGTTTCCACTAGATCAATGGGGTGATCACAAACTTTCCCGTGGCTCACCACAAGCATGAGAGCTCACCGGGCGACGCCTAACCATCTAGGAGGCTTCACCTCCAAGAGTAACAAATGCGAACGAAGATTGACGAAGCCCAACAAGTGCTCAAGGTTTGGCTTGCTCTAATCAGTTCCCTAACACTTAATCAATCACTAATCACTCACTCTCACAAAGAGAGGGTTTAGAGAGAGCTCACAAATGGCTTGGGAAGGGTTTGGAATGTTTGGAGCATCAGCAGCAACACCAGGAGACGTGGGATGGGTATTTATAGCCACTCCACAAAAACTAGCCATTGCAGTTCCAAAACTAGCCATTATGACCTGTACAGGTGCGGCACTGCCGCTCTAACCCATGGCACTACCGCGGCGCAGCACTGCTGTGAAAATTCGTGGCACAGCCGCAGCTCTGAAAAACAGCACTGGTGGCTTCACGGAAAACGCCAACTTTTTACTCTAAACTCCGTTTTCAGTGATCTTGGTCTTTCTAGAAGGCTTGTTTCGAGGGCTATCCAACCCTGCAGAGAACAAGACCTAAGATCAATAAGTGTAGGTGCAGTTCTAAGTGTTTTCTCTTATGTTAGCACTTGGGTTCGGTTAGTTTGAGCACTTGAGACTTGTCTATGATTTGTATTGCATCCCTCTTGATAGTACGGCATACCTATACTCAAGATCAAGAGAATATTACAATTTCAACCACTTGAGTCTTCAATGTCTTCATATGCCATTTCTTCTCAATATCACTTCGTAAGGGGTTGCAATCAACTTTATCTCATCTATTTGAACAAACATACCTTGAACATGTAACTTGAACCATTCCAACACATATGAGTTCACCTCCATGGCTTTAAGTCACTTTCACTAATGATTTGATCCTCAACACAATATGACTCCTCATAGCTCGATTAGTTCCTAGACTCAATGCAAGTACTCGCTTCTTCACCTTAGCCATGGTACCTCGGTCCTCAAGCCATCGCTTGCCCTTCACCTCCACTTGGTCCCTCGAAGCCATTTCCTTGCTATCTTCACCTTATCAAGCCATACTCAAGTCACATCATATTAAGCATCCATTGAAAAATCATTTCTTCAATATTGTGAATTGTGATCCTTGCTTGAATATCTTCTAGATATGAATGTTGAGATCAATTAAGCTTTAGTTTGACTCACATAGAGACATATATGGATCAACATCAATATGGTCAAGCCAATTCACAATTCCTTATATCCTCTTTATTTTGGCTTGACACTCCTACATTCATTTCAATCTCTATCTTCATACTTCTAGCTTGATCATATTAATGCAAAGTGATTTTCTAGATCTTTATCCATACAAGCAAACTAATGTAGAGAACATCTTATGTCCATTATAAATTGTCTCCTTTGTCATTTCACCTTTGCTTGACATTTCCTCACTTATGCACTCTTGCTTCATTCTTCAATCCTTGATCAAAGCTAGTCTACTATCTAACTCTTCTTGTTCATGCAAAGCAAGCCATTATAGAGACCAATCCAAAATCATCAACTCATGTCTCATTTGCCATTTGCCAAATATACTTGCTTCCACAAGATGCTATGATATCCCACAACATAAAAGTCATTATTTCATTGATTCATTTTGCATTGTTGTCTTTTGCTTAAACTAGATTTTTTCTATAATCTTCCAATACAACAATATACAATTTAGCCTTCATTTCAACACTATGTGGCATATCATCAAGTTTGCCTTCTTGTTGAACCTTTGATGCACTTCTTATTACACAATCCACAAGTGTATGCAATAAACTCAATTTCCTATTTAACATTTAGCAAACTTGTTAGACCTTTAATGGTGTTGTCATTCAATTCACTAAAACCCACTAAAGGGCTAGATGCACTTACAATCTTCCCCTTTTTGGTGATTGATGACAACACAATTAAAGCTTACAAGAGATTGATAAACAATAAGATTTTGAATCCTATGATATAGTGAGCTCCCCTTAAATGTGTGCATTGAAAGGAATTCAAATTTTGGCCTCAAATGCCAAATGCACATATTTAACATGAAGTGTGGGATCTCTCCTATATCTTAGCATCCGTGGGGTGCAAGGTGTCATCAGGATAAACGTGATGCTCATGGCAGTTCATGCACACAAGAAGTTTCTAAAGCTATCATGTACGGCACTTCTGCAAGTGCGTGCGGCACTGCCGCACAAATGGCAGTCAGAGCAAATAAACAATACACCATTCATGGCTTGAGTGTCACACACTTGCATAAATGGTCCTTATCAAGGGCATCAGTTTAAACTATCCTTGCACACACCACACAATAAAAATTGAAAATTTTTATATGCCTCTCTTTTACCCCTTTAAATCCACATATCAATCTCTCCTCCCTTACACTCTCTCCCAATATTTCTCTCCCTTTGGCATTAATCTCCAAAAAGGATATCTCCACCAAAAAGAAGAAATGATGGTAGACAGGTGAGAGCAAGAGGCAGGTAAAAGTTTAGCATATAGGATTTCTCTCCTGAGTTTTCTACCAAACAAAGTATGCAACACTTTAAGTCAAGATTCTTGAGAAGTTAGCATTTTTAGCTCATACCTCACTTAGATGACAGTTTTAACATGAGACTAACTCACACCATCACCACATGAGGTATCAACAAAATAACTAACTCATTCTCTAATCGTCACCATAAGAACAAACTCATGGTGTGACTCAAAATATTGCATACACATGCACACACTAGCATGTAAGGGCTTAGATGCACAAAGGTAATACAAGAGTTCATGGATCGATATACCTTTGTTCTAAGCCTCATAATCTCCACCATGATAATGATTTTCATTAGTTCAATTTAGAGCTTTGATGGGCTTGGCACTTCTTTATGCAGAAAGATTTCATTCGTGCCCATCTCTCTTCATCATCTTCAAGGAGATATCACAAATTTGTGCTTGATTTCGGTTGAAAGTCCATTGCTGGCTCTTGTTGTCATTGTGAGATACCAATTGAAGACATATTTCTTGATACACCAAATTGAAAGATTATCCACCAATACCAATTGAAATATGATCTTCAAAATTTTGACACAAATTGAAAGAGTCTTAACAAGTTGATGCAAATTGAAATAGATTCTTGTATCTCAAATGTCTCCTAGAGAATGCTCACAAAGACAAGAGATAGCAATAAATTCCACAAGCTAGAGTTTCACAACTAGTGACCATTTTGGATGTGGAAGGCATGTAGATCACTAATTACAAAACCTCATAACATAGACTAAATTCCCCCTTTTGGTAGTGCATACATATATATGTGGAAGGCAATAACATTTGCACTTTTGGTCAATTAAGTCCAAACAAGGGAATTTAAGCTATATTATGGAGAGTGGCTACTTAAGAGATAAAATTTTAATCCAAATGAATATGAGAGATAACTTTACCAATTTGGATTGAGTTAATATAGCATACTCAAGTGAAACTTATTCTCACCAAGAGACTACACAAATTCACTAGAAGAAAAGGTTAGTCTCAAAAGACAAAAGACATAGAATGGGCTCCTCCTTAATATGTGTATCAAGTACTTGAATTACTTGTGAAATGCACTTGAATCAGTTTAAGAGTCTAGAGTTCATTCTATATCTTGGTCAAGGCATGATAAATTTTGAACAATTGAAATTATGCCAAGGAAACATACCACCACCAAGGTAGATAGATCACCACACAAATTTTGATTGACATGACCATCATAAGTGAGACTTCAATGATATGGATGGCCATAATTCTCACTTGATGATTCATGGTGAATTGGAGCTCTTATGATCATCCAAGATCCATATTAGGTTCCCAGTTCTTTCTTTACCTAAAGCAAGTCACACAGAGAGAAAAAGGTAAAATTCATGAAATTTGCAAATTGTGAACTAGGAGTTACCAATCTTTGTTGACAAGATCCTAGGTGATCAATGGGATGGATCATGTGCACTTGATGAGCTCTAGAGAAGAGAAATAGCAATGAAAGCCCACTCTTCAATTCTTTTCTCCAACTCATTCAAATCCAGTTTCACTAAAGGATTGGGGCATCCGACACTAAATCGGGAGCACTTGGTTTATAAAGACCGAGAACTCCTAGAATAACCTTTGGAGCACCCAAAGATTCCATTGGAACCATCCATCCTCCTTTGATATTCTTCCTTTTCCAATGAGTGTGAGACTACTCAACATGAACTTTGAAAGAAACCATTAGTCTCACAAGATATAGGTCAAACTCCCCCTCAATTTGTGCACACAAGAGTACACAAAGTATACTCTTGCACATCAATAACATGAGGTCAAGGGAGAAGTTTTCACTATATTCCAACTGATTTCAAACTCCTTCAAGTTGCTTGCAACCCAATTAGTTTGAACTGGTTCAGTTGCTTCCAATTTATTTCAACAAGTTCCAACTGATTGTAACTCACTGCTGCTACATGTAACTACTGAAGTCAACTGGTTTCATCTAGTTTTAATTGATCTTAGCTATTGTTCCTGAAAGCCTGCAACTGATTTCTTCTAGTTCCAACTAGTTGTAACTCCTTCAACCTTTGTTTGAGGCCTTTCTTGTATTTACTGAATTTTTATTTTGATCATCATCTTAAGCAAGAGAATAATTCTAGAACCAAGCTGATGTTTCTCATCTTTACTGATTCTTCATGCCCAACTTAGAGCCAACCTAATCTTGCTGTTGCAATGCAATCCAATTCTATAAGTGAGTTTTCATATTCTGTCTTCCTTGGAGAAAAATTCATATCTCTCAGACTACAAGTACAATATGCATAAAATTTGGCAGAGATGAACACCTATGAGTCTTCTAACTTCTATAAAAATTTTAGCTCATTTGGACTCCATTTTGTCAGTCAAATCAATTTCCTACTAAAATTGTTGTAGTATGAAACTGTAGTGCTAAAACTGAAAGAATTCAACTCAAAACTGTTGTTCTTCTAAACCAATCTTCATTCAAATTATACAGCAATAGGTACTAGATGTTTATAGCTTGCTCACAAAGTTTTAGGCCAATTCATCAGTATTTGAACTTCCAAATCCATGCTTGAAGGCAGCCAACTTAGAATTCCAATTTTTCTTGACAGATTTGATAATTGACAATTCTTCTCTTCTTATCCAATCTTGAGATGAATTTGGTTGAGAATACTCACAAGATGTAATTCCCATTCAGTCCTCTTATCAATGCTTGTAATCTTGTGAATTCTTCCAGTATAGCTCATCCAACTCAATCTCAAACTTGATTTTATTCAATCTCAGACTTTTGTCTCTTTGGCTTCTAGAAGCAGCATCTTACTTTAGGTGAAGAGTAACCTTTAGTCTTGTGACTTATCCAATTAACCAAGTATAACCTCTTCTTATTGATTGTCTATGCAAGCTCAACACAAGAGGGTATTAGTAACACAAGCACTAGTTTCTCATTTAGTAACCCTTTATGTGTAAGTGGGTTACCAATATAGAGAAACTTCATAATATGGACTAAATCTCCCTTGATGCCTCATGCACAGTCTTTCGAGTGGAATAGAAATGTCAATGTGCATGGTTGATCAATTAAGTCCAAAGGGTTGATTTAAGCTATATTATGGTGAGTGGCTAAAATAGATGAATCAATTCCAAATTAACTAGAGAGAATACATCGCAATGCTTTGGATTGATAGCCTTCATATGATAGCACACTCCATTTGAGAAACATATTCTCATTTAGTGAGACTGCACAGATCACTTATAGAAAGATTAGTTTCACAACACTAATCGTAGAGTAAATTTCCTTTTGGTAAGTGCTCTAAGTATTTGAATTTCTCACATATCACTTTATTCATTTAAGAACTTGTGATTTCACTCTATGTCTAGGTCATGGCAACAATAGAATATTCAAATTAAAATATGCCAAGAAATACTTACAACCATTGAGCATGTAGAATGCCATAAGATGAGAATTAGAATTTGGTAATCTACCATATAACAAGATTCCATCAAGTAGAGAGTTCTTCAATTGTAAGTGATAAGTGCCTCTACTTGAGCATGGTTCTTCATTCTTGGCTTTCTTGAAATTCTTGGTTCGAAGTCCACAAAGGAAACTTAGGTGATCTATGTTGCTTGTTGTAGATGATCAATTCAATTCCAATCATATTTTTCTTTCATGACCAACAACTAATGAATATCTCCAAGTGCTTTATTTGTCCTAAGTGGCTACACAAGGCACAAAGGAGTAAAATTTGATAATAGCATGCACTTGAGATTTAGTTGTTACCACCCTTTTTGAATATAATGGATGAGGTGGTGTCTTCATCTTCACTTTGCTCATCATCATGTTGTAGGTTTTGTCCATGAATTGGACTGCTGTCAGCTGTTGTTGTTTGTAGGGGCATGGCAGTGCTGCTCCTCTATGAGGCACTGCTGCTGGGCGGCACTGCTGCTTGTGAGAGCGGCACTACTGCTCGTACTTTAGCAATAGGTTGCAGATTAGCTACGACTTGAGGAGCCTCCACCTCTGTAGCATGTACTTCTTGTGGTCTTATATCACCAATGGCCATTTGCTTGATTGCCTCACAAGGTGGTTCCTCTTTACGTACAACATGAATAAGATCTTGCTCTACTAGAGAGCCATTAAAAGTATCATATGGCAAATGATTCATTTAAGCTTGAATACTCTAGCCACTCCTAATAATTCACAAACACACACATATTTGTGAACTACTAGAGACTACACAGCTAAGTGGCTAGCTAGCAAGGGTTAGGTACTAGTTACCGAGGTGAGTATGAAGTTAGAAATATATCCATCAATTTGTCCTTGGGCCAATCTTGAGAGAATAGACAATATGAATAAGATTGATAGCTTGAGATGATATTTTCAATTAACTTGCTCAAGCACCCCAAAGATCCATATCACCTTCAAGTACCTACAACACTCATCATGCACAATTTGGTACCCAAACTATGTTGGGTTCATCAAGGTTAGTCACAAGAGACTTAGGAACCTAAATGGTCTTTGTGCTAGCACGTGGTGAACCAATCACCTTTCTAGCACAAGTGTCATTTTTGGGCCTCGTAAGCAAATTTGAATTAATTAGTGAGTTAAGCTTAGGAGTGTTACCCATAGGAGAATCCATACTTAGGTGTCCCTTTCTTCTACAAGTGTAGCATAGGCGGCTCTTGATCTTGTTAGCCTTCTCATATTGCATTTTCTTGCTCACTTGTACTTGGGTTGGCCTTGATGAGATGTCTTTGTTAGGACACTCACTAATCTTGTGTCCCTCTCTTTGGCAAGCATAGAAAAGGCGGTGTTTGTTCTTGTGGGATGTCTTCTCTTCTTGCCTCTTGCTTGCTTCCTTGCCGATGAGCCTCTTTCTTGATGACATAAGGCCTTCGCTTTTCTTGTTGGGACATGAGTCAATTTCATGTTCTTTCTCATGGCAACCATAAGACTTACTCTTGCTTATTTTTGTATTCTTCTTAGGAAGTGTGGCTTGCTCATCAACCTTGTTGGAACACATAGATGCATTGTGTCCCATGTTGGAGCACTTGACATGAACCTTCTTCATCTTCTCTTGGATCTTGCTCATGTGCTTTTCTTCTTTCTTCAAATAGCAATCTCTTACATGGTGACCCTCCTTGCACTTGAAGCAAGTGATGGGTGTATTCTTTGGTTGAAGTTGTACCTTGATGGCCTTGGGAGCTTTGCTGTTCTACCTAGGTGTGGCACTGCTGCTCTGGGATGAGGCACTACCACATTCTGGAACCTCCATGGCCTTGAGTGGAACTGCTGCATTCTGGACAGATTGCACTTCTCTAAATTTCCTTTTGACTTTGCCATTGTTGGACCTATGACCTTCTAGATGGGGCTTGATGCATGCGTCGATTGATCCCTTCTCAAGCTTCTTCACCATGTCTTCACGGTTATCTTGAGAAGGTTGAGCATTGCACTTGCCCTTCCATTGAATCAAGTCCCTTAGCCTCTCAACTTCTTACTTGAGCTCTTCATTTTCTTTTGTAATGGAATCATCACAAATTTCTACAAGTACATGCTCAACGGAAGGTTGGCTTGCTTGAGATCGAACAACAATTGCTAGCACATGACAAAATAGATGGAACTTGTGTACATGTGCACTTGTGATTGTGAGGTTGGTATGATTTTACTGCTGTTACCACAACCTCATGAACAATTTCTAGCATGAGATGAGAATCCATAAGCTCGTCATGAGAGCACAAGAGCTCATCATGACTTTCTTGCAAAGTTTCATTCTTGCTAGTGAGCCTTTCCACTTTGTCCTTGAGCATATAATTCTCATCTTCTAATTAAGCTACACAAGATAGAGAGTTAATAGTACATGTAAGTTTTCATACCTTTTGACCAAACTAGCATGAGAGCACTTAAGCTTTTCATGCTTTTTGGTTAACTTCTCCAAGCATTTAATCTTTTCGACGAGATGCTCTTCTTGCTTGTAAAGAGTTTCTTCTTGCTCATCAATTTTCTCTATGAGCTTGAGCACCATCAACTTATCTTTCTTGTTTAGACGTGCTAAGTGTTGATTGAACTCATCATCACTTTCAACTTCATTCTCACTTTCACTCTCACTTTCACTTTCACTTTCGTTCTCACTTGCCACATTCTTCTCTTTCTTTGCCATAAGACCCACATGAGAAGTGGCATAGAGAGTTGAGCTTGTTGGTGAGGTGGATTCATCATTTGGCCTCCACCGATCACAATATTCTTCTTCCTTCAAAATGTTAGTCTCACAAGAACTAGAGGAAGTAGAAGTACCACATGTAAACACATTGTTCTCACCAACCATTTCATTACCTTCTATCAAGTCATATGTTGGTCAGGAAGTGAGTGTGGTCCAAATGATATGAGCATTCTCAAGTGGTTCACCATCTCCAATATGATGGCATCAAAAACATCTTCACTCAAAAGCACTAAATAAGACATTAGTAGCTTGTGCATTGTGTTGTAAGTATTTCACTTTCTCTTTAGATAGACATATCAAATCATCACTAGGAGGTGAAATGCTCACATCTACAATCTGTTCAATATGAGGACCCATGTCCTTAAAAATAGTAAGCACACTAGCGGACCAAGATGCATAATTTGAGCCATCTAAAAGTAGAAGTTCTAGAGATACCTCCTCACTTGTCGACATCGTCTCTCAAGGCGGTTAAGCCCGAATATGAGAGTCTAGCTCTGATACCAATTGAAAGGACCTTGATGTCTCCTAGAGGGGGGTGAATAGGCACTTCTAACAACAAATAAAACTTGCAGTGGATTAGCAGAGTGCGTTCGGCACTACCGCTCTATTGCTGCAGCATTGCCGCACTATAACATTGCCTCACTCAAAGTGCAGCACTGTCGCGCCTTTGCAGATAGCTCAACACAAGCTGCGCCTAGAACTCAAACTTGGAAATGTGCTTGGAGATGTCTAGTAGCAAGTCCACTAAGTACCTACACTTACAAACATGCACAACCAAGTAGATTGAGTGGAACACAAATAACACAATCAAAACATAAAGGAACAAGACACAAGATTTATCCTGTGGTTCAGCTCGCCATCAAGGCTTGCCTATGTCCACGTTGTTGAGGAAGCCACTAAGGCTTGGGCTTTGCAACCCTTATCCTCACTCTCAAGTTAAGAGAGTGAACTCTTGAGATGAGGGATTTCCACTCGATCAATGGGGTGATCACAAACTTTCCCGCAGCTCACCACAAGCATGGGAGCTCATCGGGTGACGCCTAGTAGTCTAGGAGGCTTCACCTCTAAGAGTAACAAATGCACAATGAAGATTGGTGAAGCCCGACAAGTGCTCAAGGTTTGGCTAGCTCTAATCAGCTCTCTAACACTTAATCAATCACTAATCACTCACTCTCACAAAGAGAGGAGTTAGTGAGAGCTCATAAATGCCTTGAGAAGGGTTTGGAATGTTCGGAGCATCAGCAGCAAAACCAGGAGACGTGGGATGGGTATTTATAGCCACCCCACACAAACTAGCCATTGCAGTTCAAAAACTGGCCGTTATGACCTATATAGGTGCGGCATTGCCGCGGTGCGGCATTGATGCGAAAATTCACGGCACTGCCGCAGATTAAAAAACAGCACATGTGACTTCACGGAAAATGCCATAACTTTTTACTCTGAACTCCGTTTTTAGTGATCTTGGACTTTTTGAAAAGCTTGTTTCGAGGGCTATCCAACCATGCAGAGAAGAAGTGCTAAGATCAACAAGTGTAGGTGCAGTGCTAAGTGTTTCTCTCATGTTAGCACTTGGGTTCGGTTAGTTTGAGCACTTGAGACTTGTCTATGATTCGTATTGCATCCCCCTTGATAGTACGGCATACCTATAGTCAAGATCAAGATAATATAACCATTTCAACCACTTGAGTCTTCAATGCCTTCATATGCCATTTCTTCTCAATATCACTTCGTAAGGGGTTGCAATAACTTTGTCTCATCTCTTTGAGCAAACACACCTTGAACATGTAACTTGAACCATTTCAACACATATGAGTTCACCTCCATGGCTTTAAGTCACTTTCACTAATGAATTGATCCTCAACACAATACGACTCCTCATAGCTCAATTAGTTCCTCTACTCAATGCAAGTACTCTCTTCTTCACCTTAGCCATGGTACCTCGGTCCTCAAGCCATCGCTTGCTCTTCACCTCCGCTTAGTCCCTCGATGCTTTTTCCTTGCTATCTTCACCTTATCAAGCCATACTCAAGTCACATCATATTAAGCATCCATTGAAAAACCATTTCTTCAATATTGTGATCCTTGCTTGAATATCTTCTAGATATGAATGTTGAGATCAATCAAGCTTCAGTTTGACTCACATAGAGACATATATCAATCAACATCAATATGGTCAAGCGAATTCATGATTCCTTATATCCTCTTCATTTTGGCTTGACACTCCTACATTCATTTCAATCTCTATCTTCATACTTCTAGCTTGATCATATTAATGCAAAGTGATTTTCTAGATCTTTATCCATACAAGCAAACTAATGTAGAGAACATTTCATATCCATTATACATTGTCTCCTTTGTCATTTCACCTTTGCTTGACATTTTCTCACTTATGCACTCTTGATTCATTCTTCAATCCTTGATCAAAGCTAGTCCACTATCCAACTCTTCTTGTTCATGCAAAGCAAGCCATTATAGAGACCAATCCAAAATCATCAACTCATGTCTCATTTGTCATTTGCCAAATATGCTTGCTTTCACATGATGCTATGATATCCCACAACATAAAAGCGCCATTATTTCACTGATTCCTTTTGCATTGTTGTCTTTTGTTTGAACTAGATTGTTTCCATAATCTTCTAATACAACAATATACAATTTGGCCTTCATTTCAACACTATGTGGCATATCATCAAGTTTGTCTTCTTGTTGAACCTTTGATGCACTTCTTATTACACAATCCACAAGTGTATGTAATAAACTCAATTTCCTATTCAACACTTAGCAAACTTTTTAGACCTTTAATGGTGCTATCATTCAATTCACCAAAACCCACTAAAGGGCTAGATGCACTTACGCCATCTCATAACTGAAACAACATTAACTATTAAATAAATTTAATGACGAAAACTACTAAACAATCTAGTACTTCTAGCTCAACTACAAACTTAACTCTAGTTTGCCTCTCTTGTCACTCATCTACACATTGGATTATATGCAGCTCATCTTGGTGAATGCCCGTTCCAAGGTCTGCTAACCGTTGCACTCATCTGAGCTAAATCTCAGAGGAATATCATGTTACCTACAAAACAAGTTAACGGCCGCACAATGAGTACATTGTGTACTCGCAGGACTTAGTTCCAACATATAAGATTTGGTGAATGCAAAAGGTAGTACAGGCATTTGTACATTTGCAGAAAGCAGTGGCATTTATTATAAGTATGACATGCTATGTTCTATCACTAGAGCGAGAGTATTTGTATAGTATATATAAATCAAGGGTGCTCGTAGTCCCTCAATGACACTACATGGATATAGAAAGTAGAAACAACCAAATGGTTCCATCCCAAAGGACTTTAGACTTTCAAACTCTGCAGAGGTGTACAACTGTACCCACATAGAAAACGGGACTAACCACCATACACCAGGTCTGGTAGTAAGGGTTGCCTCACGTTCTCCAACCTTTCACTATTCTGGTCCGAATGTCACATAAAGGTTCAACTGGTTCCCAGTCAATGTCCCAAACATTCCCGACGGACGCCACCCCCTTACCAGTTTCACAGATAAACCTGTCGCAATTAGTTACTTGGCTTGTCGACCCTGTCCGCAACATGTGGTCTGTACGGGTGGTTACTCGGACTCACATATCCCAATAAATGCTCCTTAGCAGCTCCACGAGCTATGTCGCTTGAGATCCCACACTCACATTGACCTACAGCTCGAGCGAAGTTACCAAGGTGGTGTCCAAGTTTATAACCTTTAGTGATATAATTCCTTAGCTAGATTAATAAAGTAAGTCAAGTTGTACCCTCATTGTTTTTAGTAATCAATTATCCAAGTGTAGCATCCTACACGCGCAAGAATGAGTTCCCTTCTCATGCTCGACTTCTACCGTTGCTAAGCAACTAAGCAATAAGCAATTAAATGTTCCCATTCCCATTGTTTAGATGAAAGGCTTCTAATAGATTAATGAGTAAATTGAACAAGTTTACTAACGAAAACTACATGTAATGCATAACTCATAATGAGACTCGATAAGTATCCAAAATAGGGTTCATAGTAGTGGGGTGCCTGCTTGGTTTTGCTGCCTGAACAAATTCGAAGTTGTAGACGACAACTTCAAATAAAACAATGATCGAGGTTGAAGATAACCAAGTAAGGCGTAGAAACAAGACTTGGATTAGGACTTAGGATAAAGGCTTCTATCTATGGCTCTACTATTGCCCTTTTTGAAACTATGCTTAACCTAGTATTGTTGAGCTCTTGGGTAAGCTTTCTAAACAATCTGACACTCTCCATAGTCTGGCGGACATTCCGTCCTGTCGGACAGACACTTCGCTGTGTTGGGTGCCGAGGCGGGTTGTCCCTGGGTTGGCTTTGTTCAGGTTGACGAACACTCCGTGGAGGTCACAGATACTCTAGTAGGCTCAGGACTTTGTCATTTCTAGGGTTTACTATCAACATCGGATGGCCCGATCGATGCGGACGCTCCGGTATGAGCTGGGTATTCTCAAGTTGCTGGGTCACTATTCCTTATAATTCATCGGATGATCCACCGTGAGTGATGGACATTCCATGAGTTGGGCGACATAACTTATGCTCTAGGTTTTTGGTTGGTTAGATTCCTAATTTGGGGTAGTAAACATCTATGCATGTGCAGCAAACTTCTAGGATGACTCTAAGGATATGCTAGGCTAGAGCTAGTTAGGTTTTGGGTTTTGGCTAACTAGTGCATCTAGTAATCTGGGTTCTGTCTCTTCCCGTGAACCACATGAGATTAAGACTTGAGGTGGAGCAAAAAGGAACTTAACTCCAAGGTTGAGGATCATAAGAGGCTAGGATCCATGATAAGAGATTGAGCACACCTTGCTTTCCTTCCTTGAAGAGAGATATCAACATCCTTGCAAGAATCCATAGAAATACATGAAAATGACATCGAGAGGGATTTCTTGAGATTGGTCATGAATAGGGCCTTGATCTTATCTTTGTGATGAATGAGGTGTCACCACACTACATGATCCATACATGCATGAAAGATTAAGATTAGGGTTTGAGACAAATTTCCAACTAGTTGAGATGAGAGCTCATGAGCTAACCATGACCATGAGATGAGGATAAATTGAGCCTAATGAGATGATGATCTTGGATTGTATGTCTTCTCTTCATCTTCTACCTCCACCTCCATCTCCACTCTCAACCTTTATCTTCTCTCTCTAGTTCTTCCTTACTCTTGCTCCTTTTGAGAAAGAGGGAGAGGATGAGAAATGGGAGAATGGATTGGGTTGGTGCTGCTTCAGCTGAGTTATGGTCAATCCAATTTCATGCATATGACATGTGGGGCCAAGGGTTGAGTGGAGGACAGCTCATTCCTCACTCACTGCATGCAGTTCAGGTACTGGTGGATGGTCCGGTATGACGTCGGACTGTCCGATATTCTCTGTTGGTTGAGGGATGGATTCAAACACTTGGGATTTGGCATTGAGGCCAATTAACTTTATTCCAAAGGTCAATAACCTGACCTCTAACAATTTGAGCCAATGAGGTGCATCTTTCAGTGGCTAGGTTTGACCGTTGTGGACGCTTCACTCTTTTGGATTGCGAGTTGCCTCGTTGGGTAGAAAAGCAATGTATTCACGGTTTCTGCTGTATCCAAATGCCTGCAGAGCTCATCTAGGAGCTTCATTGGTGATCAAAATTGAGAGCCTAGGTTGTAGCGAACTCAGGTCGTTACAACTCTCCCCTCCTTAGAAAAAGCTCGACCTCCAGCTTTCTCGAGGTTCTATTGGGAAATTGCACTTGGAAAGACTCTGAGGTTTCCTTATTTGAATTGGGGCTAGCTTCCCTTTCCTGTAACCACTTCTTCCTCTCGAGGGTAACCAAAAGAGGGAGATATTTTTCCTTTATACTCTATCGGATGGTCCGATAGGCTTGCCGGATGTTCCGATAATCTCTATAACTGTCATGTCACTTAACCATTGGGCTCACAGATCTGGCGGGCACTTTGCTAAAATTGACGGATGCTCCGTCAGCTCATGGCTATATAAGGGCTGGTAGCCGAGCGGTTAGGGTCTCTTTCTTACTTCTCCACCTTTCCTCCATTCCTCCAACCAAGCCGCCGCACTTGCTCAGGCCATCACCTTCACCGTCTCCAGTTGATCTTCACAGTTTCAAGCTTCTCGAGATGAGAAGGTGAGCAATCCTCCTTCCTTGGTCGCTCCTCTCTTCCTTTTCCATAGCAAAAAGGCTAGGGTTTGCTCGATCTAGAGGTAGGGTTGGTTTTGTTGAATTCCAACTTGGTGAAGATGTAGAGCATGCTTAACTTGTCCATTGGGTAACCTTCGGTTGCTTGGAACCGCTTAAGGTAGTAGATCTTGAGAACGTAGTGTCTTGCGGTTGTTCAAATTCTGCTGAATAAAAAATTGATGGGCTCTCTGTCAGCCCTGGCGGAATGGTTCGCCAAAACCCTAGGAGGCTTAGAAATGTCCTGAACATGTCATTTACCCTCTGAGCTGATTTTGAGGGATGGTCCATGACTATAGCAGACTCTCCGCCACCTTCAGTCTATAGCTTAGATTCCTCTCTGTATGTTGTTCAAAAATGGACGGACTCTCCATCACAAGTGTCGGAGACTCCGGTATGCACCAAGTAGTCTTGGGCCTAATGTTTATAATTCAAAGGATGGTCCGCCACCTTCACAGACGCTCCGTTACTCTCTGGATAGTTGCAAGTCTAGTTTTTATTGACATTCTTGTTACCAAACCTTACATGGATCCTTGAAGAATATCATGTGACACTGCATTATTGTACCTTTGGTCCTTAGTGCTAGCAGATACCATTATATTCTTAAATTTTCTTAGCACTTGTTTGGTCCGACCGTAATCTTACTTTTTGTTTGTATTTGCAGATCCGACTCAGGTCATCATTTATCGAGTGGGGGTCCTAGCAAGAAGAAACCACGCATCGAGGAGCAAAGTAGTCGTCAGGCCTCTCGCGAGCGGGTGGTGCCACCTAAGAAGAGGAAGACACAGCACGCTAGGAGATCCAAGAGGGCCATTTCACCTAGTGTGATTGATGATGATGACTGGGCCATGCTTGAACAGGAAGAGGAGTAACAGCCTCTCAGACATGGTAAAGGTCTAGCGAGTAGATCCGAGAAGGACTCCCTGTTTGACGAATTCGAGGTGGAGTACAGCGATGATAAGTACGAGGAAGAAGGGGTCCGTCCAATCCACTTGGAAAATCGTCCCAAGAGAAACTATTCTTGGGAGAGCACCAAGAAATACCAGGAGGCTTGCAATGAGAAGCACTACCAACGGGACAGTGACACCCTTTTTGCCTACTTCCACTCCCAGGTCCAATACAAGTTGTTCTGGGGTGAGTTCATCAACAGGCCAATGCAAGAAAGTCAGTGGATCAACTAGGCCTATTTGGATGACTTCCCACGCATCAAGGACTTGGTCCAAAAGTTTCGGGTCATGGGTCTTCACAAGGTGATGGAGTTTAGGCACAACTGGAATGATTCCGCTATCCATCAGTTCTACTCCACTCTTGAGGTTAACATGGAGGATGAGCTTCTGACTTGGATGAGTGGCAAGAACAGCTTCACCACTTCGTTCTGGGATTTTGCTACTCTCATTGGTCTTGACTATGAAGAGATGAAGACTGGGAAATCTATGGGGGATCTTTCACCGATGCAAGAGCACGAGACCTATGTCTTCTATCCAACTAGGAAACATCATCATGGAGCTTGCAAAGACTTGAGGAGGTATCCTTCCTTGATCTTCAGCATGTTAAGGCATACCATCGTGCCCAAGGTTGGGAATTTCAATGCTATTCGCTTTCCTTATTATGAGGTGATCCGAGCTGTCCTGTCGGGGGACAAGCTGAACATTGTTGAGTGGATGGCCGCTAGGATGGTAGAGTGTAGACTTGACAGGAGAGGTGCCTTGGTCTTCTGGCCATACATCATGGCATTGATCTATCATGAGACTGGCTTCTTGGGTGTTGATGGCGCGATGCACAAGGCTTTCCAACCATTCAAGCACAAGAAGGAGGCTTTGGAACGAGAGGATTCACCTCCGCCCGAGGTTCCACCACCGCCTATTGCAGCTATAGTTGGAGAGGGTGCTAGTGTGTGGATGCCACCAGAGGATTACTTCATCCCACACTTTGAGCATCTCAGCCATTAGTTCTAGGAGTTGATGGCTCAACTCTGCCAGGGGTTGGATCGAGGTTCACCAGGTAGGAGCAATTCCTCAATGATAGCTTTGTTGATCCAATGGCTACCATGGTGAACAGTTTGGCTGATCATGTGGGGAAGATGGCCACCAGAGAAGAGATAGATCAGCTCCGCTCTGCGGTTACTTCATAGGTTCAAACTACCAGGCATGTCAAGTAGCCCTTTGACACTCTATACCACCACGTCTACTGCTGCTGCCCGAGGCCCTCAGCTGATAGCATGATTGGTACACTTCCTTCTCTTTTTACTTACTCATACTCCATTTGCAGTAATTCCATTCTCTTATAACACTAGTAGGAATATCCACTTCTATAACGATCAGCTTTCGTCACTTCTACTACTATAACACTAGTAGTAATTCCATTCTCTTATAACACTAGTAGTAATTCCATTCTCTTCCCATGAACCACATGAGATTAAGACTTGAGGTGGAGCAAAAAGGAACTTAACTCCAAGGTTGAGAATCATGAGAGGCTAGGATCCATGATAAGAGATTAAGCACACATTGCTTTCCTTCCTAGAAGAGAGATATCAACATCCTTGCAAGAATCCATAGAAATACATGAGAATGATGTTGAGAGGGATTTCTTGAGATTGATCATGCATAGGGCCTTGATCTTACCTTTGTGATGAATGAGGTGTCACCACACTCCATGATCCATACATGCATGAAAGATTGATATTAGGGTTTGAGAGAAATTTCCAACTAGTTGAGATGAGAGCTCATGACCTAACCATGACCATGAGATGAGGATGAGTTGAGCTTGATGAGATGATGATCTTGGATTGTATGTCTTCTCTTCATCTTTTACCTCCACCTTCATCTCCACTTTCAACCTTTATCCAATGTTTTCCTAAACTCTAAACGGTCTTTACACAGTCGCCCTTTGTTTAACGTTTAGGCTATTTACATGGTGTTTAAACAAAGTTAAACGGTCTAAACGGTTTTGGGCCATTTAAAAAAATACATATAATTATATATGTGCATGTAAAAAATCAAGTATTCTAGCATTTATACATATGTATCCGAGTAAAAATCAATTATTTTGGTATGTATATATATTTATGCAGGTGAAAAGAACCAAATATAGATATTTATGCATGTAACATATCAAGTGTACACATTTATAAATATAATAAACTTAAGTATACAAATTTATCCATACAAAACTGAACTAGATTTACCTTATGTTCGCCTAAACAACCATTTAAACAGCTGCTTAGCCAGTTTAATGCAGTTTATCTCCGTTCTGTTTAGGCCGTTTAGACCATTTTTCCTATTTTTTTGACCGTTTAAACGGTTAACCATTTAATTTCTGTTTACCCCCTAAACAAAATAGTTTACCACCGTTTACCGTTTACTGGACGTTTAGGCCGTTTAGATGAACACTGCCTTTATCTTCTCTCTCTAGTTCTTCCTTACTCTTGCTCCTTTTGAGAGAGAGGGAGAGGATGAGAAATGGGAGAATGGATTGGGTTGGTGCTGCTTCAGCTGAGTTATGGTCGATCCAATTTCGTGCATATGACATGTGGGGCCAAGGGTTGAGTGGAGGACAGCTCATTCCCCACTCATTGCATGCTGTTCAGGTACTAACGGATGGTTCGGTATGACGTCGGACTATCCGGTATTCTCTATTGGTTGAGGGGTGGATTCAAACACTTGGGATTTGGCATTGAGGCCAATTAACTTTATTCCAAAGGCCAATAACCTGACCTCTAACAATCTGAGCCAATGAAGTGCATCGTTTAGTGGCTAGGTTTGACCGTTGTGAACGCTTCACTCTTTCGGATTGTGAGTTGCCTCGTTGGGTAGAAAAGCAATGTATTCGCGGTTTTTGTTGTATCCAAATGCCTGCAGGGCTCATCTAGGAGCTTCATCGGTGATCAAAATTGAGAGCCTAGGTTGTAGTGAACTCAGGTTGTTACAGTAGTCGAGATGATCTTGTAGAAGGAGTGCAAGAAATGTTCTTTTGACCCCCAAGTTGAATGACATATTCTATAATATGGTGCAAGTGACCAATTTGTGAGTATCATGGATTATAGTTGTTCTAGGCTGGTGCCTATAAGGACAAGTCATTTTGGAGGTTGTTTTGTGGTAGTTTGTCACGCTTCTTTGATGAACATGTCATGAATGGTATAATGCTGCTTTCTTTAGAAATATGATGTTACGATGCATAGCCCTTAGTTGTTGGTGTGGCATGGACTTCCTTGAAGGTATATAACATGGTACTAAGATGTGATGCGGTGCATGTTTGAGTCTATAAAGATAGTGGTTGTTGGCCTAGTGGTTCTTGTCCCTTGAATGATGCTCCAATCAAAGGAAGGTCTAAGAATTATAGCTTTGATGTTAAAGTTGGAGGAATTGTTATGGCATCCCATGGGTGGTTCTTCATGAGATTTAGGGCCCTTTTTCTATCCCATTTGTTCTCATGAATCGAGTGGATCGAAGAAAGTGAAGCTAATCTTATCTTGAAGTTTCATGTTGTAATGGAGGTATAAGTAGTTGTTCTAGGATCTTTTATGAGGAGAAGATTAAATCAAGGTTTCATAATAAGTAGGTTGTTTGGATTGAAGTTTTGATATGAGACCGACTATACCGGCCAAGCAAAGTGTCTTTCGCATGATTGCTACACCATAGAAGTTGTTTCCATGATGATATGGGATCATGTGGTTAGATCCTGCAAGTGAGGAAAGAATATTGCTAACTAGTGTCATCCCAATAGATCCATATGTCATTTCTTTAGTAAGTTCTGTTTTGCTAGTTGTGAAGGTGATCTAATATTTTGCCACTTTCTTCATGAAGTAAAAGCCGAGGTTTGGAGAAGAGTTACTTTAAGCCTAGTTCTAGTTTTAAGTAGTATGCTTTGAGGCATGTTGGCAAGCATCTATGGTTATTGTGCAGTTTTGTCACATAGTAGAGTTTGACCCTTTGGCTGAGGTTTGAAGGTGGTCCATTCTTCTAGAATGAGTTGTTATAGTAAGAGAGTATACATATTTGCCAAGGTAAAGAAGTGTTCTTTCTAACTTCCTGAGGTTGCTTTCCTTTCTTGGCCATCTTATTAACAGTATGGAATCACTATTGAGCCTAAGAATGTTCTATGGTGGAGTGGGAGAAACCGACTACTATCATGGATGTTCATAATTTTTTTGGACTTGCTGGATACTATCATCTCTTTGTTCAGAATTTCTCTACTATTTTAAAAGCTTATGACAAAATTAATTATGAAGGGTTCTCTTTTGGTTTGGACTGTTGAGTGTGAGGAGGAGAGCTTTCATACTCCGAAGGGGAAACTGGTGAATGCTCCAATTTGTCCGAGATTGGCAATCATTTTACAGTATATACATATGTCTCCAGTATGGTGCTTGGTTGTTTACTCAAGCTGAAGTTAGGGTGATCACTTATGCTTTTAGAAAGTTGAGGTGGTATGAGGTAAATTATCGTGCACATAATTTGGAATTAGCAGAAGTGGTATTCGTATTGAAGATTTGGAGGCATTATCTTTAGGGTGAGTCTTCTGATATCTTTACAGACCATCGAAGTCGTAAGTATATATTTACTCAGAAGGAGCTAAACTTCAGGCAGAGGAGGTGGCTGAAGTTTATTAAGGATTATGATTTGACTATTCAGTATCATCCTGGAAAGGCAAATGTTGTTGCAGATGCTCTTATTGAGGGATGAAACTGGATCGGATTTAGATGGATACCAGTGATCCAGTGTTATGCCCCATATCTCGTATTCTATCTCATATTTTTCTCTATGATCTTGGAACCATATATGGATCATTTGGATATTAATATCTATCTCATATACATATTAGAAATCCAATTTTGAGTATTCGAATTTGGATACAGTCGGATATTAAATGTTTGAATTCAGATACGGACAATACATATAGGGTTTGACCTTTTTGAGACAAACGGGTATCAAGAAATATATTCCCATTTTCATCCCTACTCTTAGTAGGACAGATGATCCTAAAGCATGCATGACATTGGTTGGTGACTTGGACCGCATGGATTTTTTCTTTGCTATACTGGTGCTGCACGCGAGGAGACCCAATTATTGATTTAGTCGTCGTTGTGTGGGAAGGTGAGAGTGGCTCAATTGCAAGATTGCTTACTCCAGGCTGTTCGCAAACGCGTTGAGGTAGGTAAACCCCATTTTAGTATGGAGGTTGATGGCAATATTTATTTCAGATGTTGTCTATGTATTTCACAGAAAGCTGAGGTGAAGATAGATATTTTAAGAAAGCTCATCGCACTCCATATACAGTACATCCATGTGAGACTAAGATGTATCAAGATTTGAAGTAGAGTTTTTGGTGGAAGCGGATGAAAGGTGATATTGCTTCGTGTGTTTTATGTCAGAAGGTGAAGGCTAAGAATCAGGGGCTAGCTAGATTGCTAAAGCAATTGGATATCCCTGAGTGGAAATAAAAGAATATTACAATGGACTTTGTAGTTGGATTGCCTCACTCGCCTAGAGGCAAAGGTGTTATTTGAGTTGTCATTGATAGGCTTACCAAAGTGCCTCACTTCAATCCAATAATGAAGACGACTAATTCAGTTGTAAATTTGGTTCTGGTGTATGTCAAGGAGATTGTGAGGTTGCATGGTGTGCCCAAGTCTATTGTGTCAAATCAGGACTCTATGTTTGTGTCTAATTTTTGCAGATGTCTACATAGATCTTAGGGAACGAACTTGATATGAGTACTACTTTCCATCCTCAAACAGATGGTCAGTCCGAGTGTACTATTTAGACCTAGAAGGATATGTTGCGAGCCTATATGCTTTCATGGAAGGGATGTTGGGAAGATCACCTGCCTTTGGCAGAGTTTGCTTACAACAACAGTTATCAGGCTGGTTTTTGGATGGCTTCATACAAAGCATTGTATGGGCTTGTATTTCTCCACTTTGTGAGGATGTGGTTGGTGAGCGCTCCATAGTTGGTCCTGATTGGGTATGACAAATCATGATAAAGTACATGAAATTTGACAAAACTTGTTGATTGCTCAGAGTTGGTAAAAGAGCTATGCAGGTGTTAGACGGAGGGCTTTGGAGTTTGAAGTGGGATATGAGATGTTCTTGAAGGTTTCACTAATGAAAGGCATTGTTCGGTTTGGTACCAAAAGGGAAGCTTAGCCCGAGGTACAGTGGATCTTATGTGATTATCACTCATGTTGGCGCTTTAGCATATCAGTTACAGTTGTGGAGTCTATGGTAGGAGTAAACCCTGGTGTTTCATGTCTCGGTGTTGAAGAAATACTTGAAAGACCCAGAGTAGATGATGGAAGCTGAGCTAGTGACCATAAAACAAGACTTGACAGTTGAATATCACTCAGTGCAAATATTAGAGTTTGTGTGATGCGCAATTGGACTATCAAATGTGTCAAGGTTTTATGGACAAATCAGACAGAACAAGAAGCCACATGGGACTTGGAGGATTATATGCGCAAGGAGTATCCAGAGCTCCTCAAATCTAGTGAGTGGTTTTTTAGCACGGTTCCATTCTTGTTTTGATAGTAGTTCCGCTGGGATGAATTCGAGGACGAATTCCCTAAAGGAGGGGAGAATGTAATACCCCAAGAATGAATGTCATAAATACGATTTTATTATGGGTCAAGTGTTTTTTAGCTAAGGTTGACTGGAATCAAGGAGAGACCAAAAATTTGACTTTTTAATCCATTGGTCGGATAGATGAATGGAGACCATCAATGCATAGAGCTCATCGAATACTTATAGATTGACTGCTCATTCGCTTTAATCGGACTGTGAATGGTGGAGTTATGTTATTTCTTAGTTTTAAGAAGAAAAAAATAAAAAAAGAAATTAAAAAAAACTCACGTACCATAGGGTGAAGTCTGTCCTTTCTCCCTGCCCGACGTTTCTACCTGCCCACGTTCTCTGCCATCCAAAAAAAGAGAAGAGGGAGAAGGGAGAGCAAGGGAGGTTCTAGGGTTTAGTTGGAGTAATTCTCGAAATTGGTCTCATTCATGTTCTGAATTTCCGTAAGACTGAGCAGTTTTAGTTCATCGTCGTTTTAGGGTATCTTAATGGCCTTAATAAATTTAATCAATGTGAACAATGTTGTAGAGGACATCAATATCTTTTTTTGGATACCAGGAGCACCCTCATAGCCTCTGTTGTTTCGGAGATATGGTTTTTCTAAGAAGGCTGCTTTGCAGTGGTGAGAATCAAGATAGTTTTTGATTTATCTAATTTTTGGCTCTATTAATGGATGGAACATGTTTTCTAAATGAAAGTTGTAGAGTTTTTCTTAAACTTTCCTGAATGTTATAGAACATGTCTTTTGGATGAGTATCATCAGTTATGAATTTTATAAGATTACTGTTCTGTTTTGACTGTCAGAAAATTCAGTCAAGTTAAGAGGATGTTTATGCTGTTTTGGAGGTCTCTTATGTCAAATCTTATTATACCAAAGTTGTAGATAATGGAGTTTTCTATCATCTGCTAGACCTTGGGAATTTTTGAATGTATGGTTATTTGTCTATGACAAAGAGAAGGGGCAGTGCTGCTGTCATGATCGGTAGCTAGTCGGTAGATGCTTAAATGGCGGGTTTGGGACGTTCTTCTGTGCTATTTGTTGTTTGAACTTGTTGGTACGATGATGTTGGTACTGAGGTTGGCTTGTGATCGGGTGGTTTGCCTTCGGAGTGTGCCTAGCTCTTTCGCTTGATCGTCGGTAAAGGCAAGTAAACGTGGCGATGTGGTCCACATGCTTTGGCTTTGTTGTTTGAATTGTCTCCACTAAATTTACAGTATCTCACACTAGCCATATAATCTTAAATTTGAAATATATTATGTCATATCTTGCGGTATTACTTTTGAATTATGATGTGCATGAAGTACATACATTGCAACATTTGCATTTGCATTTTTTTCCATTGATATGCATTTGAAGAAACCATAGCCGAATTGGTGCGGTAAGTACCGGTACAGCAACGCACGTTGATGAGCAATGTGGTTGCAGCAACGCACATTGATGAGCATTGTGGTTGCAGCCCTCACTTCCACTTTTTGGGATGTGTGGGTAGAAGTGAAGTCATACATTGCATTGCATCATTTGCATTGCTCTTGGAAGTTATATGTATATTACTATGAAGCAGTTGATGTCTCTATTATTATGCTATTTAATCCTGATGATTAATCGAAGCATGATTTGAATAACTTGGTTGAAGCAGTTTGCTTGCTGAGGTTTTCCATAAACCAAATGCTTGTTTCCCCATCTCAGGTACATGAGCTTCAATGATGCTTGGCGGGATGGGAGTAGCTGCACGAGTGCACACTTGTTGGCCTATAGGTGAAACAAACACATTTGGTACAACATATTAGTTGGATGTCGGAGGTTTTTTTTACATTGTATTAAACACCTTAGTTTTGCTAGTTATCTTGGAAGATACCTTTGTTTATGTCATCGTAGAAGACTTAATTTAATGTTCAACTTAGATGACGTTTGTTGCTTCCGCGTTCTCTGATGAGGTGTTCTGGTTAGATTGTAGTGTGGTAATACCCTAGAAGGAAATTTATGTTGTTGTTTCTTCTAGGGTGTTATAGTCACCAGCATCGAGAAGAGGGGGGCGGCGGATGCCCAACCAGCGCCAGGAGGAGGAGACACCGAGGCGAGATAGCAAAAAGTGAGGATGGAGATGCAACACCCGATCTACTTTTAAAACATCCAGATGCAACACTTACAACATATGTCTAAAGGCAGATGAAACACTTGAAACATGCATCTAAAACACTTGCAAAAATACCTGAAAAACACTTGAAAACCCATTGTAAAACATACGCAACATCCTGATAAAACACTTGGAACATATGTGTGAAACATATGCAACATCTAAATAAACACACTTGCAACATATGTCTAGAAAAAGAGATGAAACATTGAGAATAGAAGTGTGCAAAATACGTGTACAACCATTATAGCATTGCAACATCCCAATCTAATTTTCCAACATCCACAGGTGTTTTTCACCCTATCGTTCTTCTTCCGGATGACGTAGAGCAGAGGGGGGGGGGGTTCTGGCCAGCCGACAACCGAGGATGGTGGCATGGCCTGGCAGCGACCAGCTGCGCCTGGCCACACATGGCAGCCGGAAAGAGCTACCATCTCGGCAAGGTCGGAGAGGATGCCCACGAGGAGCGACGGGAATGGCAGCGCAGCGGCGGGGAGTCGGTGTGGGCCGGGTTGAGGAGCGGGTGCAGCAAGCAGTAGCAGGCAGCAGCTACGTTTCCCATCTGGAGAAAGGAGAAGAGGAGCTGGTTTGGGCGTGCGTGTAAGAGAGAGAGAGAGAGAGAGAGAGAGGGAATAAGTGTGGTGGCGGGTTGGGCTGCTGGCCATTTTGCCCAGGCAGAGGGAGCGAGTGCAGAGCGATCCATCCGGACGGACGGACGTCCGCTTTGTAGCATTACCGTTCTTATATATACTTGGGCTCATATGATCCACTCAAGTTCTTATCGTCTAGATAGCTGAAAAATTTAATTATTTTGTCAAAATAATTTGACAATTTGTGTCCTGATCACTACAAAATAATTCTAATAATATCTAAAAGTGGTAAGGAAAAACCTAAAAATTAGCGTGGAAGCATATTTTGTGTGTATATGGTTTCCATAAAAGTTTTCAAATGACTTCATAACGTGGGGGGGGGGTTGTATACATTGTTCACAACATGGATACATCTTATTTTGAACTTAAGGCTGATAACTATGTTTACTCAACATATACTTCAGAAAATCAACAGTAAGGTTGTAAAATATGGAAGACCTTCCTGCTTCATAATTCAATTATACATTTTGATTTGGTGGAGGAGCCTTGAATTTGTCTCAGCAATATGATATGAGAAAAGCAGGGTAAATATTTGAGGATTACAACTGCCATTAGGAAGAACAGACTTTTATGAAGTCATCTTTACTGTAAAATCATCACATATAAAGACTTGTCTCGTGTCATGAAATTGATCAAATGTAACTGATCACATATAAAAGCATTTTTTAAAGAATTAAGCAGGAGACCTGCCGATTATTAAAAAGAAGAAGCCCAGACTGGGTAATACAACAAAGCAACAGTGCAACATCAACAAACCTAAGACGACAAGTGAACGATGATGAAACCAATAAAAGCATTTTTTAAGTATGCAAGTATATATATAACCAGAATTGACTTTTAATAGCAGTGCCAGCACACCATGCTCATGCTATCCAACTTCATTGTTTCTTGGGTATAAACTGTAAATCACTGTTCTTGTATATAAGGAGGAAGCACCCCTTTGAGGAAATAGCTGAGCAATATGAGTCCTCTCTCGGGTTGGAAAGATGGAACCATATGCCCAGCGGCCCTCACAGTAATAAATGTGAAGCCTCCTGCATACTGTTGAACATAGCCTCCCACCTGTAGCCATATCAGTAAAGTTATTTACCTAGCAAGTAGAAACCTTATGGAAAGATGTCACGAATATGCATAGTTAACTTATTACCTCCATTTTTGCTGTCCATGGACGCCACGGTGTTGTGACTGAGATGTTCAGATCTTGGATCGAGTATCTTGTGGCGGTGAGCGGGCATATGGCATCGAAATCGCCACTATAAATTTGTTGATGCAACAATTCTTATGTCAACAACCAGTGCCTCGTTAAATCTTGATAATTTAGAGGTGTGAAAAGGATTTACCTAAACAACCATACAGGCAGCCCATGCTTGATTAGCCACTGGAGGGTCGGCATCATAGATTCTGGCGCATCTTTCCAATCTAGGTCTCTACTCACACAAACGAAAGTCGCATCAGAGAAAATAGCCAACATCTCAAAGAGTATGAATGAACCGTATTATAATAGCTCATTATAGTAAGCTAGCAATCTTACGAGCAGCCACCCCATTCTGTCTTTCTAGCATGAAAAGCATCTTGCACCACAGGATCATTGAGGTAGGTCAGGGTAGGATAGGAGTCACAAGGATTGTACCCTGGTAGCTGTATGCATAGGTACAGAGATTAATTTGACTGCTTTAGAAAGTTATCAGTACATGTAGAGGACAAATAGCGAGAACATGAGATTGTAAATTTCTCTCTTACATAGCTGCTGGAATGATACGATCCATCAGGTTCATCGATGCAAATGGGAGCGTATATGTTGTAGGGATCAATGGGACCAAAATCGTACCACCCATAGAACTCTGAGCACAGTTTATTATCTGAAGAGTTAAAACTGCAGTGGTTGGTAATGTTGGCCCAGGCCTCATCGGATAACACCCCATGATTCCATAGGTACTCAAATCGTCCCTTCTGGTTTTTATAGTCATCCAGATATGGATTGCCAACCTGAAACGAACAAGACACGAAATTACTCATAAAAAAGGTTAGCTTTCCTAGTTTGTATGCTACGACCAATACAAGACGGAATAATGCGTACCAAGATGCCTTGAAGGTTGACGATTGTTCTGTTGTTGTACAAGTTGTGACTAAGGATGGTGGCAGATAGTTGTGGCACATAGTGACCAGCATAGCTCTCACCAGAAATATAGAAGGCACGGGTCTTGTACTCAGGGAACCTCTCAAGCCAATTGACAAGGAAGATGTACGCATCGTCGGCGGTCCTTGAGTCCCCACTCTCTTCGTAGTCAGATGATGTGTTGGAGTAAGAAAATCCGACACCAGCAGGCGACTCCAGAAAGATCACGTTAGCCTCTGTAATTTTCATGAGTTGAGTTTATTTGTGTATACAGTGTATAAATTTCAATGGGAAGATGCTTAAGCTATTGTTACAGTGTACCTTTGTTCCAGGCATACTTGTTTAGTCTAAGTGTTGTATTATCAAAGTTTACGCGGAACGGGCCCATCTCTAGCATTGCTCCGATAAACGACGAACATCCAGGCCCTGCACCAGATCCATAATTCCATATGCTTGTAAAAAATCAGGAAACAAGTAAGGTCAGAGAACCGTGGCAATATATATGGGATGCGAATTTCTTGCAAACCTCCGTTAAGCCACAGGAGGAGTGGCTTCGACGATGCATCCTGCGGCGCTTCCACGAAGTAGTAGAAGAGCGCACGGCCGTGCTTCTCGTTGACGGTCACGTACCCGCTGTACTGATCGAAGTCGACATGTGGCTGCCCCGGCAGCGCCGTGATCTTGTCGGCCGCCTTCAGATCGCTCTGGTCAGAGCCCAAGTAACCTGCCTGTGCCTGGAGGTAGCGGAGGCCGCTCTTGACTCTAACACCAGAATCGTGCACACTAGCCTTGCTACTCGCACTAGTTCTACCTTTTCGGGACAAGATGAATTTCTCAAGTTGAGCTTGCTGCGACGCATTAGCGTGCAACACAGCCACAGAGACGAGAAGCAAGAGCATAAGGTGAGTGAGGTAAGCATCGATCCTCATCTTATTAACGAGTAAAAAGATCATATTGTTCGATGTCATTTAACACATTGGAAATGGTTTCTGTATATATAGCCACAGGAGCTTTGAACGCGCAACTCCAAAACAAGCAGTTTTGGATGCTTGTGAGTATCTTCTGGGTAACAGTTTCAGAGTGATTGTATAAGCCGGCTCTTGTTGCTATCGTCGTACACTTGTTCTGGCAAACTTTGTAACAGAGAGTTGATGGTAACATGCCTTCCGTTTAAGTTGTCTCTGTTTTTTGTCCTGCACTCAATAAGTTTTTAAATGAGTTAAATGCACCAGATGTCCATAAGCTTGTATGGGTGTTTCAATTAGGTCTATCAACTTTAAAAGTGGATTTCTAGGTCCATAAAATTTTAAAGTTGTTCACCAAGGTCTATACCTCTCCACATATGCATCATATACCGACGTGTCGTGCCACATGTGTGTCTTCCCTCTTCTTTTCCCTCTCCCACTCAGTCTCTCGGACACATTTCATCGAGCAGGTCCTGGGCGACCTTGAGCTCGCGCACGCCTCGATTCTCATGCCCGTTTTCACCAGCCACTTCAACTGCTTGTCTGCTTGTCATCGACACCTGGGTGCAGGCTCATGATTGAATGCAGCAGCAGCAGTGTCGCGATGGCGTTGACGCGCAACGCCCAAGCGAGTGCGAGTTCCTCTGAAAATGCACCAAGGTCATCCTGCGAGGTGGTGAACTACGCCATGAACAAGCTCGAGATGATGGAGCGAACAATGTTGGAGTGCGCAGCGGAGGTGATCTCAGTGTTCAACAATAGCTACTGACTGAGCAAGGAGGTGTTCCTGGCTCAGCCAGAGCTCCCGTTCACTGTCTTCTCCTCCATCAACAATGCACGCGTCCCAGACATGCAGTACATACCGACTAAGGCCAATGAAAACATGAAGATATTTTGTGGAACACGTAATTAATTTCATTAGTCCAAATATGCTACGGGGTAGTATACGAGTTATAACACATGGCAGCAGTGCACGGTGTCCTCCGTTCTCTTCATCGCTGTGCATGACATGACCTCTTCACCTCTCATGAGCCGTGTTCTTGTTCGTCAGTCTGCGGTCAGCACTCGGCAGCCACCCTGAGTGGCTGCACATAACACACCATGGCGCGCCACAGGTGCCTGATGTGCTGTACAACAACATGGCCTCCCTCAGCCGGTCAACCCCCCTAGATGAAGATGCATGGGGCAGAGGGCTCGTAGTACCGTGCTGCTCGCATCGCCGGACCTCACGGACTTCGACCGTGTCATGGTGGTCAGCACACGGTTCCACGCATGTGGTGGCCTCCCTCAAGCACGCCGTGCATCGGTGCATGGGTACCCAGAAGCCGACTCCATTCTCTACATGAGCACATCTTGTACGTATAGGTATATCCAAAGCCACAGTCCTCGGCGTGTATGCGTAGTACGGGCGGTGGCTGAGGAGCTAGCTTCTGGCATGCTCAGGCATGCACATCAACACCATCAGGATGAACGCCATCACGATGCCACCACCACTGGCTACTCCGCTCGCTCGTGAGGCTTCACCCAGGTGTCGACAATTAATGAGCAACTGAAGCACATGTCTAGTGGAAACGGGCACGAGGACTGAGGAAACAGAGGTGTACCGTGTAAGGAAAATGGACCCTAGGCCCATTTACTTTGGATTTTGGTGCTTGATAACCAACACAACCAAATTGGACTAATGAATTTGCAAGTGATTGTTTTGTAGTTCAATAGGATGCAAGACATGACTTGGACAAAGGCGACGTGATGATCCGATGATCAACACCTCAAGCAAGACCTTAGGAGCACAAGAGAAGACCCAAGATATCAAGCAAAGTCCAAGCGTGAAGATAAGAACCAAGCCGCACGCAAGATCGCGAAGAAATGAGCTCACTGCAGCGACCGGACGCTGGACTGGACGCTGACGAAAAGCGACCGGACGCTCCGATCATAGGCTAGGCAACAGCAGTAGCGACCGGATGCTGGACCGGACACTGGCGACAAACCGACCGGACGTAGGACAGCAGCGTCCGATCGAGTTCAGAGAGGTTCCAGAGCGGCGAACTTGCGACCAGACGCGTCCGGTGGCAAGTGACCGGACGCTGGCAGCGTCCGATCAGTTGCTCGCGGCTCCAACGGTCGGGACGACCGGACGCGTCCGGTCAGTAGCAAAAAAAAGTGGGATTTCATCCCCAACGGCTACTTTCTCAGTGGGGCTTATAAATACAACCCCCAATCGACCATTTGAGAGGTGTGGAGCTGAGGAAACATACTAAGGGTGTTGATACACCATTTTAGTGATCTCCACTTGCATAGTGCTTAGTGATTCATCAGGTGATTAGCGTAGGTGTTTTGCGAAGTGCTTAGGTTGATTAGACCACCGCTCATACGCTTGCTCTAGGTTTAGGCCTAGTGTTTAAGTGAGGTTTGCATACCTCTTACCACTCGGTGCTTACGAGCACCATTATTGTACATCGGAGGGGCGTGTAGTCTTGTGAGATCACACCAACCGCGTTTGTGGTGTGGCTGCCACCGTGTACCGGAGGGAACAAGGCCCGCGGCGTTTTGGCCGGAAGCTTGATAGTGAAGACGGCGGGGAGCATCCGAGAGAGGCTTGCTGGAAGGCACGTCGGAGACCCACTTGCGCGTGAGGAAGGCCCAAGGCTATCCACAGAGTTACCCGACCGGGAGCTTGGCCCTTGCGAGGGATTCCTTGCGAGGGGCTCCAACGAGGACTAGGGGGAAGCTTGCGCGCTTCTCGATACCTCGGTAAAAATACCGGAGTCGTCGACGGGAGTTTGCATATCTCTACCTTGCTCTTTAGCTTCCGCATTTACATTGATTGTATTACTCTTTTTGCGGTAGAGATAGCAACACACTAGCAAAACCGTAGTTACACATTTAGATAGTTTATCTTTTGCATAGGTTTTGCTAAGGTTAGAAAAAGAGGCCATAGTTTAGAGTTAGTTTTTTAAGTCGCCTAATTCACCCCCCCCCCTCTTAGGCGTCACGGTCCCTTCAATTGGTATCAGAGCCGGTTGGCTCAATTTAGACCTTTGGCTTAACCGTCGTTGAGCCGACGCTACTTAGAGTGGTTGGGATGGATACCTCTAGGCCTCCGCACTTTGACAGCACTAACTTCCCTTATTATAAGGCTAGAATGGCTTGCCACCTTGAGGCGGTTGATTTGGGTGTTTGGAGAGTCACTCGTGACGGGATGAAATCCATCAAGAATTCCGAAAAACCCACAAAGAGTGATGAAAAAGAAATGCATTTCAATGCTAGAGCTAAGAATTGCTTGTTTGAATCATTTAGCATGGATGTGTTTAACCAAGTATTCACTTTAAATACGACACATGAAATTTGGTTAAAACTCCAAGAGCTCCATGACGGCACAAGTAATGTCCGTGAGCAAAAACATTGTCTAGCTAAACAAAATTATGATTCCTTTAAAATAAATGATGATGAGCTTGTTTGTGATATGTATTCACGTTTGAATCTAATTATCAATGAGCTCCATTCAATAGGATTAATAAAGCTAGATGATGCGGACATCGTGAGGAAGATCATCTCCGTGTTACCACAAAAGAAATATGCAAGCATCATCACCATCCTTCATAATATGGAGGACTTAAGCACCATGACCCCGGACATAGTCATCGGCAAGTTAGTGGCATTTGAAATGTCACGTAAGATGGGTCAAGAAGAAGCTTCTTCATCAAGCAAAGGCAAAGCTCTCGCATGTAGCGAGAAAAAGAAGATGAAGGGCAAGCAAGTTGAGACAAGCTCAAGCTCAAGCTCCTCAAGTGAAGATGAAGAAGAAGATGAGGACGATGATGATGAAGATTCAAGTGATGATCAATCTTCCTCCTCCACCTCCGACCTTGATGAAGAATCAATCAATAAGGTGGAGAAGATGATCCAAAGGCTCAAAGTCAAGGGTGTGCCCATCCAAATTCAAGATCTCATTTTCACAAATCAAAGAAATGAGCAAAGAAAGAGAGGATGCTATTGATGCGGCGAGTTGGGGCACTTTGTGGAAGTTTATCCAAACAAGCCCACACCCAAGATAAAGAAGAAGGCATGCAAGAACCAAGCCCTCACCTCAATAAGATCATGGGATGATTCTTCAAGTGAAGAAGAACACCATCACAAGAGGCGAGGCCGCAAGCACTCATCATCAAGCTCTTCTCGTGTGTGCCTTATGGCACGAGGTAACGAAAGCTCATCCTCTAGTGAGAGTGATAGTGATGATGATATGCCTTCTTATGATGAAATTGTGCAACAAAATCTTAATTATGCTAAAGTTTGCACTAGTCAACAAAAGAAGCTCGAAAAATTAAAAGAAAAGCTAGTTAGTTCACAAGAAGCATACAAAACTTTGCTTGAATAATATGAGAACTTTGCTAATCTCAATGTTGAACTATCTACTAAAATTGAGCAACTTAAGGCTAGTGCAACAACAAATGCATGCACAATCAATGATGAGCAACTTGTAAAGAAAAATGAAAAATTAAAAGAAAAGTTAGCTAGCTCACAAGATGCTTATAAAAGTTTGCTTGCTAAGATGGAAACCATGTGCAAACATTGTGATGAGCTAACTAATAAAGTTGCTAACCTTGAAGCTGTTAGTTCAACCCCCACCAAGGCATCTAAAAAGAAAAGTTCTAACTTTAACATGTCTAAAAAGGATGCCTCTACTTCTTGCAATGATTTGTGTTTAGACTCATCCTTGTGCAACCAAGTTTGTGTTGAGAAAATTATTGTAGACACATGCACACAAGAGGTTGCAAAGGAGAATGAGCAACTCAAGCAAGAAGTAGCTCGCCTCACCAAGGACTTGACTCAAGTGAAGGGTAAGGCGAAGCAAGCCCAACTTCATCAAGATAACACTGTCAAGGGAGTGGAGAAGCTTGATGAAGGACAAACCGTGGTTTGCTATGTGTGCCACAAGGAAGGTCACAAGTCCTATGAGTGCAAGGTGAAGAATGGGGGAGGAGCAAAGAAGAAAGAGAAAACAAAAAGCAAACAAGCAAGCTCTCCAACACCTACACGAACAAGGTGGACAAGAAGGCCTCCACACCCTATCTCTCTTGAAGAAGAAGAATGACAAGGTGGTGGCCATCAAGGTGAATAAGCAAGCCAACAATGAGGTCAAACGCTTTTGGGTGCCAAAGGAAATTATTTCAAATATGAAAAGCACCAAGAAGGTTTGGATCCCGAAAGGGAAGTGAGGAGTCCGTTTGGACTACGGGGAATTTGGAGACTTGGCAAAGTAAGAGTGCATTTCATGGGGTGCATCATGATGGACAAAGTCATTGTCAAGTAGGTTAGTGAATACTATGGACCCAAATTCCCTTTCCCATGTTAGGTAACTAGATGTTATTACTCTAAATTGGTATTACTTACAACTTGGTATCTTTAAGCATCTAGTTATTTTACATGCCTAGGTTTGCATTTGCATGCTTATATCTTTTTGTTATGCATACACTAGGTATATCTTATGGTAGGCTTGCTCGGTTTCATTCTTAACCCTTGGAGCAAACCTACATGGTTTAAAAATGTTTAGGAGCACGGCACATAGCTTGTCTTCTAATTGTTCATCTAATATGTGCCAAAGTCCAAATTGTAGATAATTTCCCCCAAATATCATCCTTGAAAAGTGATTCTCACATTCATGAGATGTCATCTTTCAAGTCGTATTCTTGATTCTAAAATTAATGTGCATGATTCCTACAAGTATTCCACACTTGTGTGTGCCCAAATTTAGGGGGAGGTTAATCTACAAGTTGGATGCTTTGAGACTAATACCCTTTTCAAGTTTATCATGTGTGTAGTAGTCTCATTGCAAGGAAAATAGAGTCCCCAGAGTAAAGCATCACACTTCAAATATTTACCACTCATTGCAAGTGGTAGAAATCAATTTGGTTTCCACATGTGGTATTTCTAAACCAATATCATCATGTTGATTTCATTTTGATATTTATATGCTTTCTCCATGCATTATATAGATTAAATTCCCTTCAACAATAACTTGCTAATTAGGCATATACTTTGCTTTCTATCATATGTATGCATATATTTAGGGGGAGCTTAATCTATATAATGTGAGAGTCAAATTTTGTGACCTATTCCACTCTACACATAAAGGCTCACAAAGTTTGACCCTCCCTTGTGCTACTAATGTCTTCCTTTTCGGTGTTTGATTCCAAAAGGGGAGAATTTAGAGGACCAAAAGCAAGCATTAATAATTTACAAGTGGTAATGGTCCGAGAAAGGGAGGATAGTGGATTATGGATTGCCTATGTAATAGGGAGAATATGTAGGAAGCAAGGCTAAAATCCATAATACCACATGTGGACATTTGCAAGGGCAAGATAAGTTTTTATATAGTCTTACAAGTAATATCTTTTACCATCATATAATCTTGCCCCCTTGCATTGCATCCTAGCAAGTAGGTAGTTTTTAAATTTCAAAATTTTATTATTTGCTTGCTTTGGTCGTGTTGTCATCAATCACCAAAAAGGGGGAGATTGTAAGAAAAATGGACCCTAGGCCCATTTACTTTGGATTTTGGTGCTTGATGACCAACACAACTAAATTGGACTAATGAATTTGCAAGTGATTGTTTTGTAGTTCAATAGGATGCAAGACATGACTTGGACAAAGGCGACGTGATGATCCGATGATCAACACCTCAAGCAAGACCTTAGGAGCATAAGAGAAGACCCAAGATATCAAGCAAAGTCCAAGCATGAAGATAGGAACCAAGCCGCACGCAAAATCGCGAAGAAACGAGCTCACTGCAGCGACCGGACGCTGGACCAGACGCTAACGAAAAGCGACCGGACGCTCCGATCAGAGGCTCAGCAATAGCATCAGCGACCGGATGCTGGACCGGACGCTGGTGGCAAACCGATCGGACGCAGGACAGCAGAGTCCGATCGAGTACAGAGAGGTTCCAGAGTAGCGAACATGCGACCGGACACGTCCGGTGGCAAGTGACCGGACGCTGGCAGCGTCCGATTAGTTGTTTGTGGCTCCAACGGTCGGGACGACCGGACGTGTCCGGTCAGGACGACTTCAGCGTCCGGTCAGTAGCAAAAAAGCGGGATTTCATCCCCAACGGCTACTTTCTCAGTGGGGCTTATAAATACAACCCCCAACCGGCCATTTGAGAGGTGTGGAGCTGAGAAAACATACCAAGGGTGTTGATACACTATTTTAGTGATCTCCACTTACATAGTGCTTAGTGATTCATCAGGTGATTAGTGTAGGTGCTTTGCGAAGTGCTTAGGTTGATTAGACCACCGCTCATGCGCTTGCTCTAGGTTTAGGCCTAGTGTTTAAGTGAGGTTTGCATACCTCTTACCACTCGGTGCTTGCAAGCACCATTGTTGTACATCGGAGGGGCGTGTAGTCTTGCGAGATCACACCAACCGCATTTGTGGTGTGGCCGCCACCGTGTACCGGAGGGAACAAGGCCTGCGGCGTTTCGGCCGGAAGCTTGATAGTGAAGACGGCGGGGAGCATCCGGGAGAGGCTTGCCGGAAGGCACGTCGGAGACCCACTTGCGTGTGGGGAAGGCCCGAGGCTATCCACGGAGTTACCCGACCGGGAGCTTGGCCCTTGCGAGGGATTCCTTGCGAGGGGCTCCAACGAGGACTAGGGGGAAGCTTGCGCGCTTCTCAATACCTCGGTAAAAATACCAGAGTCATCAACGGGAGTTTGCATATCTCTACCTTGCTCTTTAGCTTCCACATTTACATTGATTGTATTACTCCTTTTGCGGTAGAGATAGCAAGACACTAGCAAAATCGTAGTTACACATTTAAATAGTTTATCTTTTGCATAGGTTTTGCTAAGGTTAGAAAAAGAGGCCATAGTTTAGAGTTAGTTTTTTAAGTCGTCTAATTCACCCCCCCCCCTCTTAGGCGTCAGGGTCCCTTCATACCGCAAGCTCTACGTCGCTCAAGACCTGCTTGATGAAATATGGAAGAGAGCTGAGGGAGAGAGAAAAAAAGGGAGAGACATGAGAGAGAAGGCGCACACGTGGCACGCCACATCAGCATAAGATGCATATGTGGAGGTGTATGGACCTATAGTGTACAACTTTAAAAGTTTATGGACCTAGAACTCCACTTTTGTAGTTGATGGACCGAATCCAAACATTCATGTAAGTTTATGGACCTCTCGTGCATCTAACTCTTTTCGAATCAATGTGCAGCTTGGTAGGGTGCCGCCAATTTTCGGATAGATATGCTAGCTATTAGTATTTGGTAGGCAACGATGGTTGCTCATTAAGCTCGGTGTTTCCATTGGTTTAATTATGTTTCCTTTGAAATTTCAAATGATGTTTTGGAAGCTAACTATTGGCAAAACCTGCAAGAGGCGATAGATTGTATGTTTTCCTGCCAGCTGGCCGTATGAGGTGAGATTTGGCCATTTGGACATTTGCCATTTATACATACTTTTTATCCTCTATTGTCCATTTTTAAATAGTCTTAGCCATGGAAATGTTCACAAAATTATTTCTACAAGAAAATCACATTACTAAAAAGTGCCCGTCGTGAACAGATTACCTTTCACAATTTTTTTTCACAGTTGGTAACATAGTACTCTTGCAGCGGAGGCCACGGCGTGGGAATATTTGCCAAGGATCTATTTTACCATATTTATTTTTGTTGGTTGGGAATATCATATGTAATGAAAATGGAATTTTGTCATGATTATTTTCCAAAATCATGTGATATATACACAAGGGAAATGGTCGAGGAGTGTTCCAAGAACCCCCATTGGATAGTGAAATAGAAAGTGAAACCATGCTGAACTCCTGGTTGAAGAATGAGTTGGTGACTCATAAGTGGCTTGATTAAGGTAATGGAACCCACCAGAGCCATAGTGAAAGCCAGTCTTTGTAGTCGTAGAGCAATTGACACTGCTTATGGACTTGAACCTGAGTAATATGTTCATGATCAGGATGAAGCTTAGATGAAACTAAGTAGAGGTCCAACCAGAGGAAACCTTTCAAATCTTATTGAGCAAGTCTTTTGTCATCATGTCACATGGTTCCACATGCAAGCCATTCATACCACAAAGGGTATTGCAATCTGAACACTATCTCCTACTCTACTAAGCTATACTCTAGGATTGCAATGAACACAGAATAACTCATGACAGGTACAACAATGTAAATGCAATAAGCATTCACGAGAGGTCCAACACTCGGCATATAGATTTATCTAGTGGTATCGATAGGCAAAGTGCCACACCTAGTTTACGTTAGAGGTCCACCAAGAATATACTATTAGACCAAGTCTCTTCTAGTAAAGGTCTTAGGCTTACTACAAAGGATCCTACCAAGCCACTTGCCATCTTAACCTCTCTTCCAATCATCTTATGTTGTCTCCACTATCGAATTTCTCCAACAAGGAAAGGGTCTCTTGTCACCCGAACAATATATATTCGCCACCCCACATTAAGCCAGAGGGTCAACAAACATCACCCTGATCCACCAAGGCCCCAAGTGTTAGAAAGACAATGCAAAGATTCCAAGCTTTGGCTCACGCCTTGAACTAGTACGAATTTGAGCTCTCACTCTTCTCTTGGTACAAAACACTAATCACACCTAACACTTGTGTTGATAGTGTAGGATGGTCAACTAAGCACTTTGGTGGCTTGGAAGTTCGTTCAAGTGTCTAACCTTGCCAGTTGTCTTCAATAACTCCATCAATCCCAAATTAAAGTAATAGGGGGTGGGTGGGTGTTATAAATAGGCTCAATTGCCAAAATTACCAATTACCTAATGGCTAGATCACCTAGTGATACCCTTGTGATGACAACAAATCATCCAGTGCATGGATTTCTGCCGCACATAGCCATTAGATGCATCTTCATTACTATTGTTCAATAGTCCAATGCAATACTTAGTGTCTGCAATTTTGGCACCGAACTTTTTGGTCTTCGAATTCAAATATTGCACCAGATCATCGTGTGTTTGGATTTTCCTATGCACTTGATTTGACATTAATCTTTGTCCAATTTTTTTGGCATGTTCTTATATAGTGTGAGGACTGGCACAAATTGTTTAACAGAAACCAAGTATTGTCCTCTCAATCAACTCAGTTGAAGCTAAACTACCTTGTAATATCTGAGATTTGCGTCATACACATCGCAAACAAAATACAAAGGAATCATAGATTGTATACTATACATGTGGCCACCACAAGTCAGAGCACAACACTCAATAGGTTTTATATTAGAAAAAGTTGCAACATAGACCATAATGGGTACTACCGCACTATGTTCTAGGGTTCAAAGCTCGCATAGTTGTTACTGAGTTTAGTGGTCATTCTTTGGATGTCATACTCCGCAATGTCTCTAACCGCACTTGAGTGTACTTGGGCGGCCAATATGAACTCTGACAACCTACAAAACAACTATCAACAACATCGTGAGTATAAGAGTATTTGCAGGGTTTGTCCATAATACCATGTATGTGGTGGATTCATGGCTAAACAACATAGGTAAATAGACTTGCGTAAGTGCATAATAATAATGTTTCGAGGAAAAAATGATAAGTAAACAAGCAATGCTTGAGATACTAAAGAAAAAAATTAAGTAAGCAAATAAAGAGTAATATGTCTTAGCTTGATTTCCCACAAAGCCATCATACATGACCCTATAGTGAATCCAAGTGCAAAGAGAGTGCTCATGGTTGAAAGTGTGGCAATTCTAGATTCGAGACTCTACATGGGTGTACCACCGTTCCCACATGAAGCGCAAGAGAGAACCCACATACCCTTGATCTTGGGTAAGGGTCCATTCATTCTTTTAACCTTTCACAAGCTTAGCTAGGGTTCCCAATGAATGGATGTAATGACAGGAGTACTAGGCTTCACCTTAGTTACACCTCATTCCAAAATGTACTAATATGTGGAATGATTCGGTCACAACATGTTATTAGGCTTATCACCCCATAGGTGGCATGTTGCAAGTACGAATAAGGTGCTCATGATTGATGCAAAAGGAATAATATCTTTAACTAGCTCAAGTGAGTTCATTATTACTCATGATTTGTCCTAATGTAACCCCACCCCTCAGCGAGCCTCTATTTTGTTCCTACAGTGTATAATTTTTTGGTCTTGAATTAGTTTGAGTGCATGAGGCAGCCATTTTTTGTAATGCAATGGTTGCAGTGCAAAAACTAGTTTTTAGGAGCATAGATTTAGTTCTTTATTGTTGTGATGAAGTTAATTCTGCATGTACTCATGCAAATAGTTTATTTAACAATAATAGTGGTCTAGAGTATCCTTATTGTTTAATCTTGAATGCCACGTTTAAATGTTGAATTCTACATATTCCTTGGCTACAAATGAGCTATGTTGTTTTGTATTGTCTTGCAAGAGACAATCTCACCGATACTACCTCAAGCCTACATATATTGTAGTAAACAAACAAAATTAAAATGAATATGGATTTGTCATTACAATTTGAAAGTCCAACAAGTTATCGCTCTTTAATCTTTAGTGATAGAAGAATTTGGGCTTTTCTCATTACAGTTTGGTAGTTTGATTTCAATAGGCAGTTGTAGTAGGATTTACCGATTATATTGATTGCAATTATACTTCATTTATCTTATATTGCATAATTAACTTTGAAATGTTTTCTTGCATTTCAAAATAGTTTAGCTTGAAGCCTTAAGTTAACATCAATTTTAAATGTGTTTATATGTGTTTGCATAAGCTATTGCTTGCTCATTGATTAGCTTGTTGATTAACCAATAACCATTCTATCATTCCATCTTCCATTAGTTACTTATGTAGCTTCTGATGGTGTTTTGGGTCCTAATTTCAGGTAGTCCAATAGATGGATGATTATACCCATAGTGATGTGTTGGTTCATGTGCTCAAAATGATGGATGATTGTTGCATTTATTTGATCACAGGAAGTGGTGTTAATAGAATCATCTATTTGTTGTTACTTTAGGTTTGTTGATTAGTGAAATACATGTGGATATAGAAATGATGTATTTGAGCCGATTGATTCAGTATATTGATTTGGGCCTCTGTGTTGTTAAATGGGCTAAGCTAATCTCTATTCTATACAAGTTGTCATAATGGTCTGCATTTAATGATGAGAATGGATAAAATACAAATAGGTCCGGCAATTGGGGTTAGCCCATGAACAGGATGTCCCGCTGTGTGGGCCCAATTAAAATATGAGAAAAAAATTGATAAATACAAATGGGTTGAATATAACATGTAACAATTGTGATTGAACAATATGGCCCATAATAAACTGGGTGCACAAGTACATTTTTCCCACTAACAGCTTGCTCAGTAGATGGGCTAACAAAACCTCAAAATTTTAGTAATTTTTTTAATCAAAAATTGGGATGAAGATCAAACGTCATAAATTATTCACGCACTAAGATCATCATAGAATCTATAACGAAAAATGTGTTTTCATCATAAAACATGGTTTAACACACATGATATATAACGAAGTCATAAATTTCGTTAGTATGATGAAATTTTCAGGATTTATGACGTAAACATGTCATCATAGATCTTAAATTTCTTGCAGTGATAGCAGCAAAACATAGGAAACTATGCACATGTAGACAGCAATTGTGTAGATTTTATTAATATGTGTTTAGCTTCAACCAGCCCCAGCCCCCCCCCGGCGCGCGCTCTGTCTATATATACTGGCACAGTCCTTTCATCATAGATTGTCATTTTTATCACTTAATGACAGTTCTGAAACTAATGTCAAACAACAGGGATCAACACTAGGAGCTTCTTACAGGGTTACTTAACAAAAATTTACTGCTCCACTACATAAGGTGGGAGCGTTCCTTTCAAGAAGGATCTGAGCAGTACTAGTGCTCTCTCAGGCTGGAAATAAGGAACTTGATGACCAGCTCCCCTCACTGAAATAAGCACAAGGCCTCCCGTGTACTGCTGAACATAGCCTCCAACCTGGTAGGATCCACACAAGTTTGTCAAAGTTTGAATAAAAAAATGATAGAAACAACTCTAGGACAGGATTTGGGGTGTTATTTACCTCTTTGGTTGCTGTCCACGGGCGCCATGGCTCCATGACTGACAGCTCGAGGTCAGTGATGGAGTACCTTGTGGCGGTGAGTGGGCAGACGGCATCGAAGTCTCCACTGAAAATCGTATTCCCTTCGTTACATCTCCAATTGCAGTTTGCGGGTGTTAGACGTTAATTAATAAAGAAATGTGACGTTCAAGCTACCTGTATAGCCACACCGGTAGCCCATGTCCCAGAAGACATTTGATGGTCGGTATCATGGACACTGGAGCATCTTTCCAGTGCAAGTCTTTGAACAGGGAACATCAGTTAAGAAGAATTGGTAGTAATAGGCGGAAAGAGTTTAATTTCTTGTTTGAATGTTTTGCTCCCATTTAAGCAATCTTACGTGCAGACTGACCACTTCGTCGTTCTAGCATGGAAAGCCTTCTGCACCAAGGGATTGTTCATGTAAGCCTGGATATAGTAGTTGCTGCACGGATCGATTCCCGGAACCTTTACAAGTAGTTAGAACAGAAATACGGTTCACAATCTTGAAAAAAGAAAAGAAATACTTTCCAGAAAGTTAATATACATGTAAAGTGGCCACAGAAAGTGACTTTAGATTTAATAAATAAACCAAACAAGCTATAAATAGCATCTCATCAGCAACAGACAAAAAAGAGAAAGAAATGCTCTTACATTGCTGCTGGGGTAGTAGTTTCCATTGGGTTCGTCGATGCAAACAGGAGCATATATGTTGTATCCACTAATGTATCCAGAATCATATGATGCCATAGCATCAGAGCACGTGTTACCGTCCGCAGGACTGAATTTGCAGTTCTTTGTAATGTTTGCCCACACCTCATCTGATATCACCCCATGGCTCCACAAGTAGTCAATTTGCCCCTTTGTGTTCTTGTTATCGTCCAGGTACGGATTGCCAACCTAAAATTTTGTTTTGAGATGCCTCAGCTGTTGCAATGAAATATGTCTATCATGATATTCACTAATCATTGATGAGTCTTCAGTCTCCACTCACCAATATAGCCTGAAGATTTATGATATTGCTTTTACTCTTTATATTGTGACCAAGGATGGCTGTTGCGAGCTGCGGAACGTAGTGTCCGGCATAGCTCTCCCCGGAGATGTAAAAGGCGCGTGCTTTGTACTCAGGGAACCTCTCGATCCAATTGATCAGGAAAACGAATGCATCCTCCGCGGTCCTTTGATCACCGCTCTTATCATAGTCTGAAGATGTGTTGGAGTAGGAGAATCCAACACCGGCAGGTGACTCCAGGAAGAGGACGTTGGCCTCCGCAAATTTTCACAATGGAACAAGAGTTACTCCTACTTAATAAACCGTGTCAAAGTTTTACAGTTTTACTAGACCCAATCGGAAATAAACAAGAACACTGGCACTGATGTTGTAGTCTCACCGCTGTTCCAGGCGTTCTCGTTTCGGCTCAGGGTTTTGTTGTCGCTGTTTATGCGGAACGGGCCAATTTCTATCATTGCTCCGTAGCCTACTGATGAGCAACCAGGGCCTGTATCACATCAAGATTCAGAAACTACCAAACAAAGCAGGCGTCAACATGAGCTAGCTAGTGTTCTTGCTGTTCTTGTCTAATGCAAATTTCAGAAAAGACATGTGCCAGCAGCCCGGCTATCGCCGCCCTAACCTCCGTTAAGTCACAGGAGCAATGGCTTTACCGCGGCATCGTGCATCGCTTCCACGAAGTAGTAGAAGAGCGCACGGCCGTTCTTCTCGTCGACAGTAACGTACCCGCTGTACTGGTTGAAGCCGACGCCGCCGGCCGGCTGGCCGGGCAGCGTTGTAATCTTGTCGGCCGCCTTCTGAGCGTTCTGGTCAGTACCAGAGTACTCTGATTTGAGGCTGCTAGTGGCCGTGAAGGCCGGCTCGTCATGTACACTGAACGCACTGCCACTGCTCCTTCTGGACAGGATAAATTCTCTTAGCCGAGCCTCCTGTGCCTGTGACGAATTTGCGTGCGATCCCGCCAAGCAGACGAGAAGAAAAAAGAGGCAGACGAAGGTGTCCCTCATATTTTTCTGAGGATTATCAACTGACAAAGCTTAGTGGTTGCAAAGATAACCAAGATCTGGCAGCTGTTTATATAGGTCCGGCCGTCCGGGATATAATACCGGGAATGTTTGAAAGTATTGAGCATAAAAATTTGATCATTAACATTTCTTAGATCTGGAGAAGATTTCATCTGCCCATGCTGAATTAACTACAGCATTCGGCGGCTGAACCTTGTCGAGTTCCTCACAAGCTCAACGAAGCATACAATTAAGAACAAAACATTTTTTTGGCAAGTAGTACTAGTTCCTTATAAATTTATCCACGGTTATCTATTCTTGATTGTCATTATTTTTGTTAGAACAGTGTCCCAGATGGTTCCAGTTTGATGTATAGTGCAATTCTTGAGCAGGAATAGTCCCCACTTGAAAATAAAACACGAGTAGTCCGATTAGTCCTAACTTTCCCGAGAAGACGACGGTCATCATATGAGCGTACTCCATAACCATTGAACCATAAACTAATTGGTAATATAACAAACTTCAGATCCATATCAAAAGATTCGCACACTAAGTCCTGAACAGTTTTGTGTTTTATCATTGTCCTTATCTGAACATATTCTGGAGATATGCGCATTTGATTTTTTTAAAACAACATGTGCAAATTTATATAGACAAATCATTTGATGAGACAATTAGTCACACATTTATGTATTATACAGTGATCTCTATTATTGAAGGCAGAATATCCAGCACCTTTATATAATATTTCAGCTGAAGCGAGGAAGTTATTAGAAAAAAAAAAAGAGAGGTAATGCATATGTAGCATTACAGTTATGGGCTAAGTAGTCCGAATCCGAATCTCAGGCGATGGGGTACAACATTGTGGAGTCAACTTCCACCAAAAGTTACTTTTTTACAATTCAACTTACTCACCACAAACTTTAGGCAAAAAATGCAACAACTGTGATTCTTAGATAATGATCCTGCAAAAGGAAGGCTGTGAAATTCTCTTTATTCATTTTGAGATGAACACCAACGGGCACCCATTACAAAGCTTCTCAGCAAGCAAATGTCGTTGTTTAAGCCACAAGATCATGAGCTCAATGTACTACTAACTCGTTTTTTAAGGTTGCATATACGCAACGAGACATTGTAATAAGGAAGTAAAGAAAGAAAAGGACCTGATCATCATCCCAAACGGAACTAGAATGGAAATGTGAATGCTCAGTTCTTCAGTTTGGGGTCAGCAGGCCAGTAGGGGGCCTGTATTTGGGATCAGCAGGAGGGAGAATGTTCTTCAAGAAAGCGTAGAGCAGAACAAGTGATCTCTTTGGCTGCAAAGTAGGGACCAAATGGCCAGCTGCCCTCACTGACGCAAACGTAAAGCCTCTTTGGTATTGCTGAATATAGCCTCCCACCTGCGTCCATTGCCATCCCACATGAAAAAAAAATCCCACATTACATCTGAATCGAAACATTTTCTTTTCTATTATAAACCTCCTTTAATTACCTCACTGTCAGGGGTGTACCAAGGGTGCCACTTTGTCGTGATGGTTAGATTGAGATCATTGACAGAATACCGCGTTGCCAAAAGTGAGCATACGGAGTCAAAATCACCACTGCAGAACATTTCAGGGGGGGAAATGGTTAAGCACTTGTATGCTTCATTCTGGTTGGCGAAATTTGAACTATCATGTATATGTTTTATTTCATTTTTGACATGGCACTATGTTTTAGCAAGAACTGGCAATAGTCATACTTCGGGCTAATTGCATCTGAGAAAAAATAACTTGTCGAGGACTGGTTGGAATCCTCGTGACTCGCTCGCACGTAAAGTTTACTAGCATGGCATGCGCGCTCTGCCACGCGCGTGGATGAAAAATGCGTTCACACGACGTGCATGAACGGTAGATACTGCAGGAAACAGCGGTCAAATAGTGAATCAAAAACAGTGACAGTAAAAGTGTATAAAATGGGATAGTAGCCGTGTTTGAACAGTGTCTAAATAGCACCATAAATATTCGCAAAGAAAAAAAATAAATAGCACCATAAATAATAGCAAAGGGTCTCAGAGTCGCGGAAATATTTCCGTGTTTAGGGATCTTATTATTCGTATATCCAGTAAGATTGGAATTCTCCTTGGTTGTAGATCGACTTGGAGTGGTTCCTCGGTCCCACAGACGCCACAATGAAACGGCAGGTGGAAGCACGCCTTTCAGGAAGGAGTAGAAGAGAACCTCTGATCTCTTAGGCTGGAAACTTGGTACCGCGTGACCAACTCCCCTCACAGAGGCAAATGTGAATCCTCCCTCGTATTGCTGAATGTAGCCTCCAACCTGTGGATGCAAACCATCATAATTCGTCACATATAATAAATCCCATTGCATTGCATCTTCACTTTCGGAGCTGTATTCATGTGCATTATCTCGTTGGCAGGAGTGTACCATGGGCGCCATGGCTTTGTGACGGTCAAATTAAGGTCTTTGACGGAGTACCTTGTTGCAGTAATGGGGCAGACGTCATCCATATCGCCACTGCCAACGAGTTATCCGTTATGATTATTAACAATAAAAATTAATCACTTGAGTTTTAATTTGTCCTTTTCTTTTGAGTTTGCATTATTGTTGGCATCATAAGTACGGAACATCGATGGGGATGGGCATCTTACCTGTACACCCAAACTCTTAATCCGGTGTCGATAAGCCACGAGAGCGTTGGCACCATGCTTAGCGGCCAGTCGTTCTAGGGCAATCTCCTGAACCAATAGTGACAGAAGGTCTCTCAGGCCAGAATAACCAATGGGTTTGGCAAAAGGAAACAGTAATAAGTTAGGGTAGTTGCCACTACTTACGTGCAGGCTGACCAATCGGTGTTGACCCGAGCATGGATTGCCTTCTGCACCTCAGGTCTATTCAAGTAGACCTCGATGTAGTTGTCTATGCACGGATCGTAGCCAGGTAACTGTCACAATTATACATCGGTATAACTCATCAATCAGAAGTGCCTGCTGGATAATTCGGCTGCTTTTAAGGGATTATTAAGGAACTTTTCTTCGAACTATAATAAGGATTAAACAATTTGCTAGAATATATAACCCATGTTATTATTGTTATACTTACATAGCTACTGGAGTAGTTCGTCCCGTTGGGCGTCTGGATGCAAATCGGAGCATAAATGTTGTACGGGTTGATGTTGCCGGCGGTATTAACGAAGTTCTTCCAGGAGTTGAACAGTGACTTCGCCTCCTTACACAAAATGCCATCGGACGGAACGAAGCTGCAGTGCTCGGTAATGTTGGTCCATATCTTGTCGGACATCACCCCATGGTTCCACAAGAACTCGAGAGAGCCCTTGTCGTTCTTGTAATCATCAAGCAACGGGTTGCCAACCTGAGGATATAGGAGAAAGCAATGCAGCCTGAAATCGTGCTTGCAAGTGAAGTTAACTGCAATGGCGCTCGACTTACGAAAATCCCCTTGAGGTTTGTCGGGTTCTTTCCGGTGAGTAAGCGGACGGCAACGATGACGGCGGCCAGCTCCGGGATGTAGTGGCCGGCGTAGCTCTCACCGGCGATGTAGAAGTCCCGGCCCTTGTACTCGGGGAACCGCTCGAGCCAGTGGAGTATGAAGTTGTACGAGTCCACTGCCGTCCTCTTGTCACCACTTTTGTCGTAGTCCGACGACGTGTTGGAGTAGGAGAACCCGACTCCGGCCGGCGACTCAAGGAAGATGACGTTGGCCACTGCATGATGATGTTCTCACGCAAAAAACGTCAGAAAGATGACACCGGTCTCGTCGTTGTCTCGCAGGTACCTCGTTTTCTTTTGCAATAACAACACAGCCGTCACCAACTACATACGTGGCTACGTACCGTTGTTCCAGGCGTGCTTGTTCCTGCTCAGGGTCTTGCCGTCGGGGTTGACACGGAACGGGCCGAGCTCCGCCATCGCGCCGGCTCCCAGCGACGAGCATCCAGGCCCTGCGCTCGTGCAACAAACACGTAGTACGTAATCAAATTGCACCTTGCCGAACGCCAAAACACGAACATGCATGCATACGGCGAAGCAAAAATAGTAGTACAGCTGTATAGTTTACCTCCGTTGAGCCATAGGACGAGGGGCTTAGAGACCGCCTCGTAGGGGGACTCGACGAAGTAGTAGAAGAGCGCGCGGCCGTGCTCTTCGTTCACCGTCACGTACCCCGCGTACTGCTCGAAGTTGACGCGCGGCGGCTGCCCCGGCAGCGCCTTGATCCTGTCGGCCTCCTTGCTGCTGCCCTTGGGCGACCTGCAGTACGTGTGGGCAGGTGACCGAAGCTTCTCACGGGGTCAGCCCATGGGTCGTCGGTCTCGTCAGCCCCTGTGCGCGAGACTTGATGAGCTGCCTCAGCAGCGCGGCTTGGTCCAGGGCGGCGTTCGTGAACGGTAGGGCGAGTAGGATCGCCGCGAGGAGAATACAATACGAGATCTGATTCCTCGGTGCCATCTTAGTCCTCTCCGAGCTCGTTGCTCGATCATCAGAATGTAAAGATCATCTCGTGTTTATATACAAAGAGAGAGTAGACTGTATTTCGGGAGATTGGTTTCTCCGAAGTACGGACGCCATGAGCTAGCTGTAATGGTTTGGCAACACTTGCACGACGAAATCGCCTGTAGTTTCTTACAGATTTCCTAGCGTCTTCGCTTCGCATCGCACCCCAGTTGTCTGGCCTAGTCGGCGTTCAACGTTGGAGTTTTGGATCTTGACGACACTTTGTTTCTCCCGGCGACGCCATCGATGCCGAGGTGACACCTCTCCGCAAGGACCCAAACGATCGGATCGATGACGTAGTGACCAAGGTGGACATTTCTATCAACGCTTGCAGGCCCAATATAAGCCGTTGAGAATATGCTAGTTGCCCTTTGGACAGTATTCCAACGCATGGTCGATCTTGCTAGCTTCAGCTGGGCGCTACTATAAACAGATAATTTATTTTGAATTTTTTTTACGTTTTTTAGGGGACGTACAAATTTTGATGATAGATCAAAATGCAAACCTAGCGGCCGGCACATCGTACCTTAGATGATGATATAAGGTGTGGGTGGACGGCAGATGGCACTACGTAAAAAACATTTTTTTTAGCAACGGTTCGATTTTTTTTTAGGGGAGGCTGGTGATGGAGCCGCCCCTACAGTGACATACTCGGGTGCCCAGATACCAGCCGCCTCTATAAATGGAACAGCAGGGGCGGCTGGTGATACGAGCCGCCCCTACAAATGGGGTCTGATTTGTAGGGGCGGCTCAATCACCAGCCGTCCCTGTAGTTTATATTTGTAGGGGCGGCTGATGATTGAGCCGCCCCTACAAATGACCCACATATAAAAAGGCTGCAGAACCTTCTTCCTCCTCGGGTCACTCACTCCAACTCGTGAAAGAAAGGTGGGGAGGCCTTGGGCACCTCCCAAAAATTGCTCTACTAAGGGAGGAAGGTTTTGGTCTCAAATCCTTTGGTGGAGAGGTTGTAGAAGGTAAAAAAATGCTATTCCACACTTCTTTAAAGTTTTAATGGTTGGTTAGTGAGTAATTAGAGTTTTGTTTTTCTCTCTCTTCTATGGTGCTTAAGCTACTTATGAAGCAAATTAGACCAAATTTTAAATGTACTAGGGTAAATTAAGGAGGAGAATATGATCATACCCTTATTTGGTCCATGTTTCTTGATTTTAGTGAACAATTATTTAGTTTTATGGATGTTTCATGTGCATGATGATCTAGATCTAGGGTTTGATTTTTTTATTAATTTTGTTTTTGTAAATTTATGTTTGATGAAATTGGACTAGGGTTTGTATGAAAGATATTGGGTAAAGTATAATTGTTGCTAATTATTGTCTTTGAAATTGTTTATTGTAATCAATAAATATGTATTTTAATTATTTATGGATAAATGGGCCATTAATTAAGTTTCCTCTACTATGGTGTGTTTGTATGCTTTATGTAATTATATTAGATTTATATTCATATATATCTGAAGTATAAACAATTATTCTCAAGTAATTATTACTTTGATTCATTTTTATATATATCTGAAACTCTTGGAGTACAGAAACTCTTGGATGTATGGTTCGTTAAGGTTCAAGGCAGGTTTTCCGTGAAGAGGTGGATAAATTTATTGAAGCCGCAACGAAGCATGCAACGACATTGAAAGAGAATAAAGATACAATTATTTGCCCCTATAAAGATTACAAGAACCGTATGGCATGGACAGATGTGACTATCATCATATCACATTTAATTATGCGAGGATTTGTTGAGGACTATACAGTGTGGATTCATCATGGTGAAACGGTTATTGTTAACGATGAGGATGAGGAGGAATACGACGACAAAACCATAGAATCCCTATCCCAATATTCAGCAGAGCTTGATGCACGAATGGATTTCGAATTTGGTAATGAACAAGGTGGTGATGCTGGTGGTTGGGATGGTAACGACGAAGGTGGTGCCAATAATGATGGTGGAGCACGTGTCGGGGATGAAGATGATTTAGAGGACATGATTCGAGCCCTTGGACCAGAGATTTTACTAAATAGCCCGAAAGATCTAGAAAATTTGGAAAGGGTGGCAAAAGCATCGAAGGAGACTGTGTATGGTGTTGAAAATGGTTGTTCGACACATTGGACATTGCTACGTTTCGTGCTTGAGCTGCTCATCCTGAAGGCTAAGTACGGCTGGTCAGACTGTAGTTTCAATGATCTATTGCATCTCCTGTCATGGCTGCTGCCACAACCAAACTCAGTTCCCGCCAACACATACCAAGCGAAGAAGGTTATAAGTCCATTGATAATGGGGGTTGAAAAAATACATGCATGCCCCAACCACTGTATACTTTTTCGTGGCGAAACGTTCAAGTCACTGGATAAATGTCCCCGGTGTGGGGCCAGCCGGTACAAGAACAATGACCTTTACGGTGGGGACGAACCCTCCATGGGGAAAAAGAGGAATAAGAAGGGTACAAAAAAGGTGGTACAAGAATCTCAGCCCCCAGAGGATACTCCATTAGGCAATGATGCAAAGCAGAGAAGAATTCCTACCCTGGTAATGTGGTACCTGCCAGTGACCGACAGCTTGAGGCGTATCTTCCTAAACCCTAAAGAAGCTGCACTCATGACATGGTGGGATGATGAGTGCAAGGTGGATGATGATAAGATTGCACACCCGGCTGATTGTAGTCAGTGGCAAAGGTTTGATGAGAAGCACAAAGAATTCAGCGATGACCCAAGGAATGTACGGTTTAGCTTGAGCACCGATGGAATGAATCCCTTCAATAAGAGGATGAGCGACCATAGCACATGGCCAGTGATCTTGACCATGTACAACATCCCAACATGGTTGTGTCAGAAGAGAAAGTACCTTCTCCTCACTATTCTTATTTCTGGCCCTAAACAACCAGGCATTGATATAGACGTGTTCCTCGAGCCCTTGATGCAAGAAATGGAGAGGCTATGGAGGCATGGGGAGCAGGTGTACGATGCGTTCCGAAAGGAGGACTTCATATGTAGAGCAATAATATTTGTTACTACCAATGATTACCCCACGCTGTTTGCTTTGTCTGGACAGATCAAAGGGAAGACGGGATGCTTGGTTTGCTTGAATGGTACTACATGGGTGTACCTAGATGCATCCAAGAAGATAGTTTACCTAAGGAACCGACACTTCTTAAAGACAAGTCACAAGTACCATGACAAATTGTTCTTTAGATTTTATGACAACGCCCGGAGATTGAACCCCCTCAGGAGAGCGTCATAACGGAGAACACATATCTGAGAATGGTGAAAAACATACACGTCGTCTATGGAAAGAAGAATCCGGATGGGGACGAGCAGAGATAGAAGCACACCTCACTGTCAAGGCGTACCTTTCAAGAAACAATCGATCTTCTTCGATGATGCCTCATTGGCGGACTTGGAGGTCCCCATGCCATTGATGCTATGCACATGCGAGAAGAATGTCTTTGAGAGTCTCATTGCTACCTTGATGGACACGGGCAAGTCAAAGGATGGTCTGAAAGCACGAAAAGACATGGTGTAGCTAAGCGTGATGCCCAGCTTCACCCGGTACACGAGGCTAATGGAAAATACACTCGCTTGTGGCGTGCTTCAACCTAACACCGGACGAGAAGAGAGCTATATGCACTTTCACGAGGGGATCAAAGTCCCAAGCGGGTTTCAACAAATGTGAAGAAGCTAGTGTCGATGAAGGACTTGTCAATAACACCTTTGCAAGGCTCACGATTGCCATGATCTTGTGATGTTTCTACCTATTGCAATTAGGGCTATAAAGCGAGTTCTTGAAAATGGCCATCACCGCATGTGCTACTTCTTTTGAAGATCTCACGAGAAGGCGATTGGCAAGGAAGAGTGAGTGACCTACATGAATTTGTGGTGGAGACACAAAACCAAGCTGGAGATGTGTTTACCTCCTGCTTTTTTGATATAATGCCACATCTCATGATTCATATGGTTCATCAAATACAGGTGCTTGGCCCTTGCTACTTGCATGAAATGTGGTCCTACGAGCGGTTCATGTCGGTTCTAAGTTGATACGTGCATAATCGAGCATACCTAGAGGGCTCCATGATAGAGGGTTACAGTACTGAAGAAGTCGTCGAGTGCTGTCAAGAGTACCTAAAAGTACAGAAAGGGATTGGTAAACCCGATTCTCGTCACAAGGATAGGCTGGCTGGGAAAGGCACCAGTGGTAGAAAAGTGTTCATCGACCATGATTACAAAGAGGTGAGTCGGGCGTATTACAGTGTCTTGCAGAGTACACAACTGATGCAACCATATATTGATGAACACTTGGCTATCATTATGGCGGAGAGAAATGGTCGTTCGGATGATTGGGTCATGAAACAACACAAGCAACGACTAACTACATGGTTGAAGGACCAAAACATACCGTCTGGAGAAACCATAGACTCTATTACCATCAGTAGGTTGGCGGAGGGGCCATCGAGACAAGTGACATCTTGGAATACTTATGACATCAATGGGTATATGTACTATACCCACGCAAATGATAGTAAATATGTGAACCAAAACAGCGGCGTTCGAATAGAGGCTCTCGATGGATTAGGGCGAAAGATCCAATACTTTGGCATCATTGAAGAGATATGGGAACTTGACTATGGAAGGGGTATAACGGTGGCTCTGTTTCGATGCCGTTGGATCAAACAACACCAACTGAACGAGATTGGATTGAGAGTCCTGGACCTCGAGAATCTAGGCTACCAAGATGACCCTTGGGTGCTCGCTTCACGTGTTGCACAAGTTTTCTATATGTCTGACTCACAAAGTAACCTCCCCCCGAAGAAGAAGAAGACAAAGCACGTGGTTGTCTCCGGGAAACAACACATTATTGGAGTTGATGGCGTGGACGATGTTAAAGCTTACAATAACTACGATGAGATGCCGCTATTCACAGACTTTCCTAAGAAGATCAGTGTTGTGAAAAAGAACCTCCCCAAAGACACAATGTCATGGGAACGAAAAGGTGTCAAGGGAAAAATCGTTATAGTGGGCTAGCTAGTTGTTGAACGTGGAGTGTTTGTGTAAGTGTGTGTTTGTGATTTTTCTTTTTAATCTCTGGGTAAAATTTGTAACTAGTCTTTCTCCCTCATACTAACTCCAAATGTGATGATTTTTTTTCTTAAAATTTTTTAAAATCTTGCCCTATCAAGTTAGTGTATTGATTTGGTCATTCTTTTCATTTGACAAAGTTTGAGCACTTTAAATTTTCAAATTTAAAAAATTTACAAGTTCGAACGAGATTTTCAACCATTAAATGATTTCAGCTGAAAAAGTGATGAATACCAAAGTTGTATAACTCATCAAGATCTACAACTTTTATTTTGATTATTTCTTCATCTGACAAAGTGATAGTAAACATTGTTCACAAATCAACATGTTTCTCGTATAGTTCATGAAACTATGAGTCGTATGTCAATTTATGAACAATGTTTACTAATACTTTGTCATATGAAGAAGTGACCAAAATAAAAGTTGTAGACAGTGAGGAGTTCAACAACTTTTATGTTTACGACTTTTATTGTTGAAATCATTACGGTTTCAAAATCTTGTTTGAAGTTGCCATTTAGTGAAATTCAAAATTACAACGGTTCAAATTTGGTCAAATGAAAATATGATCAAAATAAAAGTTGTACATATTGATGAGTTCTACAACATTGGTATTCATGAGTTTTTCATCTGAAATCATTTACTCTTTCAAAATATTGTTTCAACTTAAAATTGTTTGAATTTCAAAATTCGAATCGTTCAAACAAAGTCACATGATAAGATGACCAAAATAAAAGTTGTACATGTCGATGAGTTATACAACTTTTATGTTTACAACATTTTCATTTTATTTCATTTAATGTCATAAAATTGTAGTCGAATTTTAAAATTCAAATTTTTAATTTTTGTTTTTTTTGTTTTCTATATTGTTTTGACTACAATTGTTTATATATATATTTCTTCATATATATAATAATACAAAATATTATATTTGTGCATATACACAATTGTTTTTATATTACTTTTATTTTGGTCGCAATTGTTTTATATATACACAATTGTTTTTATAATACATAATTAACAATTTAAAAAAAAATAAAATATATTTCTAAGGCGGCTAGATCGAGGGAACCGCCCTACAAATCATTTCTAGGGGTAATTTGGATCGAAACCGCCCCTACAAATCATCTGTCTATAAAAGCGAGGCGCGACAGGTGTTGTCTTCATTTGGGCGCTCTCTTCTCCTCCGGCATCATCAGGCTGCCCTTTCCGCGCCCCTTCCCGTCGGCCTTGCCCGCGCCTTCTCGCACTTTCGCGCCTTCTCCGCGCCCCCCCCCTGACTGCGCCCGTCCCCCCTCCGCCCTCCCGCGCACCCGCCCTAGGGTTTCAGAGGCAGCGGCGGCGCGGCTGGCAGTGAGAGCTTCAGCCTCAATGGTCCGTCCCGGCGCCCGCCCCCCGCAGCGCCGATGACGCTTGCTCATGGCGCCCGCGCCCCTGCCCCGGCGTCCCCGCCCCTTGTAAGCAGCGCAGAGCTCCGGTGCCCGCTCCCGTTCACCTCGCTTTGCCCAGGATCTGGATTCCGTCGGTGAACACGGCCTTGCCGACGGCCGCTTCCCTACTCCCTGCCCAAGTCTTGCCGGACCCTTTGCGGCAATGAGCATCCACAGGTCACACACGGGTATGCCCCCCCTCTCTTCCCTTCCTTCTGGGCAAAATTGAGCACCCAAACCCTAATTGAGTCACACACCAGGACTTGATTCGGTTTGCTTATACACAGGTTCAGGATTTAAGTTTTCTTTTCTTTTTTAGTTAGTATGCTGGAGTGTCGTGAGATATAAATTGAACATGATATAAGCAGTTTAAAAAATTAGTATGCTTGTGTTTGCTTATACACAGGTTTAGGATTGAAGTTTTTTTTAGAGTGGCAGTTTCAAAAATTTAGGTATCGGGATATCAATTTGTCAACGGATTAGAAATTAAGAATGCAGTTTGTAGGATTTTTTTACATGGTGCTGGTGATGAGCATGAAATTTCTAGCAGCAAGTACACATGTTATTTCTTTAATGATCTGTTCTGACTTCCTGGATTATATACTATAGTAAAACTTAATTTTTTTTTATCAGCAAGTACACATGTTATTTCTTATTTGCAGTATGACATGATATGATTTGTGGTAGATTCTTGCATTTGAACTATGGTTGGATTGATACATGACGTTGCAGAGAAGAATTTGGTTTTCATTGTTGAGTTATCAGTTTGACTTCAGCGTAATGAGATGTGCTAGATTGCTTGTCAAAATATTGCTGCATTGTTCTAGCATGTTGGCTTAACTGTATTTTTTTATGAAAACTTGTGCTACTTGCTAGACTATGATAGTAAAGTTGTATTACTTGCTGGACTATGATACTTGCTTGACTGTATGCTTTGATGCTCCAAGTTCAAGGTCAGATGATGATTGACATGTTTCTGAGGCCTCTACTACTGCTACTACTAGTTTTTTTAATATATTATTGTTTTATAGGACTACTTTGGTTTATAGCTCTTTTTTATTTCTTATACCTTCTCGCGTACCTAAAACACACTTTCTTGTATCTTTTAGAACAAAGTGTAAAATAATATCGCAGACAACAGACAGTGTAGCTCGATGGCCCGAGCATGATGAGCAGCCAACCCTTGAGGAGCAAGCACTAGAGGACCAGCTTATTCAGGAACAGTTCAATAACAAGGTAGAAAAGGATCTAAAAGTGATGCTTACTCAAGAGGAGTGTAACGAAGAGGAAGGCCCCGAAGGAGAGGCTGCTGAAGACGAAGAAGAAGAGGATGATGATGATGACTCAGAAGAGGGATATGAAAGTCCCGAGGATCCTTTCCCACGTGAAGCAAGAAGGAGGCCAACGGAGGAAGATTTGGATAAGGATTTTGACCCGAACGAGGAGGTAGGGAAGAAGCCTTAGCTTGTAAATTTTGCTAAAGCTTTGGTTGTGTTACCTCTGCTAACACTTTGACCTATCCTATATACAGGTCCCTTCTGAAACTCAGAAAAGACGACGTCGACATCCACGACATCTCGCTGGACAAGACGGAGTAGAGGAAAGGAGAGCAGAGGCAACAGCCACAGAGACGGGTCACGATGCCTCTGCTCCACAAACTCAAGACACAACCACGACTACCAAGCCTAAGAGGAAATGAGAGGAAAGAAAAGGAAATCTATATCCAGATAAGGCTTGCTATGTGATAACGGAGGTCGGGCCAGCAGGGGAGATCCTTGAGCCGAAGGAATTAAGATGACGATTCCGTAATGCGATTAGGGCCCTAGTAAGAGATAAATAGAACCCAGCAATCCCTAACTGGAAAGAGGTACCAGAGAACATAAAGAATGCACTATGGGATAGGCAGCTGAAGGTCAATTTTAGATTTCTAAGGGATAAGCACGAATTGGTAAAAAAATGCTATCAGGATGATGGAAGAATTATTCCGACGTTGGAGGTCGGAGCTCAACACGAAGTATATCCAAAAGGGGTTAACTTCCTTCAACGAGTTTGGCAAAATAACTCCTAGTCAATGGGAGGAGCTCGTGGCTCAGAAGACTTCACCGGAGGCATTGGAGCTCAGTGCCCGTAACACCGAGCTAGCGAAGAGGAACAAACACCACCATCATCTAGGCCCCGGTGGCTACTATGTCAAGGAAGAGCAGTTTAGGAAGATGGATGAAGAGGCCGCAGCTGCTGGGAATATCGATGTGACGAACTTGAAGGTATGCTTAAGGAACTAGATATATGCGAAGAGTACAGAATCATCCGGCAGTAATTTTAAGTTTGATAAGCCGGAGACCCAAGAGGCGGTATCAAGGATACTGAAATATGCTGAAGACAAAGAGAATGGCTCATTCAATCCTTCTAGAGAGAGGGACGAGCTTAGCCTTGGTTTGGAAAACAAGGAGCACACAGGCCACACCATGGGGCTAGGGAAAAGGATGACCTGGAAGCAAGGATTCGAAGAGGACAGGCACATGTACAAGAAACATGGCCGAGACCGGAAGACTAGTCTTGAGCTCCAAGTGAAGGCTCTAGTTGCGAAGGCGCTGAAGGAGCAAGGACTGTCTACGGAGCCACGGATATTAGTGACGCCGCCGGGAGAACTGGCATTAGTTGGCAGCCCTCTGAAAGTTCCTAGCAGCCAAGGTTCCACTACAGCCACAACCCTAGTCGATCGTATACGGGAACCAACTAGTTGCACCTTGGTGTTTCTCAGCGGCCGACAGAACACTGTGATGGAGGTGGCAACGGGTGTGGCACATCCTCCCGGTGGCTTACATCATAATAATAAGATACCGTCGGACTACACTAGGGCGAGGTGCATACAGTGAAGCCTGAGTTCATGCAGTGGAGGATAGACTACGCAACTCCCGAGGGGCTGGTGTTACTCGGAGATGTTATGAGGCAGTTCATCCTCTGGCACAAACGGGACATTATATTGACTGCTTCTTCGCCGCCTCCCCCTCTCCCAAATTTGGAGCGAGTTGTTGAGGTCGGGGAGATATTTTCACTGTCTCGTGACCCCCACATTCCTGAGATGCCACATTCTTCCCCGCCTCCTAGCGAGCATGTGCCTGATGAGATGCCACAACCTTCTCCAGCTCGTACCGAGCAAGTGCATGATGAGATGCCACAATCTTCTCAACAAGCACAACCGATACATGAACAACGAGTGCCTCCTGAAGAAGATGATGCACAAGAAGATGAGTACGTGCCTGAATGGGAACTTCGAAAGAAGATTCCAATCAACATAAGGCCAGTTTATGTTCCGATCAAAGACGTCTCGTCGGTGTCCAAGTGGTATTCCCATGACCAGTTCAAGCCTGAGAACCAAGTTAAAAAAGTCTCATCACGGGGTTCTAAGGAGGCCGTCACTAGCAAACTCCACCAAATTGCAAAGCAGTATCCAAATGTTGATGCCATCAAATGGTCAAAGGATTGCCCGAAAACATATGAAAGAGGCAAGCCCTTCCTACCAAACTAGGACATCCAACGCCTACCACTTGGAATGAGAAGGTTCCATGATTGGTACTTGCGTGTTCTCCCAACGAGCATAGATATCATACAAGCATGCTTTCCCACCGGCACATTTGGAAGCCCAGCCGGGAAAATTGTCTTTGACTTCAATGACATGCAAACATGCTTTCACTTGGGAGAAATGGAGATGAATCTAATTCGCACGTGGTGCCTGTAAGTCCTTGTCCTCCTGATATGATATGAATGTAATCTTTGAATTTTGTTGTAACTAACCCACGCCGTAATTTATAGAATGCAAGTGCACATTATCAAACAAATACCAAGTGTGAAAGCCGGGTATGTAGACCCTCAAGCTATAGCCCAAACAAATTTTAATTACACTAAACGGTGGACACTGGATGCCAAAGAGCTAGTAGCTGCAAAGACTCTTCGAGAGAAAGAGCGCATCCGTAGTGCGAAGCTAAGGGAAGAGTCCCTTATGGTTGCGGCATACATTGCCCTGGCTTTCAAAAATCTCCAACACCACTCTACTATATGGCTACCATACAACTTCGAGTAAGCTCAACTCTATACTTAAAACTTTGTTTGATATATTTTATTCGATGCAAAAGAGCTTATCTAGTTCTATGATTAAATCCATACAGCAACCATTGGATTTGTATAGCCGTCGATGTCGGGAGGAGCATGGCATGGGTCTTTGATTCATTAGATAAGGACACGGTGACATACAAAGACTTCATATCGATTCTCAAGACGTATACATATCGACAATACTCATTAGCTTATATGTTTGTATACATACTTGTAACGTTCACTTTTGGATACTAACAAGTTGTATTTGCTAAAATAATTCGAACAGGGCATTTAGGTTCTATGTCACTAATCATCATGGAAGGCATGATCCAGCAAGGAAGGAAAAGCTGGCTATAAAAACACTATGCTCGGTAAGTGTAACTTACTTCTTCAGTACTCCGTTACATGGCTGTCAAAAGCATTACTTAATATTTTTATATGCAAAACACACAGTGCCCCAAGCAGAAGCCTAGGAGTGTACATTGTGGATACTATATATGTTCTATAATGAGTAACACCAGTGCCTACAAGAGACACCCCTTAAGGGTAAGTTTGAACCTCTTCACCCGTAGTATAAAAACTTCGTAAATTGTATGAAATACTAAACCTAAACTTGTTCTCTTATAGTGGAGAGAAGAGAAAGGAATGAAAAGAGACCCATACAAGGATGACCAACTCTTAGAGCTCGTCGGCGACCTTTGCAACTTCATATTGGACCAGATTGTACACGTCAGATGCGCCTACCATGACCGAGAGTCTGACTTAGGTACAAATCCTCAGTACCAACACCTTCGTGAGACTGAAAGGCTAGCTCTAGGACGTTGATAACAATGTGTATGGAATTTGTATATTTAATTATGGATTGTATATATTCTTGTGAATTGGACTTGTAATTGTAGTTTATACAATACTCTTGTGCTTGTAGTCGCGGTCGCGGGGCGTTCGGCAACGCGAACGCGGTTCGGAACATTGGTCGCGGGGCGTTCGGCAACGCGAACGCGGTTCGGAATGTTGGTCGCGGGGCGTTCGGCAACGCGAACGCGGTTTGGAACGTTGGTCGTGGGACGTTCGGCAACGCAATTTTGAATTATAAATTTGAATTTTTTTTGCGGAAAAATATACTGTAGGGGCGGTTCTAAAACCGCCCCTACAAATACATGTTTGTAGGGGCGGCTGGTACTACAGCCGCCCCTACAAATCTATTTGTAGGGGTGGCTTGTATTACCAGCCGCCCCTACAAATGCATGATTTGTAGAGACCCTTGTGTAGGGGCGGCTGGACAAACCGCTCCTACAAAGGGTTACCAGCCGCCCCTAGAAATGCTTTTTGTAGTAGTGTGGAGAATACATAACCAAAAGTGCTTATCGTGTACAATTTGAAGGCACATTCAGCAAAGTAAGAATTATGCCAATCTGGAAAGCGAAGACAGGGCCCAAGTGCCGCTTCTTCGCCTGGACCCTGCTCCAAAACAAAAGATTCTCACGGCTAACAATCTAAATAAACACAATTGGCAAAATGATCCGATTTGCAAACTATGTGGCATCAAGCCGGAAACACCAACACATCTCTACAAGGACTGTCTTTTTACAAAGGAAGTTTGATAATTAACAAAACAATGGTTGGCCTGACTGCTCTGAACACTTTAAACACTTCGGGGTCCTTGCATAGTTACTGGCGTAAATGCCGATCTAAGGTGGAAAGAGAACAAAGAAAGAGTTTTGATGGTATTATGATCTATTTCTGACGGAACATTTGGAAAGAGCGCAACAGAAGAATCTTTCAACAAAAGACCTTACCGTCAAAGCAAGTCATGTCGATGTGCAAGGATGACATTCAACAATACAAATTGGCCACAAGCCAAAATGCAATGGTTTCATTCATAATTTTCTGTCGGTGTGTCTAGCGGCACCTGCTTGCTTCTCCAGGGTGAGAGTGTGTGTTTTTTTCTTTTTGATAGCGTTTTTTTTCTGGTTGCCCTAGACGGTTGCCTTGGTACTAGTCATCTTGCAGTCTGCTTAGTAGCAGTATAGTAGTTTGTAGCGGTTGTACATGGTTAGTGTCGGAATAATTAGCTCCGACAATACCTAGCAGCTAATCGCGTAAGATGAATCAGATAGTAACACACAAGGCACATGGTTTATACTAGTTCGGACACATGAGGTGTCGTATGTCCAGTTTAGTGGTGGATCTCTGTATTCATATGCCTGGTTACAGAGCGTACTACTACTCCTAACGATGCGCTAGAAAGAAGTAGCTAGCCACTCAAGCCACACCCACAACTTGGGTGCCACAAGAATCAATTAACAAGGAGCACTCCAACTAGCTACATTATTCCACTATAGTATCCCTTTGCAATCTTGGCGAGGTGGGATCAAAACCTCTCACAAATCATCGATCAGAGGCGGCGAACAATCACCAACACTTCCGTCAATGATCATCACTGCTTCAAGCTGCCTAAGTGGCAGCAACCACTAAGAGTAACAAGAAATACACAACCCAAATGATGAACTGGTGCTACTAGATGCAAATTAATTAAAGAAATGCACTAGATCTCTCCTAATCCCACTTTGAATCAAGCAACAAGCAAGGAGATGAGAGAGAGAGAGAGCTGTTCTTGAGAGCTCAAAAAAGTGTTGGAAATGTTTAGAGTGCCCAATGAGGGCTCCAAGAGCTGGAAAACACACACACCACTGTAGCAAGCAGGCTCAGATGGACAGCCTAGATTTAATCTCAATTTTAAATCTCACAGTGCTTTCTCGGGTGCTCACTTAAGCACCACCACCGGAGAATTTCAGTGCCCGTGCGCTCGCTCGACCAAGTTAAACTAGCAATTAGAATTTCTGACAGCTATATGCGTTTCTCTAGTGACTCTCCGGTGGGGGTACTGGATAAATCCAGTGACCCCAAAAACCTTACTGGTCGCTACACCGAGAAGTTCAGGCCCTTTCGAGACTTCCCGTGACCCTGTTTGAAAAAAAAACCACACGATGAAGAGTGTCACTTCTTTATCGGTGCGTGTTAGAGGGGTAACCACTGGACTTTTCCGGTGGCATACCCTAGCCTTGGCTAACTATGTATTCCGCACCTCTTTCTCCGGTGCTTCCCCAGCAGGGGCACTGGATAAATGCAGTGAGTGCTGAAAATAGCACTAAGCACGATTTTGTTCAAGCATCTCAAATCCACTAACTCCAATATATCCAACATGAATATCTTCACCTTATGCACTGGTTAGCTTTTTAAAAACATTTTCACTTGTATCTCACTGCGCCACTAGGTCCAATGCATATGGAAAGTTAGTTCACAACTAGTGGATTAGATAATTGTTACACATAAGATTTTCCCTCTCAATAGTACAACTATCTGTCTTAAACCTAACCACACACTCTATTATATCTTGGCCGGTAAAATATAATGAAAACATCTAGCATATACCTTTTTTGTCTTTAGGCTTGTTCTCACCTCTTCATCTTCTCTCCAAGTGTGAGCTTGCTCCATATGGATTGATCACCCTTCATCCAACTCCTAACCTTGCTCACCACCTTGGTGTGGACTTCACCTAGCTTAAACAACACTTAGGCAAAAGGTTAGTCCACTAGTTATCACTCAATGACCAAACTAGGGCTTTCAATAGTTGACAAAATTTAAATTTAAATTTTTTTAGAGTCGAAAATATGTGCTTTAAGTTCTTAGATTTTGAAATTTAAATTTTCCAAACGGCCTTAAATATTCACATGATGAATACCAATGTTGTAGTGGTCGTTGCGATCTACAAGTTTGTAGTTTATAAGTTTTTTATTTAAGTTGTTTAGTCTTAAATATTCATTTAAACTTATTATATTTTGACATTTAATCTTTTTTTGAAATTTTCAACCATCTCGGATGCATGGATAGACATCATATACTAAAGTTGTAGTACTTGTCAAGATTTAAAACTTCATAGTTGAAACCTTTTTATTTGAAATTAGTTAATGGCTAAATAATACTCAACACAAGCTTACGAAATATTAATACAAAATGATAGCGTCCTATATTTATTCATAAATGAGTGTGTTGTGTAGTGATACAGAGGTGTTGTGTGAGCAAAAGGATTGGTCACCTCGGTAAATGGGCTATTAACATAGATCATTTGACAGTGGCGATTGACATGTCTGCCACTGAAATTGCTTTTTGTAGTAGTGCTAATTAGTGTCAGAAGAAATGTAAACATGGTGTGTCACGTAGGACGAGCAAGTTCGCGAACTAAAACGAAAACTTCATAGTTCATGGAGGAGACTGAATTTAAAATTGAAGTTTGAGGGCTGCAATGGTCACTTTAATAATTTAGGGTTGAAATTGAAGCTAAAAGTAAATTTTAAAGACCGATATACCATTTTAGTACAGACAAAATTGAGCCATTGGGTTACAGTCAAGGAACGAAAATGACAATTACACCTTTTTTACACGAAAAAACTCAGTAGAGAAATAAAGTAAAGCTAGCATCAGAAATATCCGGTTCCTTGCAGGTGCTTTCAAACTGGGGGCAGGCGGTTTCTGATCTTGTACTTGCAGCTTTGGTACGTTCATCTTCCTCGAAAGTTCTCCAACGCTAGTGGAGTTTCTAAATTTATTCAATAATTGGGAATTTTTTGGCTAGAGGACACACTATCTAAATTTCGGAATTTCTTAAAACATAGTGCAAATTTGGAACGCTTCTAGAGCGAGCCAAACTACCTTCCTATGATTCTTTCAGCGTATGGCACATAGCAAGAACCTATGAATGCCCTTGTGGACAAACTTGCCATAATAATTATGCTATCACGATCAACTACTAAAACCCCCATCCCGAATATAAGCTATTGAAGCATTCACAAATTTCCCAAATTATCTAGTATTCTAGGTGAATTGAGTTCCACCAATCATGTGAATATTTATCATTAGTGTCTACCATTAGGCTCAAAATAAGGTAAGCACAAGATCCCTTTATAGTTTAGGGAGGGCTACATGCATGGGTCATTTGTTTTACCCTAGAATTTGTCCTAGAATTTCTATGGCACCTTAAATTTCAGGACAAAGTGAGTACATACTTTCCATTTTAAAATTATGTTAGTAGGTTTTTGGTGGAAAATTTGTAAGTATTGTTATAGTCCTGTTATTTGATTTGTAATAAGTTCTCAGAGTTTATAGAGTTTTTTTTATATAAAAAATCACTTTGGGATCATATGAATAATCAAAACAGCACCATTGTTGGTTGACAAAAGCTTGTGATATGGAGTATAATTCGACACACGTGTATGTCGGGAACATGCTAATCGTAAATGTAATATGTAACTTTAATGGGAGAAGGATCGGTTCACTTCATATTTGGCGTGTTTTACATGGTTTTTATTTGAGTGAAATGACTTTTCTGTATTCTTATTATAGGGTTCATACACTCTTAAATTGATCATCTAGGTGCTTTTACTTTTCAAGTTGTTCATTCAAAATATAAATTCATGATATGTGATAGGACCTAGAGTGAACTTAGAATGAACCATTCAAAGTTAAAGAACTCAAATGATCCATTTGAGAGTTTATGGATCCATATTAGAATGCGCGGAAAGTTTAAAAAACCCATGATGCATTTTACTCTATTAATTTTGCCTTTGTTCGATAACTGAAAGCAACCCTTTTGAACAAAGCCATGTGTAGGAAAATTATATGTGTGCCTAATCATTGGGATAAAATCTTACTAGTGCTATGTTTTGTCATGTCCTTTTCCCTAGTGCCTAGTAACCAGACCCGGGCTTTTGTCCTTACTTTGATGCAATGATGTGACAAGTTATTCGCTTCCAGGCATGGTCGAGAAAAAACAAGCCTGGGGAAGACATTTCGTTTCAACATTTTCATGTGTACGGCAAGTCGTTTACCATGAGTAATACTACGAGACATTCCGCGCGTTGATGCGAAGATTGCAAAAAAGTAAAAATGAAATTAAGTAGAGATGATATGGATATCTTATATTAAGATATTAAAAGTTAGTGGTATGATATGTCTACTAGTGAAAGATGATGTGGATAGTTAGTGGAACATGATGTGGATGTTTGCATGTTAAGATAGAGAGATGAGGTGGATAGCTTGCATTAAGAGGTTGGAAGTTAGTGGCATGACATGGCTATTAGTGAAAGATGATGTGGATATCTTGCAAGTTGATAGAGAACTTGAGATGACATGGATAGCTTACATTAAGAGGCTGGAAGTCGGTGGCATGACATGGTTATTAGTTGAAGAGATGATGTGGATGAGATAAAACTTGAAGTGATGTATATAGTTTGCATTAAGAGGTTGGAAGCTAGTGGCATGACATGGCATTAGTGGAAGATGACGTTGGTTTTGTAATTTGAGATAGAACTTGAGATGACGTGGATAGCTTATATTAAGAGGTTAGAAGTTAGTGGCATGACATAGCTTTTACTAGAAGATGATGTGGATGTCTTGTACGTTAAAATAGAACATGTAGTGTGGATTAGCTTTATAGGAGATATAGATTTTTCATGCGAACCTGAAAAATTATTATAGCGCTTCTATGTACTATACGTCTATACCAGTGTTGAAAACAGGTAGAGCTAGACACACTGTACACTATGACCGCACTGACTTGTTGAAACTAGTGTGTAAATTGTAATCAACGACGACGACAAAGCATGTGAATGCTCGGTTCACAAAGTGGAGAGTGTGAAGGCTTAGTTCTTCAGTTTGTGGCAATGTGAGCCGGTGGGAGCATGTTATTCAGGAAAGCTTTGAGCAGAACAAGTGATCTCTCCGACTGGAATGTAGGGACCATATGACCAGCTGCCCTCACTGACGCCAGCGTGAAGCCTCCATGGTACTGCTGAACATAGCCTCCAACCTGCATCCATCACCCCGTCCCAAATCAAAATCCTCGAAATGATGTATGAATCTGAATATGTATAGTAAATACTATCTTTGTTTGAGAAGATTAATGGTTTACCTCGCCGTTAGGTGTGTACCAAGGGCCCCACTTTTTCGTGACAGCTAGGTTGAGATCCTTGACAGAGTACCGTGTTGTAGTAAGTGAGCATATGGAATCGAAATCACCGCTGCAAAAAAATCAACGGGGGGAAGGCGCAAGGCTTTGTTCAAATCTATGTGAAACTATTTGTCCCTGTTGGGCAAAATCTGAAATTTTGCAAACAATTTGTTCAAATCTCATCGTGCATGATGGAAGGCATGTAGACAAACACAGTACCTATAAATCCATATCTTAGCCCACTATCGACCAGATATCTGATGATTGGCACCATGAAAGCTGGGGAATCGTTCCAGGTCAAGTTTTGACTGAATGAAATAAAGAAAGTATATGCCATATCTCATTAGGCATTCGCCAAAAAAAAAGTCTCATTAGGGTGAGAATGCAGATTGCAGAGCAGAGCAACCAAGTAGTCGGTGAACTTACATGCAAGCTGACCAGTTGATGATCCGAGCCTGCAAGGCCTTTTGCACCTCGAGATTATTGAGGTAATAGTTGATATAATGCTCGCTGCACGGATCGTAGCCAGGTAACTGTCAAACCGGAATTGCAGCACTCAGTATCTGTGACCAGTGACTGCAAAATGCATGTTTCATCTCACAAGAAGAGCTGTTCGATCGACATGGTATGGTGTTAGATACAGTACGTACGAAGCTGCTGGAGTAGTAGGTGCCGTTGGGTGACTGGAGGCAGACTGGTGCGTAGAGATTGTAACAATCGATCTTCCCTGCCTCAAACGTGTGCTCCGTTGCGTTGGAGCACAAGTCGTGGGGCACGGGGAAGCTGCAGTTGTAGAGGATATTCGCCCAGACCTCGTCGGAGATCACGCCGTGGCTCCACATGAACTCCAGCTTCCCCTTCTCGTACAGGTAAAGATCCAGCAACGGGTTGCCAAGCTAATTTGAAGCACAAAATTGCCTTTTTACTAATTGGACTACCGATCGAACGCTTGAAGGTTATTAGGCGCACTCACGAAGATGCCGCGGAGGTTGATGGGTGTCTCCTGGCCGGGGAGGCGGCGGTTCATGAGTGTGATGATGGTAGCCGCTTGTGGGACGAAGTGGCCGCCGTAGCTCTCCCCGGCAACGTAGAATTCGCGGCCCTTGTACTCGGGGAACCTCTCCAACCAATTCACCAGGAAGATGTACGTGTCCTCGGCGGTCCTCCGGTCACCGACGGTTTTGTAGTCGCAGGCGTTCCTGGAGAAGGAGAACCCGCCGCCCGCCGGCGACTCCAGGAGGATCACGTTTGCCACTGCATATACATATCTAATCAGTTCAGTACCAACTAGTACCAAGTACCATTAAAGTAACCAGGAAGATCACAAGCTGCTTTCACGTACGATTGTTCCAGGCGTACTTGTTCCCGCTCAGCGTCTTGCCGTCGGGGTTGACACGGAACGGACCGAGCTCCATCATCGCCCCAAATCCCAGCGACGAGCACCCCGGCCCTGCACACATGTGCACGAAATGGCGGTGAGACAACTCGTCTCGTCCTGCACCGCTGAAAACCCGCGTTCCTTTGCGCGTGCACGAAATTGACCGTGTTTACCTCCATTGAGCCATAGGATGAGCGGCTTGGAGGCGGCGGCGTCGGGGGACTCGACGAAGTAGTAGAACAGCTCGCGCCCGTGCTCCTCGTTTACCGTCACGTACCCGGAGTAATGGCCGAACTTGGCGTGCGGCGGCTGGCCGGGCAGCGCTTCGATCCTGTCTGCCTCCTTGATGCCGCTCGGTGGGCTCTTGCAGCGCTCGGGCAGTGGGGCGTAGGTGCCGGAGTCGCAACATGTGTCGGTCTCGGCAGGCCCGTTTGAGCTGAGCCTACTTTCGGACCTTTTCATGGCCCAGGACGCCATGAACTTGCTCAGCTGAGCCTCCTGCGACGCACCAACGACGTCGAGGGATGTGTCCAACAAGATTGCGAGGGAGAGGAGGGCCAAGGTGGTGTTGCTCCTCATCTTTGCAGGTGCAGGAAGATGCCAGCCAACTGCGAGGGTGTACTCGAGGGATAGTAGTCGCGTTGTTATGTTAATGTAGGTCCAAGGTGTCTACCTCATCACCACCCCCCCCGCCTCTTTCTCCCTGCCGTGCTCCTCCTCCGCCGCCCCCTCCCTCACCGTCGTCCTTGACCCCGCCCTCCTCGTCGTCCTCGTCCCCGCCGCCGGCCACCGCCCCGCCGCTGGCACTAGGGCTCGCCAGAGCTCCGGCGAACCCTAGCGCGCGCGGCGGCCGCCTTCTTCCCCTCCCACTCTCTCGCCGGAGCTCCACCATGGCCATGCCTGCCGGCGACACCGAGCTTCGAGCTTCGGCCATGGCGCCCCCGCCCCGACCTGGCTTGGCCGCTGCAACCACCGCCAAGCCCCCTAAACCGCCCAACTTCCTTCCCCATAGCCTACCCGGCCTGCCTCCTCCCCGGCCGGCCCTTCTATAGCTCGCCGGATTTGGGGAAGAAGGGTGGGGCGCGACCGTCGGAACCCTAGCACTGCCGTCTTCTTCGTCTCCGACGCGGACAGATCCAGGAGAAGGAGGAGGAGGAGGAGGAGGCCTGCCTCGCTAGCGCCGAAGAAGACGGCTCGTCGGAACCCGCCGCCGCCAGAGGGTATAGTGAGGGAGGAGCTCGCCAAGGGAGGAGGAGCTCTGGCGTCCTCGTGGGCGCGGGCGCATGGGAGAGGGAGAGGCCGCGTTCGCGTGTGAGAGGGAGAAGGAGAGGGTCGCGCCGTCGCGGAGAGCGTGACGGGTCGCGTAGCAGAGATTCCGTTTGAGTTTACCACTGCGTTACACTCACATTGGACAATGTAAAGTTTCATGATGCCATGGTGTGTGGATTCTTTCTATTGAACCAACAAGAAGTGACATCTTCTATCAATGGGATTTCGGGTTACTATATTTTTACAGTGTTTTGGACTTTTGGGCCGCCACTACTCCTGGATCAAAATTTAGAGAAATTGTTTTAGAGAAATTGTTGCTAAATTTAGAGAAATTGAACAAGTTGTTTTAGGTCACACCGGCTTTTACGGTTACATGCCACTACATTTATTATCGCTATATGTGCATCTCATGGTGCCTATATATTTTAAAAGAAAGATATTATGTTGGCTCTACTGTTCTTGGGAATTAAGGTACCACTAAGTTATATCTACAAAAACACGAAATTAACCAAAATATTATACTTTGGGACATACTTGTCATGCTTTGGTACTGTCTGTGTCAGATTTTTTTTTCTTCTTATTACCTTCTTGTAAGTACTATAAAGAAATTAAAACTTAAAAAAGGTAAGTACACCAAAATGAAGTGGTGTGGATTTCTTAACTTTCCATCCAACCGTCCAAAAACCCAGACAAGTACTCAACATAGAAGAACAAGGCAAAGGGAAACTCCAACACTCAACAAAGGACAGGATTAGCGAAAGGTCACGTCAGGACTCAGGATTAGCCGATTCCCTGCAGTGGACACTTCCATCTTGGCACATTCCACTTCCTGGCTTGAAGTTTTCGAGCGCCGGAGCACACACTAGTTTTGGATCCAATAAATATGCAAATATGGCTAGAAGACACTTTAAATTTGTGGCTAGAGGATCCAATAAATATTCTTAACAATTTTAGAAAATATTCTTAACTTGACGTCAGAATATTTGATGCAAGTGGATTCACAATGGACAAAGTTAAGAATACAGTTTTTTTCCTTGACCAACAAGAGAACTACATGTCATTATATTACCAGGTTCAAGTTCTTGACTACATGAGTACTCATATTTTCTTGAATTTATTCCAGGATTTAATGCTTTGGTCTTCAAAATCAAGGGAAGACGGTTTGGTTGCCTGCATTTTTTACTTGTTTGGACCTTAAAACCAGGGTGAAGAGTTGGAGAATTCATTATGTCATCACGAAGCTTATGTCAAGATGAAACAAAGATGTAAAGACGCTAGGCCGATCCGATGCATCAACAAAAGTCTAGATGGTTTTACCCCTAGGGGTTATTTGGGTTAAGTATAGAGGCAGAGCTTCATTGGGGCCACGGTGGTCCATGGCCCCTTCTAATTTGTGCAACTTCATAGTAAAGTAACAATGTTTATGTCATTGTATTGATTAATCTTCAAATTTGCCACCATTATCTTTGTGTTGGATGCTCCAGATTTAGTCTTCATTCTTAGTCACTAGTTGTCTACATCATGTAAGGGTGATTTGGAACATAACCAAGTGCCTATATATATATGGTATATGGCTAGTTGTGGAGAGCACAACTTGAGGATTAAGCTCTCATTTGAATGGTTGAGAGTTTTGCTTAGGGTAAGAGAGGGGAAGAGAGGAGAGGCTCTTTGTTCTTAAGCTCTTTGTCATCATAGATTTGTATTAGGCAGGGAGAGGCTTGTAATCGAACATCTTGAGGTAATCCAAGTATCGATCTTGTGCAAGTTTGTTCCCCTTTCTCTGAATCTAATATTTATCCTTTTTGAGACTTTTAAACCTATTTTTTGGAGACTTTTTGTATGCTGCCTTGGATGAGAGTTTGGTATGAACAAGGACGATACACCCAAACACACTGGGGATGTGCAAGATGCAGTAGAGGCAGTCCCCTACAACAGCGGTGATGGTAAAAGGATCAATAGAGTCCAGCGCCCAACTGGGACAAGTGGAGATCCCATGGGATGTTTCCCAAATTGGAAAAGTCTCCTTTGCAGCCAGTAGAGCTGGTTGTGGAGGAGGACTATAGGCATCACAGTGATGTGGCAACTCTATCGACGACGAGGAGAGAGTACCATAGTCTTAACACAAGTAAAAACATGGTGGTAGTGGCAATCAAGACCTAGGGGATGGATGGGAGGTTATTGACAACCAAGGTGTGGAGAGATGGTTGTGGCTCAAGGGGGGATCATGTGTTGTTGATGCACATAGAGAGCAAACACGTATGGTGCAAGACGACACCACGGACGGTCCAGAAAAGAAATAAAACAAAAGCACTAAAGAATGGTTAGGATCTGTTTGGTTTAGCTGTAAGCTGTAGAAAAGTTGTTATGGGCTATGCGTTGTGGAAAAATTATAAGTTGTTTGGTTAAAACATGTATAAAACCAACCTTCTCTATCTCCCTTGAAACAGCTGTAAAAACAACTCTCCGTTTCCACTTATTTCGAAAAGTGGAACACTACTACACGAATTTTAACCGAGGCGGACATTTTAGCTTAACCGAGGTGGGCAAGCCAATCGCCTCGGCACAAAGGTCACGGTTAATTGTGGCCTTAACTGAGGCGGTTGGCCAACCGCCTCAGTTAATATTAACCGAGGCGGTAGATTAACCGTGGCGGGCATCATAAGCTAACCGCCTCGGTTAATATTAACCGAGGTGGTTGTCGTAACGCGCCTGCCTCGCTTAAGATTTTAACCAAGGCGGTTGAATAAATACGCCCGCCACCGAGGCAGTTTTTATTATTTGGCCACCTCGGTTAATGATTTTTAGATTTAAAAAAGTACCTTTTCAAATTAGAATTTAAATTTAAATTTAAAATTTCAGTAATGAAAACACAGATAAAGCAGAAAATAGATGACAAACATATATTACATTCATTCTCGTTCGACGAACCGACATTAAGTTGTTACATTAGTGATGTCTTCGTCATTGTTTCACAAACACCAAATCATTCGTACATCAGCAACTAAGTCATTCATACATATCATTTTTTGCCGGAAAAGAGGTATGGCAGAATGTAATCCGAGATTCGTAACTTGGTGCTCCAGTTTCTGATCCTATCGAACTTCGGATCCTGCACTAACTCGCTTTCCCAGTTAAAGAACGTATTCCCTTCATGCGCGCTCTCTGTGACATACTTACACATGTCTGCTGTTGTTTGTCTAAAGTCTTGATCGACCTTCTCCCTTTGCCACCATCCTTGTGCTTTCTTGAGCTGCCGCCAGTTGTTGCTAAATCTGCTGCATGTCCTAAGGTACTCATAAACATAGAATCCACATAGAACTAAGCCATAGGGTTGTTTAGCGCACTGCACGATGTATAATACACAATCATTAGAGCATATATAATAAACAATCAGTAGGAGTAGTAGAACTAGTAGTAGTGAGTAGAGTAGTAGTACTAGTAGGAGGAGGAGCAGGAGTACTAGAGTAGAGTAGAGTAGTATGTGTACTATTAGGAGAAGAGCAGCAGTAGTAGTAGTATTGGTACTTACCGGGAACTCACTCCTGAGTTTCAGTTTCATGCCATTCTTGATCTTCTTCTTCTCAGATCTCCGATCATAGCAGTCGGGATCTTTCACGTACTTCTTATAAGCGCTATACAAAAATCACTAGTGCCAATGATATTTTCAACAAGTACATTAACAGTAAATGAATAAGTTCTGTCACTATCTCAAACAGCTTTCAAATTGCTTGTACCCTGTTTTGTTTGTATCCCACAAAGAGTCAAATATACAGGCCCTTCCGTCCTGAGGATAGATTATAAATGCAATCTATTGGCCCATGATGCCCTGGCTGCACCATTCACACAATACAGATTAGAAATGTTCAAATATGAGATGTCATGATCCCAATACCTATATATATGTTCCAAGTATCTTTTGGACTTACCCAAACTGGTGGGCAGCCATGATGCACCCATTTCCCCGGACCTTCTTCATGGCCTCATAGATGTACATTCCTGCTCGATACTTATATTCGATTACCAGATCTTCCCTGTATTTCTTTCTCTCCTCCGGGTTCAAGTTCACCAGCTTTTCATGAGTGTCTGGTATATCGTAACCCGCGATGGTAGTCTTTGTAATAAGCATCAGAGAGAGATAGATAATATCCTTGTCCAATTCCTTGCTTACATAGACCTGCATCCTACAAGAAAAAGTCATCATGGCATTATTAGTTTGTTCCTAAAGTACCTACAATGATGCAGTAGTGTCAAAGTAATAAGTAACTTATAGGGCAAATAAGGTGACTTGGGTGACGTCGAGGTCCTTTCGCTGTAGTAGTCTATGCATGTCGTGGAAATCTACGATGACTTCACCATCTGTGGGCATGTGGAAGTACTCTGCCAGAATGTTGATGATGAAGTTTTCTAGGCCCACTTTCGCTGCTTCCATGTACCATAGATGGAACCTCCTTACCTCCCACTTCTCTTCAAGGAGGTCGCCCAAGGCAACATAAACTTCCCATGCACGTAGTTTTCGGGGCAATCATCCGACCGGGGCCAAAACGACGGCGATGTTTTCGGCTTGCAACACGGGGGCTTGAGATGTTAGCGAGTGGAAAAAGCAGATAGCATCATGAAATGAATTATAGATTGACTATGCTTGCTAGTAGCATCCTTTCAAACGTAGTTGAGTATGGGTGCTCGTCAGCTATTTGATAGGCCACCCAACTCGACTTAGTGTGGTTTGGGGGTATGGCCTTCTCTTCATCTGTAGGCTTCCTCGGTGGGGGAGGACATTGGTTTGAGCCCTTCGAACCACTTGTAGGCGGTGGTGTCACATTGCCCGATGCTGCCCCTGTGCTTCCCTATGGATTGCTGTTGCCGGGAGGCAGACTACCTGGAGGACTGCTGCCTGGGCCGCCAGCATTGTCGTTGTCATCACCGCCGCCGCCACCGTCATCGTCGTCACCCGGGTCACCCAAGGGAGATAACGATGGGTGTGAGGGCTGTGACGCCGGCGTCCGCATGTCCAAGACAATGTCGCTCTTGTTCCATAGCACGCACATGCCGATAGTAGCGCTGATGAACCTGTACCCCTCTTTAGTGGGAATGTCGATTTCATCCTCGTCAAAATCTTTGTTGGTCCATGTCACATTGACCCAGGCATAGTCAGGTGGGATTGGCTTGCCATCGTACATGGTGCCACTTTCTAGAGGCAGTGCCACTCCTATGGCCACGTCCTTCTTCCTTTGTGCCCTACCGAAGGGCACCTGGAGTGTGTAGCTCGTTGGTTCAATGATGTTGTCAACCGGATACTTGGGGAGTTGTCCGGTCTATGGCACCATCTACCCTTATATGGTGGCTTGGCCCTGTGGCAGCAACACGCCAGCCTAGCAAAACATCTATGTCCTTAGCTCCACCATCTTGGGGTCGGTGCTTGTGAAAGCATCTTGTATCTTCCCCATGATCATGTCCTTGACTGCCTCATCATGGCCTTTCTAGAGGAGCCCTTCCTTGTACCTCTACCTCATGTGGTAAGAGTTGGCGTTAGAGTGCCAGGCCTCCACGTCCTTCTAGCTCCGCCTCGAGGAAACCCCACGGACGCGGCCATGGTGCTCGGGGTTTCCTAGCGCCTAGGTTAGTATGTCCCTCTCTCGGCGAGATTCGAAGGACCCGCTCTTCTTGGCCGTAGAGACCTCCAAGATCCTCTTCTCCACCTCCTCGACCATTGGCTTGTTGTACTTGGTCCTGCCCTCCTTCAGCTTTTTTGGCTTCGGGCATAGAGGTAGTTACGTGACCTCTCATCAACGCCCTATAATGGATTTAGCTACCTAACCTCAGCTGCCTCCCTTTCTTCCTATCGACACTTCTCCATCTTTGCGGCATACCCTGTCATGCCCAGGTGGTGGTGGAGCTCATTTCTCTTTGAGAGCTCAGAGAACTTCTCGCCCTTGGCCTTTGCTTCTTCGGTCAATTGTTTTGCGACGAACTCTTCCCAGACATCACGCTTGATGAAGTTGTAGTCTTTGAATTGTGTCCTCCCTTTTTGCACATACTCCCTATTGAGCATGGACCTAAAGTTGTGAAGCACTTTGTCTGCAACAAACAGGGCATGTCCCATGCACTTGTCTTCATCATAGCCCTCCACTGGATACGTGAACCACCTCTTCACCTCTCCCCACACATTTCCCTTGATGTCCTTGGAGACTTTCCTCCAATCATCATATGTTATAGGCACCTTCTCCCTGACTATACAGGAACACTGGTTGTTGAAGGTGCCGATGATGATAGTTGGCTCCAAGGGCTCTCCTTTTGGTCCTATCTTGTGTATCACATGCACTTTCTTCTTGCTACTCTGATGCCTCTCGTGTTGGCCCCTCTTCAAGTCTGACTTCTTATTGCTACCCATCATTGTGGTTGAAGAAGTGCCCGAGGAGGGACCGGGTGCTTCCTCCTCCCCTTCTTCACCATCGGGGTACTCCAAACGAAGAGGCACCATCGGTATCTGTCGAGGACAAGAACTCACATTAGTTATATACTTGCGTGAGGCCCACAAATGTTGTGTCAATTAACATGCACTGCTTCATCTATGTACCTCATGCCTCATTGCTTGGGTATCATCTTCAGGAGGCTGTCGTGGCTCCGCATGAGAACCTCATGCCTCGCCCTTTGGATCAAAGTCTGGATCATCTTCTTCCTCACCACAAGGTCTCTTCACCGGCCTCGGTGTTAGTTCCTCGCTCTTGTACAAGGTGCTCTCGTCTAATGATGAGCCTTCATCATCGCTTGCATCAGGAGTAGCCTCGCCCCAATTTTCAAGAGCCTCCTTGGTCGACATTGATAGCTATGATGAAGAGAGAGTTATAGGAACATTTCATAATTATATAAACATAATGCTATATTCATCTCAAAACATATATAAAGGAATCATTAATTATATATATTCATTTGAAAACAAGATTACATCCTTTTTTCATATACATTAGGTGTAGGGATACAAAAAGTGAAGAAAAGTAAAAAATTGTACAAGAAATGTACAAAATTATACAAGAAAAGTGTAAAATTTAAGAATTTGGAAAAAAAAATCATGTACATAGTTGGCTCATATTCGCCCCATTGTCATCACATCGCTTCTAAATTGGTTGCTTATATACAAGCCATCCTAGTTTAGGAGCTTAGTACCAGTAGGGGGCATTTGATCATCATAGCCGTTGCCTCAGCATAAAAGGGTTCACATCATTACAAATGCCACTGCCTCAGCACATTTTTCAAAGTTTAAACAGTTCATCATTGCATATGCCATAGAGAAGCTCAAATTCAAATCGACCCCGAAGGCACTACTACACAAATTCTTTTACACAACATTTCACAAGTGGGCTCCGAGGTGGTTGGCCTGATTGCCCGCCTTGGTTATTCGAGGCAGGGCTAATCAAATCATCCCCGAAGGAAGCAACTAGATATGGACAAGTTGAGAGTAGTAGAGGATAGTAGTAAGAGTAGTAGGAGTATAGAGTAGAGAGGATAGTAGTAAGAGTAGTAGGAGTAGAGAGTAGAGGATAGTAGTTAAGAGTAGTAGAGTAGAGTACAGGGTAGTAGTAGGACAATAGTATAGAAGTAGTAGAGTAGTAAGAGTAGAGGAGTAGAGTAGTAGAGTAGAGTAGAGTAGTAGAAGTATTAGGAGTAGGAGTAGGAGTAGGAGTAGGAGTAGGAGTAGTAGTAAGAGTAGGAGTAGTATAGAGTAGTACAGAGTAGTAGAGCAGTAGTCAAAAATAGGAGCAGCAACCAACACACCAGTAGAGTAGTAAGAGTAGTAGAGTTGTAGTAAGTAGATGTAGTTGTAGTAAGTAGTATAGAGTATTAGTAGTTGTTGTAGGAGTATAGAGGAGGAGTTATTGTGGGAGTAGTAGTAGTTGTAGGAGTGGAGGAGGACAGCCAATTTCAGTAAGGGCATCACAACTAGATGAGGGTAGCAAAATTTGGGGAGGGTATCACAACCAGATAATAAGCCAACAGTAAGCAACAAAAATAGGCAACATGTGCTCATTCAAAAATAGGCAGCATGTCCTCAATTCAAAATAGGCCGACCAAGTAAACATGTGCTCAATTCAAGAATAGGCAGCATGTGCTTAATTCAAAATAGGTATGTGCGTGCTCAGATAATAAGCCAACAATAAGCATCATAGGCAGCCAAAAAATAGTAGTAGTAGATAGAGTAGTAAGTAGTAAGTAGCAGGAGTATAGAAGTAGTAACTAGTAAGAGTAGAGGACCACCAGCAGTAGTATATAGGAGGAGTAGTAGATAAGTAGTAGTAGTATATAGTTGTAGGAGTAGATGAGTAGTAGTTTATACCAGTAGCAGTAGTATATAGTTGTAGGAGTAGCAGAGAGCATCAGCCAGCATCAGCAGTATATAAGAGCAGTAGCCAGTAGGCATAGAAGATAGAATTAAGTAGACAAGTAGCATCAAATTCATCTCAAATTCATCGCAATTTACCTCAAATTCATCACAAATTTATCCTAATTCATCTCAAATTGACCCTAATTTAGTCAAATTCATCTGAAAGTGGAAATTTCTCAATAAAACATTCAGACAGCGGTAAGTGCTCAGTTGAATATGAAAATGGCATCATAGGCAGTGGCATTGCCGTAGTTAAAAAAAATGCATCAGAGGCAGCAGTTCATCAAATTGGCATCATAGCCAGTGGCAAATGCTTAGTTAATCAATACATTAGGCATCATAGGCAGTGGCTTTTGCATTGTGACAAAAAAACGCATCACAGGCAATATTTAATCAAAACTGGCAAATTGAAACAAAAAATGCATCACCGGCATCATAGATCATAGGCACGGGGACAAGAACATCACAGCTAGTGTACTAGGGAAGATGGAGTCAGGGGAGAAGCTAGGGAAGACGGATCCGGTGAAAGACGGGTCCAGGGAAGACGACAAGGCAGAGCTAGGGTTTGGCGAAGATGGGTCCATGAAAGATGAAGCGGCAGCGTGGGGCGGATCTCCTCGGCATTGGGGACGATGACACGGGGCGTGGGGCGGATCTCCTTGGCACTGTGGCCGGTCAGAGATGAGGACGACATGACAGAGCTAGGGTTCATGGCACCCCGACGGATGGCGCGGTGCAGCTCTCAGGGCTGGGTCGGCAGCAGTGCTTCGGGCTCTCGATGGCGGGGGCGGACTCCTGAGCATGCAAGGTCAGGGGTGGGGGCGAAGGAGCTCGGCGACGACGATGGCGGTGACGACAGGAAAATTGGGCAACCCATTGTGGCCAATTGAAATGGCCGAAGGACTTAGAAAAAATTGGGGGCTAGAATGGTATATATAGGCCATGATTTACCGAGGCAGGTGGCTTAGGGTAACTGCCTCTGTTAATATTAACCGAGGCGGGCGACTTAGGGTGCCCGCCACGGTTAATATTTACCGAGGCGGGCGATTTAGGGTGCCCGCCACGGTTAATATTAACCGAGGCGGGTGACTTAGGGTCCCCGCCTCGGTTAAGATTTTGCATTTTTTTTATATTTGATGAAATTCCTCGGTTATTTTGGTTTTACAACATTTTAAAATTGATATTTAATTTGTAATGCTTTTTAAAATTCATTGGAGTAGTATTGTAGGAGTAATAGAGTTGTAGGAGTACTAGGAGGAGTAGTAGTAGTGTTGTAGGAGTAGTAGTAGTATAGTAGTAGTAGTAGGAGGAGTTAGTAGTAGTGTTGTAGGAGTAGTAGGAGGAGGAGTAGTAGTGTTGAAGGAGTAGTAGTATAGTAGTAGTAGTAGAAGTAGTAGTAGTAGTAGTGTTGTAGGAGTACTAGGAGTAGTAGTAGTAGAGTTGTAGGAGTAGTAGTAGAGTAGGACTTGTTAATGAAATACTTGTTTCATTCCTTTCAACAAATATCAAATTATTTTTAAAAATCAAACACTTAACATGTACAGATTACGATCTCCCATGGTCATATATATATATATGATTCCATTACAATAATAATCAGTTACATAAAAGTTCTTGTTAATCAATAAGTGACTACATTATTACATATTTGTGTGGCACACATATCATTTTGCTGCAAGTGTTCCCATGACGGTCTTCTTCTCACCATCGGGGCGGAACCAGGGCATCATCTTGGTCTTGTTGATGCGGGTCTCCACCAACTTGATCTTCTATGGATGATCGGTAAAGAGCGAGAGCTCAGCGTAGTTGTATTCTTCGGGGCTGTGGACTCCATCAGCTCCCACAATCCTCTGCTTTCTGGACACAACCACGTGTTTTTTGCTATCTTTGGGCATCGACCGGTAGGCTACTTACGCGCAGCGGCTTGCTAGTACCCAGTGATCATCTTTGTAGCCAGCACTTTGGAGCTCCACGGTGGTTAGCCTAAAGTCATCCACGACAACCCCCTTTGGTTTGACCCACTGGCACCGGAAGACAGCTAACTGTAGGTCACCGTCGTAGTCAAGTTCCCATATCTCTTCAATCTACCCAAAGTATGTCTTGGTCTACCCCGTTGATTCATCGATGCCCTCATATTGAACACCACTGTTATGTGTCGCGCTCTTCTTGTCACTCTCTTTGTGTGGAACCTATATCCATTGATGTCATACCCTTACCATGTGGTGATTTGGGTGGATGGGCTGGATGCAAGCCTTACTTCATCGGACTCTCCATGAGGTATGTCCTGTAGCTCTTTGATCCATGTTGTGAAACTGATCTTTTGCTATTTCTAGACCCATGCCTCCGTGCGCTATCCATCATGAGCGGCGTGGATCTCCTCTAGGTGCTTGTCAACATATAGTTCCATAACCACTAGCTGATTGAGGACACTGTGATGAGCTTCTTGCACCGTTTTGTACTATACATCGGTGTGTACTTTCCTCCCTGTGCAACCTGTTCCCAAGGTTCTACCTTCATGCTGAGGGACGGGTAGGCCAATCGCCCTTCCATCCTGGATGTACCTGGTGTAGCAATTAACGGCCTCCTCGGTTGTGTATGCCTCGATCATAGAGCCCTCCAGGTAGGCACGGTTAAGGACGTATTGTTGAGGGTCAACATAAATCGCTCGTACGTCCACATCTGGTGTAGGTACATGGGGCTCAGTTCCTATATCTGATCAACCATGTGCATCATCAGGTGTGGCATAATATTAAAGAAAGATGGCGGGAAGCACATCTCGAGATGGCAAAGGATCTCCGTGATGAATTGTTTCAAGCCAGGCAGCTCAGCTTCATCGATGACGTTCTGTGTGATGCAGTTGAAGAAGTAGGACATGCGTGTGATGACCATCTTCACGTAGTCTGGACTAATAACCATGATAATAATTGGAAGGAACACCATGAGCATGACATGGCAGTCATGTGCGTTGAAGCTGGTTAGTGTCAGGTCTTTCATTGAGACCAGGCTCTTGATGTTGGAAGAGAAACCAGTCAGCACCTTGACACCCCTAAGCCACTGGCACATGGCCCTCTTCTCATCTCTCATCAGGTTGTAGCTCATGCCTGGAAGGTCGACTTTCCCGCTCTGTGTCACCGGTGTCAGGTGAATTTTGGACCACTAGCCGGATCAGCTTCTTTGCTCGGTAGGTATTGGCGGGCACCTTGTTACCCTCTAGGTATGTGTCAGCAAGGATACATAACACGTCATTGAAGCTAGTGTCGGACCAGCCATTTTGATCCTTTAGCATCAGCATCTAGAGGTTAAAACACAGCGCCGTCCAGTGCTTCGAACAGTCCTTATAGAGGTGATCAATTGTCGCCTACTTCATATCTCTGAAATTCTCCAGTCACCTTGGACTCCCAAACAGAACGTCATCATGGTCAAGACGGTTAGCGATTGACCCAAAAAGGTCCATAGTTTCGGGATCCCTCACTGGCTCACTGTCATCCCCATCGTCGTCGTCAGCCATGTCTTGGAGCAGATCATACATCATGATATAATCATGATCTACATTGTCGCCAGTAGTTGCATTGCCGTGCCCACCAGCTGCTGCTGATGAGGTTTGTTGTTCAGCATTCACCGCCGTCGTTGTCACTATCGATGAGTTCCCTCCTCCATATGCACCAGCACTCGGATCCTCTGCTTCCCCATGAAATTTTCACACGGTGTAATCCTTGACAAAACCATACTAGATCAAGTGAGATTTCACCTTGTCATCTCCGTGGGCAAGAAGGTTCTTGCAGCTCTTACACGGATAGATGGTGAGTTCTCGTTTCATACTCAGACGATGTCTTTTTGTAGCGGCAATAAACTTTGTCACATGATCTAGGAAAGCTAGATGCGGCCTCGATGTCTTGTACATCCATTCCCTGTCCATGACCACGAACACCTTGCACACACAAACAACAAAAATGACGCATATAAGCAGAGCAGTACGGAAAAAAGACAGCCAGGTGGCTCTAGATCTGATGATTTCTCTCTCCTCCAAATAGATCTAGATCTAGATCTTGAGAAAAAATGCCCAAATCATGGAAAAGAGAGAGGATTGAGGGTTTGAGAGCGAGAATCAACCTCTTGTGGTGCCCCCTTTCATGAAATCCAAGGTCAAAACTTCTCCCCTAGAAAATGGCAATTTTTTAGGGTTTTGAGGTCAAAACCCAGAAAAATGGAGGAGAAGCCGTGGGCAAGAAGGGTAGGTGAGGCTGTATTTATAGCCCAGACTTAACCGAGGTGGGCACTATAAGGAAACCACCTTGGTTAATCATCTGTTAACTGAGGCGGTTGTTTAGACCAAAAGCCTTGGCTAATGGATTAGCCGAGGCGGTTACCCTAACGAAACCGCCTCGGTTAATGCGGATTAGCCGAGGCGGTTACGTTAGGCCAACCGCCTCGGTTAATCCACATTAACCGTGGCGGTTTCTTTACAGTGTCTACCTCGGTTAAGGATTAACCGAGGCAGTTGCTGGCCCAGTGCCTGGCCTCGAATAATCGAGGCGAGCAACCAAACCGCCTGCCTCGGAGCTCCAAAGTGAAACACTGCGCAAAATAAATCCTGTAGTAGTGGAAAGCGACAAGAAGGATCCCAGGTGCTTCCAACACAGTACTCAAAAGTAATACGCATATATTAGATGCTCTATTCATTCAAAAGCTAATCCATAAAGACAACTTTTTCAGCTTGTAAAAAACTGATTTGCACTATATATAGGTACAAATGTCATTTTTCTAGAAAAAAAACTAGACAAACATACTCTGAGAATGGTGTATGGTGGTTGGTTGCTTACTGGAGTTACGGAAGGAGAGGAGGGAATAGTGGACCTAGCATGCCCAAGACGGTGAAGTGCCACATGAGATAAAAGTACAAGAAGATTCATATGCATGCACCATTCTGCTGACGGCCAGCAATGTCTTGAAATGGAAAGACAAGAAAGAGAAGCGGTGTAGGTTGAACTAGGCGACACCAATCGGGTGCGTTGTGTGTGCTCGTGCCGTGCATGGTTGAACTAGGGTGACACGTAGGCAAAGCTTTGCAGGTGGCAATGTAGGACGATGACAATGAGGTAGGACTAGAGGATCAAAATGCCAATGCGTTCAATATAGACATATTGATGAGGTAAGAGTAGATAGACGTGTGTTATACCATGATACTTATGATTTGTAGTTGTACTCTTATAGTCTATAATTTATTTTGCTAGTTTACCAACTCATGCTCTCGCACTGCTAGAATTTTAGAAAATACAGGTATTATTAGTGTTTAATACATATAACTAATAAAGAAGAAATCATATTAAATTATATGTTTTTTTTTAACATAATAGATACTCATAGTCTATTTCTAGCTATTATGAACTTATTAATATTTTTCAAGGGACTAATGACGAGAGTTTAACATAGGATTATGTTAAAACCCAGGATTAAGGATATGATAGTCTGGCTAACCTCTTACTGATTCTTCAAATCAGTCGGAGGCTCATGGTCTACACCCGTCGTATACGCTCGCGCAAACACTCCGGGCCATCGAGGATGGCTTGATGGACCTCTAAGGGCAAGCTCTAGAGAAGGCCTCAGCAGTCGAGAAACAAAGCTGAGATGCCTTGTCCCATTCGAGCTGTCCTTTGCTCGGGGCTCGACCAAGGCACGTGGAGTTCCCAAACCAGGAGAGCCCCGGCCAAGCCAAAGCCTCCAAAGTCATCTCAACTTTAGCTCAGGGTGAACGTTCACCCCAGTCGATGCCAGAAGCTAGCCTCAGAGTATGACAGGTGCCTAGAGCCCAATAGGGCGTAGAAGCACCACACTACCATCCCTCCATAGTTGTGAGGCATTGTCAGCCACTCCATTGGCAGGTTCATGCTAAGGATATGATGCGTCAGGACAAGGAACTCCCCCAAGCCCGCGAAGTGGGGGCTCTAGACCTGCTTGGTAGCCTCTCTAGGCAGGGGGAAAAGCTTGGAGTGCCAAAGAAGGTAGGAGAAGGTTGACCTAAGGAAGGCCCCGCTGGGGCAGACAGCACCTTGCAGAGGGTGGTCAGAGGGTGGTTGCATGTTTTGTTAGCCCCCAGCTACAAGACAAACGAGAGCCGATGGTGTAGGGTTGAGATGGCGGACTAGAGGGGGTGAATAGTCCTTTCTAAAAATTAAACACGCCGGCTTACCAAAACAATAGCGGAATTAAAAAAATCGGTCTAGCCAAGACTACACCCCTCTATCTAAATTCACAACCACCTTACAAAGATCCTAGTTAAGGAACTATGGTGCCAGGCTAGCTAGTGCTCACCTAATTAATTCTATAAGCAAGGTCACACAAACCTATGCAACTAGTACTTCAAGCAATGGGAAATCTCCTATAGAAACTAGTATGCAAAAGCACAAAACCTAAGCTCACTAGCAATGCTCAATAACAAGGCTACTCAAGCCAAATTAGAGAGCTCAATTTACTTAGCTACACAAACTAAGCAATGTGACTAACAAGGCCGCTCAAGCCAATTAGTCACGCAAGAGAGCTGCTTCTATGCTACACAAGCAAGAAGGTAACTAACAAGCTACACAAGCCAACTAATTACAAGAGCTACTACATAAGCACAATATATGAATAAGTAAATACAAGCTAGTGTAAGGGGATTGCAAACCAACAGGATAAACAAGGTTGACACTACTACGATATTCTTAACTGGGGTAGGCAAAAAGGGTTTACCGTGGTGGACAGCCTGTCCGCCTTGACAGAAAGGTCATAGTAAGTCATTGATTAACCGAGGCAGACCAGTTGCCCCCTCAGTTAATGAAAAAAATGAGCCCAAAAGCAAGCCCGTCTAGGGCCTGGCGCTGAGCCCATCCACGCACCGTTACCACCGCCACTGCTCGTTGGTGTTGCATCCTCACTGCACCACCGGATCTGCATCTCCAGCCATGAGAGGAGGAGCTCCGACCACCGGATCTACGCCTCCAGCCATCCTGCCGCAAGGGGAGGAGCTCCGGCCGCCGGATCCGGCCTCCCATCATCGGCCGAACTTGAGGGAGAGGGAGAGGGATACACCGCTACTGCTAGATCCGACCACACCATGGCCATCGTCGTCTTCCCGTGGCCGTTGACCGGCAGCACCCGCCTGTAATCCCCAACCCAGCGCCCTCCTCTGCTTTTGCAAAAGCAGACCACTAGCACCGGGGGAATCTTGTGGTCCCCCATACGCCCCAGCTGTCCGCACCCCTAGCCATTGCGCGCCAATGCGTGGATGCGCGCCAAGTTAGTAGCCCGACGCGCCTCGCCTCCCTCAGCCAGCGTCGCGATGTGCGTGACATTGCGCATGGACCCGCGATCCCGCGCTAAGCCCCAAACCCTAGCCTAGGGGGCTTGATCACCCTACACGTGGCCTTCCCTGCTCCCCACCGTTCATCGCGTCGCCATGACCGTGGCTACCTATAAGAAGGCCCCCCAGTGCCCTAGTGCTCTCCCATCGCCCACCGCCACTCTATGGCTACCCACCTACCACGCCCGAGTTCGAAGAAGGGAGGAGACAGAGGGAGAAGGGGAAAGAAGGAGGCCCGAGCTGTTGGAGCACTGCCGGAGTTATTGGAGCGGAGAATGCTGCCCCAATCAACTACACCAACATCGCAGTTCTCCCTGCACTGCCTCGACTCGCCACCGCACCACCATCCTACCTACCCCGCTACCACGGTGAGCCCCACCGTCACCCCCCTTCGCTCGCCGTCGTGCACACATACCATGGCCGCTAAAGTGTTCTTCCCCCTTGAGAATGCCAAAGGCACTGCCTTTCACTGTCACCATGCACCATACACTCATGCACACGAGCAACGGCTGTAGCGCAGTGACACCGAGCCACTGTGGCTCGGGAACGCCCGCACCGGTGCACATGCACACCCGTGCTTGTCACGGCCATACCCCGTCGTGGTGAGGCTCCATTCCAGCGGATCCAGGATGGTAGAGGTAAAAGGCCACCTCTCATGATAGGTAGAAGGAGAAGAAGAGCCCTAGGAGTCGCTGGCCCCATTCTGCCTCGCCGGAACCGCCACCTCTCATGCCGTCGCCATGTCCATGCCGATCCGGCCGCCTCAGAGATTGAGGATGGGCCGATGACGTTCACCGTGACCTCATGAGCCTAGTAGTCTAAGTGGCTGACCTGTTAGAGCTAGGGAACCATCGGTCGCCTTCGCCTCGCCGGAGTCATGCCACCGTGCCGCCAACGTACTTGTCATTTCCGGTTGCCTCACGGTGCGCGGAGGAGCCGATGATGTCCACCGTCACCCCGCAAGAGTAGCCATGTAGATGGATGAGCCTAGGACCTACCCTACCCTAGGTTCCCTAAGCCGAGAGCTCGCTGGAGTTCCATCATGTCCGCCGCCGCGGAGCAGACTCCACCGTGTAATTTGGTCATCGACGACGCCTTCTAGGCCTTTCTCGTGACTCTAATCGAGGGAAAGGCACCTTTTTTGGCCCTAATTGGGCATACAACCACCTTGCCATGGCTCGCTGTTGCCGCCGAGTTGCCGCCGCCATGACTAGCCCCGATCAAGCCTCTATAGCCACACCTAGTGCTCTAGTCGAGTTCACCAATGCGTGCAGGGGCTAACGGAAACCGGTGGGGTATCCCTGATGCATCGAGGGACCTCGCCGTTGACCTCGCACCACCACCGCCTGCTGAGAAGCCTACGCTGGGCGCTGGAGACACCAAGGCACCGCCTTTGGCCCACCGGTGAACTCGACGTGAGCCCATGAAGCCATAGAGCCCCATTTGTAGCCCCACCGAACCACCGAGGCGTGCAGCCATGTGAGCTCACCATCGGTGAAGGTAGAGAATGAGGAGAAAGGATGAGCTACCGCCCCTCTACACTTCTAGGTGAACCTAGCGCACCATGAGCCAAGGAGGAAGAGGTGTGGACATGGTCCACCGTGGACCCTCTTTGTGGTCCATAGACCCACGCCGCCTGGACCACCGTGAGCCGTGCTCATGAGCCGATCCTAGTCAGAACCTAGAATCACCACGTGGTCGACTGCTAGTTTGACACGTGTCCGGGCTGGGCCGGCCCAACCCGGCCCGCTTAGGCCCAGTCCGAGCCTAATCAACATTGATCGTTGACTGGTCAACGCTAACCATTGACCGACCCCACCTATCATTAACTCAGTCGCCTCGCCCAATCACCGCATGCCACGTGTCAGCCTCTGGTTTATCCAATCCTTTTTCTTTTCAAAATATGATTTAAACTTGGAAAATTCATACGACTTCAAAAAATATGAAACCAGAGTCCAAATTTTTCTAAAAATAAGCTCGACATCATAGGCTTATGTTTGAGTGCTTTGGGATCTTTGATTTTCCTTTGCTTCTTTGTGATCATCTATAGGAGTTGCTTATCGTGACTATATGTTTCGTTTGGTAGACCTGGAGGAGCCGTAGACTAAGTACGACCCCAACTACACCGAGGAGCTTGGAGGCGACTTGCTTGCAGGTTCCACGACCCACCCAACCTCATAGAATCCTATTAGACATGCTATAATGTATATGCTAGTGCTTTACTTTTATGCAAATGATCTGTGACGGGTTGCATGGTAAAATTGCTTGTGAACCATTACCTTGTCGCAACCTATACCCCTGCACACCCGCTGTTAGGCTAGACACTCGCTTGTTTACTTGCTACTGCTTCTACTACGCATTATATCTGTGATGTGATGCTTGGTAGAGGATTGTTTGTGAGTGGTTAAGGCACTTGGTGCCGATAATGTATTGATAGCCGAGGAGATCTTGGCGTGCGTCTTGGGTGTGTGGTGAGGGTTGAGTTGATCAGGCTTGATCTTATGATGAGTCATTAGACAAGTCTTACCGGGGGGTGCAACCTGGGCATCCCCTACGAGAGGTACCTGTGATGAGTGCATGTGAGATGAGGAGATTCTAGGGTGGAGTGTCTTTGTGGAATGGAGCCCCAGGATGGAGGAACCATCAAGGCACGGGGTGTCGGTTATTCCCTTTGAGAAGATATCCTGTCTGGTCCCCCTAAGGACTGGTTTGTTGAGAGAACAGGATCGTAGGACCCTATGTACACACCACTCACTCCTGAATGGGCGAGGGATGGTTACCCGACCAACTAGGACGATGCCACTACTGCTAGGTTGGAAGTGGATAGTGTAGGGAGGTATGGGCGTATGGCCCACACCCTCCTAAGACAGCATAGTGACCTCTAGGGCCTGGTACTATGTCTCACAGTCTCAGTGTTTTGGTGGACTCTGGGGTGGCCTAGGGCTGAGTGGTAGGGTAGCACCATACCGGTTGGGAGGCAGTCGATATCAGCATAGGCGGGGCACCTCCAATGATGGAGATCTTGTGGTTCCAGGTGTACACGCTCTGCAGAGTTGATCGATCTATACGTATAGCCGAATCCTCAGATATGGACATTCCTATGACCTACGCTTCCCTTGATTAGTGAGTGGAGTCCTTTCTTCTCTCCCCCTAGGCTTTTGTGTTGGATTCTAGCTTTGGCCAATGAGGCAAGGTACGAGAGGGAGTCGTCCTTGTCACCTAGAGAGTGTGAGAGTGGTGAGATGTGTGTGACGGGATGGTGAACATATGGATGAGATGGGTTAAAACTTGATGAATTATTATTAAAACTTGACATACTTGCATAGAAAACTACAGCCACAAATAGGTCTTTTTGCTCTACCCTTGCATTCCACTACCACAAAACAAACACAAAGCATAGGGTGGGAGCTAGTGGCTAGTACAAATCGTACTGATAATTGTTTGGCAGGTTCTAAGTCTGAGTACGACTTCTAGGGAGATGGTTGGGAGGATTAGAGGTCTTGTTCTATGCTCAAGTTTGGTTTAGAAGATGGAGTCGATGCCCGCTGCCGTTCTACCTAATGCTATTCCAGATGCTATGTGCTCTGAGTGATTCCGCCAAGTGGCGATGTAATAATGAGTAAACCTTGCTATTTGTACTCTCTTTAAGACAGGTATTCGATGTATGACTGTGATATCGACTGTTAGTTGATAATGTGATGGGATGATCACCTGGGACTATCATGTTATACTTCGAATATGTGGATTTTCCTTTATGGAAATCAGGATCGTTTCAGTTGGTATCAGAGCCATACTTGACCCTAGGACTGTTGGCGTTTCTTAGCGTCACCACTAGGATTTGGATCTCCTAGCAGTGGCACCAGAAACGTCATGACGATATTTCTGAGCACATGCAGAAATATTCCACAAGCTCATGGATATATCATTGTAGCATTTCACCTAGAAGTATTCGAGTGTCGTTCATTTATATTTTTCCAAAGGAAGGCATGGTGTAAAAGTCTCGAATAAGAATCTGGACAAAATAACATGACTACATAGTAGACCAAAGTCCATAACAAGGGTAATCCAAGATAGATATTGGATAGTGTGACACACACACTCAAGCCAATGTCAAAGATAAAGATAAAAGAAAGAATAAAGAATAAAAGAATATACCTAAACTAGAGCAGGCTCATCTTGTATAGCTATGCTAAGATTAGCAGATCATACAAATACATGAATTTCTTGGGGTAGAGATTCTAAGTTAAGATAGCTTTGGTCACTATAAACTTACTTCAGGCACCGGATCACACCTAGTCTGCCAGGCGAGGCCGGCCTGTAGCTCTACGCCGTATCCGAACATGGGGGACTATGAAAGACAGATAGGGCTGTCACCACCTGCCGCCTACCACTCAACCGGAGGATATGAGGCAAACAAGGTAATTTCGAACATAGACACCATGTCTATGCTATCGGTTACTACTCTAGTGCTGGCCAAGAACTTTCGTTTTTATCCGGAGTCCTCTTACTAGAGCATCTGCCACAGGGACATATGATGAACCCGCAAGAATATAATGACCAAAACTAATCTTAAAGTAGAACTCACTACCTCAATTTAGGTCTTGGTCTAAAATGTATGTATGAAAGATTAAGCATAAAGTTTCATATGCTAAATGATTAACATAAGAACTTAGCTCTAATTCATAAGAATATCTACATTTATAATATGAGAGCAAGAACATAAGAGAAATCTTCATATTATTCATACCAAGAACACTCCAAGGTTCAAGCTCTCCAATGAAGCTTCTTGCCTAACTCCAACTAAACTACTAAAAAGAGTAAAAAGAATACAAGTGGAGGGAGAGAGGCGCTTGTGTGGTGTGTGGTGTGTGAGAGCTCTCCCTATCTATTTATAGCCTTAGCATGGTCAGTTTGGCATTGGAAAAATAGGAAACTAGCCTACACCGCCTATGCATGTTGCCATGCAACCACCAAAGAAGAGAGAGGCCGAGCGGGCTTAGGGGCGGTGCGGGCACACTAGGGGTGCGGCCGCACCCCTGCTGGCCTGCCTCACCACCGCCTTGCGCATGTGGACTCCTGGCTGGTCCTGGGTTAGCGGTGCTTGGCCTGGTTAGATCAGTTGGATGGGCCTTCTTCTATTTCCTTTGAGTGGATCAACGTTATGCTTTTTCTAATGGCACAATTTGACTATAATTCCACCGTATTCTTATACATGTCCTGCAAAACATTGATCTTCTAATACATGTGGAAATAGGTCAATATAAATAACATATGTGAGTAATCATGCTAGTTTATCCTTTGTATCTTAATTGGCAGTCAAATATGGTCGTTAAGGTTCACCAACAAGGACGATACCCTTAGGTTTGGACGATAGAATTAGAAGTGGAACTTGTCTTTTTCAGGTATATGAACCAACCTTGCATCTTTTTATGCATGGCTTACCTCTTTTCTAATCTACTGATCCCATTTTTATGGACTGATTTGCAGATAGCACCCGCAGTCGAGCTTCCTGTCGATGGTCTGAGCTACCAGGGTTTCACTCAGATGCTCTATGACGTCCTTGAGGAGCTTGGTGTCCCACCCGAGCGGATCGAGTACGTCTGCCGTGGTGACCCAGGACCCGACGAACTGCAGGGCCACATCGTCATCCACCTTAGGGTTCCCGTGAGTGAGACCCTACCAAAGTTGCACGCCTTCTAGGAGCTCAAGGTGGAGACCTCCGTTGAGGCTTGTGTCGAGTCCATTTCACGTTCGGCCCTTCACCGCATGATGTGTGATGCCCACGAGAATCTCAAGAGAGGACCATACCTATTGCTTCCCCGTGCCCTGGACCTCACCCAAAGTACTAGGAGGCAGGTGATGGCCACCGAGCAGACTGTCTATGCCGAGGAGGGATCTTGCCTTTAGGTGTCTAGGCAGTACATCCTCTGCTAGGACAGGTACATCATGGAGGTCGAGTCACAGAACCATCGTTATCGGGACATGCTGTTCTAGGCTGTTCTTGGAGGAAGAGAAGAAGAAGGAGGTGCCCAAGGAGACCATCCATGTGGAGCATCAGGGCTATGACCGCATAGAGTCCTCATAACCATAGTGTTAAGCTTGCATTTTTCACTTGCATTGCATGAGCATAAACATCATCCATTCACATGAAATTTTATTTCATTCACACTATGTTTATCACATGTGATACTTAATTTATACATGTATATGCCTTATGGTCATGCTTGGCTAATGCAAGTGGGTGTTGTTTGGTCACCAAAACAACTTAGACATAGTTAGAATGAAAAATGGAACCAAGTTTACATTCATGAGTTGGCCCAAAGATGCTTCAAAGTGATAGTTTTACTAGAATTGCCTTTATTAGGTTGATTATTTGACCCATCTTGACTAATTACTTAGAGTGCTTGCATGGTAGTGGGCCCTAAATGGAAGTTGTAGTTCATGTCATGTAGGACAAACTTTGTTTAAAGGTCAAGAGCTGAATCAGTGCCTAAGTTAGTCAAATAGGGCTTCCAAAATTCAACTTGATGCTGTTTTGAAACTCAAAAAAATTCCAAGTCTGAAACTACTTTACAGTTTCAAGGTACCCACCTTTGGTGATTTTTAGTTTGCAAACCAGTTCGAATTAGTCAAACCTTCCTTAAGCAAACTTGGAGTACTCGTGTAGCTCTGCAAAGTGGTGAAAATGGTTTGCCAAAATTCATCACAGATTGGGAGAACTGGTAGCGCAAAGATCGTGTTTCAAATTAACTGAATCGGCCCTTAGCCGATTTGAATTGGCCTGTCGTGGCTGACCACGGCCAGGCCAAACGCGCCGCGTGGGGGCCGTACACCAGCGTCGGCCTCACGCTACCATGCCAAATGAGCCGAAGGCTAGGCCCTCGCTCCCTCACGTGCTCACTTCCACTCTCCCTCGCTCTCGCTTTCTCTCACGCAGCCGAAGTGGACAGGAGCACCGCACTGCCATCGCCGAGTTTTCGTCGGCCAAGCTCGTCACCCACGCCGCACGGCCGTCCAATTAACCTTGCCCACAGCTCTACCATGGCGCCCACTACCTTGCTGACCCACTCGCGTCACCATTCGAGCATAGGTAAAGCCCTAGGGCCTTGGCGCTGTCGCCATGGTCGACGCAGCCACCATTGCCGCCGCTGAGCTCACGCTCGCACGTGGCCATGCTACTCCGAGCTCTCTCGTTTTCTCTCTTCTCACGTTAGGGATAGCCTAGGACTAGGTTTAGCTCATGCCGCTGGCCTTTGGGCCAATGCCGACACGCGGGCGCTGGAATGTGGCCTCTCGCCGCCGTGACGCCATGCACGCGGCTGGAGCACACCACTCCACCATAGCCCCTAACCCTAACCCTAACCCTAGTTTCCTTAAGATTCACTAGAGCCTCAACAGAGCTCAGGCGAGCTCGGCATTGCCGAAGACGGCAATGGCACCACCGTGCGCCTCTGTCATCCACCATGGCCACCGTCGAGCTAGCTCTAGCAAGCCCCTTGGCCGACCAACCCCTCCAGTAGATGCGTACGGAGGTGGAGAACATGATGGTGGTGACTGTGCCACCGGAGACCTTGCTGTCGGTGAGCTCTTCACCAGTCAACTGCGCCCCTGCTTCTGTGTGTATGATGAGTGGGACCGCGTCGACCGTGGGGCCCAACTGTCGGCGCTGTGGTGTGCAGTACGCCGAGTGCGCTTAGCATTAAACGGGGTTTTTATATTTTTCTTTAGTTGTTTTTCCAGATTTTGTAGCAAACTTGTAAAATTCATATCTAGAGCTAGGAGTGTCCAAATGGAGTGAACCAAATTTTGTTAGCTTCATCTTGATGAGTATTATCTGTTCAAAATATGAAATGTGGTGTGTGCTATAGTTGGTACCTTGTTTAAATTATCTTGTTTATTCCCTATTAATCTTGAAAAATCCATAACTTGAGTTTGGGAGATGTTAAAAATGTGATTCCAATTTTGTTGGTCATGTTTTGACATGCTGTAGCTAGAAAATATGAAACCTACAGTTAGCCTAATTAGGATATGACTTATTATTTTGGCTCAATTAAACGCTAGTTTCTTGTGAAATTTATTGTGGTAGATCCATGTAACATATGGACATGAAATTATTTGTACAGTATTCTAGTATTATGAGGACTATAGGAAAAATAGTAAATCTATTACTTGACACTTTTCACCATGCTAAACATTTAAATTGCTATAAACCATGTAACTTGTCATTTTTGTAGAGGTTGTTGTACTTGTCCAAATGGCATGATTTTTTAGTAGTAGTCTCTTGAGAGCATGTATGAGCTGCAGTAATGTTTACAGAATTTATTGAGCACTGAAGTAGCAGTTCCAATTTTTACCTAAAATAATTGATAAATTAATAAAGGCTTGTATAAAATTGAATTGGGTCCAACAATTACAGTTTTTAACATGTTGGTGATGGGTATAACCTATTGGTACATTTGGTTGTGCCCTGAATTGAGTGTTTATATGCAGCTAGTTATTTATTGCCCCATAATTCACTTTTATCTAGTTCTTTGACTTGGTTGCTTTGTATGAACTTGATGCTTGTTTATTAGATGATTAGGCTAATTAAGATAAGTTGTTAGCTGCAGGTTTTAGGCCTCTTACTGATGATGAATATCTTTATCTTAGGTTGCTAGAACATGGTGAGTGTATGTTTGCTTTGCTAGAGAAGAGATATGCACCTACTTAGTAAACAAAAATTAATCTACTAGAGAGGAGATATGCACCTACTCAATAAAGCAAAGTAATCATGTCATCATCTTGTTATCATGTTACTAAGGATGTGTATGTATATGCATTTTGTCGTACCATAATTTCACTTCATCCCTTATGCATTCTCTGTATTTATCTATATTTTAATGCATATAGGATCGCCGGAGGGGATAACACTTCAAGAGTTTGAGGCCATGGGAGAGGAGGACCAGCAAGAGACCTAGTAGCAGGAAGTTCCAAAAGGCGAAGAACAGGTCCAGGAAGAACTGCCTGAGTGCCTAGACCATAAGGCCTCAGCCTACCTGAAAGGCAAGCCCCGGAGCATTCTAAGCCTCCCATGCTTTATAAATATCAACTTGAGTTCTTTTATGTTTGATGCATTAGGTTATAAGAGTTGATTGGAAACACTTGATGCATAGAATTTCCTTGTCTAGAAATATACCTTGGACCCTATGTAGGTCTAGGATTGAATAAATGCTTAGCCATGCTTAGTTCAGTAGAAGTCAGGTGATTTCCTGTCACCTACGAGCTATAGGTGGATACCTGGTCACGGTTGGCTATATTTGCTATCATGGAAAAGAACCATGTGAGGATGTAATTGTTGGTCGGATGGAGTCTATGTTGTAGGTTGACTCATGTGATTCTGTCTGTGCTGCTTAAGGACCGCATCGTTGTTGGTCCTCAGTCATTATGAACACAACCTCTCACTTAGCTAGTCGGATAACTCATTCCGACCATGAAGCTGAGTAGCTCAACTCAGGCCAGGCCTCATTTTGTACGAGTGCGCACACTAGAGGTAGTAAGGATGTGCGCGGAGCCAAATGTGAGTCCAAGGGTAGGCCGGGCCTGATCATCCTGGCAGCCGGTCAGTCCCTGAGGTTGCGGCGTTGATCGAACCTACGACATACGACCTGAGTTGTACCAAAGGTGACCTAAGGCTACATTGACGTAGGTATATCTGGGTTTGTGTTAGGATTTTTGCCCAGCTAGTTGCAATCCATTCGAATCTCCGTCTCTCCCGGATAGTGAGAAACTTGACTGAGCTTCCTTCTATCGTAGTGAGAACATGAAAGCGAAATGGCTATGATGATGGTATAATAAATGGCTATGGTTACTATTGTTATGCTACATAATTGTATAACACATGTTTGGCATAGGTTAGTTGCTAATCCAGAGTTGAATAGCTATAATTAACTTCATGACATAATTATAAAATGTGTAGTTCAACTAGGGCTTTTTATGCAAAATGTTGTTAAGCTAACTCCACTTATAAAGTCTTGCATGATCCTTCGTGTCGCTTTATTATTGGTTTATGACGAGTAAGTCTAGCTGGGTATCTTCTCATACTCAGGGTTTATTTCCCACTTGTTGTAGATGGTACTGCGTATCATGGTTATTGCAAGAACTGCTTCTCTCCAGCTATGGACGAGGAGTGAGGCCGCGGGCATGACCCTTCTGTGTTGTCTTACCTATGATGCTTTTGTCAGACTTGATCATGAACTGGCATGTATTTGAACTGTGTGTGTGATGATAGTTTCAAAACTATGTTGCTCCCGCTACTGTAGTTAAACTTGGTGTTGTAATATTTATATTTGAACTCTGATGTACGATGAACTATTTATGAACTTTATGTAACATGTGACGCGTATGTTAAACCATGTAGGATCTTGGTTGTATGTTGGCGATTATTTGAGATCCTTCGTGATACTCAACGGACTACTTGGTTTATATGGGCTCAAGTACGATAGTGCTATCGCTCCAGTGGTTGCCACTGTACTTGTGCTCTTATAAATTGGTCGGTTCTACCACACGCGTGTGGTGGGACAGCTACTTGTAGGGGTATGACCCCCGGTATCCACAGGACAAGACATGGTCCGCACCATCAGAGGTGGCCTAGCCCACAAGATCAAGGCGTGCGACGCATGACACAGGTCGACGTGCCTCGCAAGACTGCATGAAGATCCTCGGTGATCCAGGAAACCTGCTCGGATATGCTAGATCCCGTAATATCTGTAACTTCCTATCTTGTAAACCGATTAGGATAGAAACAACCGATCTGTAACCCTACCCCCGGCTTATATAGGGTGGATAGGGACCCCCACATTTTCATCGAATCATACGCAATACAATCCACAAAGACACATGATGTAGGGTATTACATCAATCTGACGGCCCGAACCAGTCTAATCGTTGTCTCTTGCGTTGTGTCACCATCCGGTTTCCTCACGTGCACCTCCACCGATTCATCTACTACCGTGGGCATACCCCTCAGTAGACTGCCAACCAGATTTTGTTGATAGTGGTGCGCCAGGTAGGGGGTGTGCGTGCTGATTCTATGGTGAACTAGATGGGAATCATTTCTTCAACCAACGTCATCGACAACTCGGCATTCGGCGACAACTCAACACTAGCACGTAGTGGATTGCTTTCCTCAGTGAATGGCCACACGTGCTGGAGTCTAATGCCTTACCATACGCCTCCAATAGACGCAATATGCGACAACAAGATTGGAGTCAAGCAATCTAAGAAAGCTAAGTCAAGTCGCTTCATAATTAAATATTGTTATTATACTTCTAGATATATCCGTATGTATGCATGATTTTGGTTGGGAGAAACCTAATTGCATCTTGTTGTTGCTCGTAATTTCTGATCGGATACGCAAGATCGTTTTTGCGGATCACGACAACTAGCAATCAGGAAAGGTGGCCGGCGACAACGCAATGTGGAGCAGTGTTTCCACCAAAGATGCTGATCGGCCGTACAAGCTCATTGGAGTAGTTGAAGACATATACAAGCACATATGCATCTGAATCTACACCACCATGCAAGCAACCTCACGTATCTTAGGCATGCAAGGAAGATCTCGGACTGTGCCCTCGCCTTGGTTGGACACGCTCAAGGGCGTCACCTCCCCACGCGGATTGACTCCGTCAGGCTCTGATTACGCCTGTTCGCCTATGACTCCGCGTACCCATCTGAGCTGCCAAGCGAGCCGTCCTAGTTGTCAAGCGAGCCGTCCGAGCTGTCATGCGAGCCATCCAAATCACACCTATCTACTTAGACATCATGACTCACCGGCTCCTCTACCCCACTTGGCGTCAATCAAGCTAAGTCATGCTTTAATATTCTTCTAAATATTCTCTAATCTTCATACGTCTCTGATATCGCTGCATGTTGTTCTCTCCATAATTATTCTCCAAACAACTTTTTTCTCCGCGTATACCATCTTAAAGATGACACACACTTTCGACTCAATAAATCCTTGAACAGTCATGTTGATGCTCAGATGTCCCTAGAGCCGACCCTATCTCCGACTTCTCCCTATACGTGTACGAGCGTCTGTCCTCTGCGTTACGGGTGGTCGATAGTGGCTCCTTGGCGATGCTTTGTTCTTTCTACACACACACACGAGCTCCGCGCTCTGCGTTATTATTAACAGGCTAGCCAGGGCTGGAGACTCAGCTACAAACTAACTGTTCGGACGGTTTATACTAAATATAAACACTTCATCTAAAAACGAACATAATGTTCATCTACAACTGATTGCTGAGCTGCATACGCTATTTCATCACTGTTGATTTTCCTCTGGGTTTTATATATTTTATTTTTACATCATGAACTACCCGTTCCACATATTTTTTTTATTTCAAGGGCCTGGTTCTATCAAACTAGATCCATCAGGACATGCAGAAGATCTTCGGCTGCGCCTCACCTCGGTCGAACACGCCCAAGGGTTTTGCCTTACCATGCGGATGGATTCTCGTGGGTACAACTATTCTGCTACATCTCTGCGTACTCGCCTGACTGCATAGAGCTGTCAAGCGAGTCACCAGAGCCACCAAGCGAGCCTCCCAACCCACCAAGCGAGCAGCTAAGCGAGCCACCCGAGCTGTCAACCGAGCCATGTCGAGCCACCAAGCGAGCCGCCCGAGCTGTGAAGCGAGCCATCTACTTGAACATCGATACGTGCCGACGATTTTGCTTGGCTATTCATCAAAGCGCCATGCAACATCACCTCTCCAACCAGATCAGATGCATTAATGGCCTCCCTAAATCTAATCTACCTAAGGCCGACCAGCGCACCAGGACGACGTCGCTCGAACTACTTGCTCCGACCGCCTGCTGCGTCACAATGATTAGCCACGAAGAACGGCGCTATAACAACCGCGACCGCTGCCTTGACAATAGGCCAGAAAGCACAAGGGCCGGGCAATTTCGTCGACACCAACTAGATAACGTCATACACCGCCGACCAGCCGTTCTAACTAAAGATAAGTACCTTTCCTATATACGTATTTAATACAATTTTCTCTTCGGTGCCTCTACAATTATTATTTCTCCAGTCATTCTCCATGTTTAGTATCTTTAAGATACTCCATTTAATTTCCATGTATACCATCTTAAAGATGACATGCAAACTACGCCTAAGGCAAACCCGGAACAGTCATGTTGACACTCGGATGTTTCTAGAGATGGCCCTATCTCCGGCTTCTCCCTACACGTGCACGAGCGTCTACCCTCTATTTTATGGGTGGCCGGTAGCGGCTCCTTGGTGATGCTTTGTTCTTCCTACACGCACACGAGCTCCGCGCTCTGCGTTACAATTAATGGGCTAGCCAAGGTTGGAGGCCCAGCTACACACAAACTGCTCGGATGGTTTATATTCAATATAAACACAAAACCCACCACAACACTAAGTGTTGACCAAAAGCTACTAAGCACTTTTACATAGCATTCAAACATAAGTTTTTTCCTAATCTACTGGACATTGTCTCGTCCCTCACCAAATAGGTCGATGACTCCGGCAAGCTTCGCCACTGCGTTCTCCGGCGATCAACTGGTCGAACAGTTAGGTTCATGGACTTCATCACCGACCAGTTGGTCGGATTGTTTGGTGCTCATTTCTACTCGGCGCTCCCTTCATCACCGACCAATTGGTTGAGCTGCTCGGTGCTCGATTCTTTGTCAACCAGTTGGTCGAACTATTCTTCGCTTCATCGTCACCTACGCTAAGGGCTCTCCAGCTAAGCTGGGGACACCTCGGCATTTCGATTCTTCGCGTAAGCATCGCCAGCTAAGCTGGGGACTCCTTGGAGTACGGATTCATCGTGCCAACATCGCTAGCTAAGCTGAGGACTCCTTGGAGTTTGGATTCTTCGTGTAAGCGTGGCCAGCTAAGCTAGGGACTTCCTTCATGGTCGGATCTTGCTACGTCTCATTGGTGTGCTATCAAGTTGCTCCATGCCGTTCGGATCAGGGTGCTGATCTTGGGTAGCACATCCGGGGTCTTGATAAGTACATCATAGATGACGTTGGTAAGCTTTCATTAAATTTTTTTGACCTTGCTACAAGATTTATTTCTTCATGTTCTAGTAGGTTCAGGGACTAAGTGGCTACACTTCACCTGACGATGAATATAGTGCTTTTTTCTGATTTACCCTCCTTATTCACTAAGGAGTCTAAGTGGCTACACTTCACCTAAGGTGAAGAATTTTCAAATTTTATTGTGAGCCCCTTACATCCTTCTAGCAAGCCTTACTCGTGCAAGTCCGAGGCCTGCCGACCAGTTTGCTTCAATCTTCACCACTCAGTTTACCAGTCAAACTAGTCAGTTTCAATCTTCACCGCTTGGCTTCATGATAAACTGCTCAGACTTGATCAAGACAACATTACCAAGCAGATACAAGGCGCTCAGGGACTAGCTGTGGGGGTATGACCTCCGGTATCCATAGGACAAGACATGAGCCACACCATCAGAGGTGGTCTAGACCACAAGATCAAGGCATGTGATGCACGACATAGGTTAGCGTGAATCGCACGACTGCGTGAAGATCCTCGGTGATCCAATGATCCTGCTCAGATATGCTAGATCCTGTAATATTTGTAACTTCTTATCTTGTAAACCGGTCAGGATAGAAAGAACTAATCCGTAACCCTACCCCCAAGCTATATAAGGTGGGTAGGGATCCCCCACATTTTCATCGAATCATACGCAATACAATCCACAAAGACACAAGACGTAGGGCATTATGTCAAGCCGACGGCCCGAACCTGTCTAATTGCTTGCTCTTGTGTTCTGTGTCACCATCCGGTTTCCTCACACGCACCTCCATTGATTCATCTACTACCGTGGGCATACCCCTTGGTACACTACCGACCAGATTTTGTGAACACTACTGTGACACCCACGCTGACCCCATGCACATCTCATGGGAGAAGTTCGTTGAAGCCTTCCGTGAGCATCACGTGCCCGAGGGTGTGATGGATGCCAAGGTGGAAGAGTTCCACAACATTTCCCAAGGGTCCCAGAAGATTTAGGAGTACGCCAACCGCTTCACTCACATGACGAGGTACGCTCCCGATGAGACAGACTCCGAGAAGAAGAAAATGTACTTCTTCAAGAAGGGTCTAAACACGTGCCTCAAGGTGGCCCTCTCGGGTCATACCCGCTACACCCTCCGGGAGATGATCAACAAGGTCCTAGAGATGGAGAGGGATCATCTAGAGGTCGATGCCCTCTACAAGGAGAAGAAGCGCTGATCCGAGAGCACGTCTCATGCCCTGGCATCTCAGAGGCCACGTGCTCATAATACCTCGCTACCTCGCCCTCGAGCCGTCCAGGGAGTCGCACCTACTCTAAACCATTGAGGTGGTACCTACACTGCCAACTACCACCGCCCCGCTCAAAGCCGTCTTGCTTAGAGCCCTGACACGTGGAAGACCGCTATGGCCAACTCTACAGGCAGCGTGCCTTTCACCTATTTTAGCTGTGGCAAGCTAGGCCCCAAGGTCACCGACTGTTCCATGAAGAACGCTGCACCACCTGCTCCACCCCCAGCGAGATAGGTTCCTATTCATGGTACGCCACACAAGAATGTTGTTGGAGCCGTCCGTGGTCACCTCACTCACCTAACCACAGAGGACGCTCAGGGCGCCCCCGTCATGGTGTATGGTGTACTGTTTGATTCTAGAGCTACAGTTTCATACATATCCACCATGTTTGCACAAAGAGCATAGCGTACCAATGACTCCATGTAAGGAGCCTATAGACACTAGTTCACCCTAGGGTCGCATCATATGCACAAAGAGATGTCAGAGAGTGAGCATCACCATTGAGGGTCACCCTTTTCTAGCCGATCTTACCTTGCTTCCCTCTAATGGACTGGATGTCATATTGGGGATGGATTGGCTGACTCAACACAAGGGAGTAATATCTTGTTCACCAAGGTATGTGGAGATAACACATCTGAGTGGACACGTAATCCGATGTGAGCCCAACCTTGAGAGGACAGTTTCCATGTTGTGTGCCTTGGATGCCAAGTTAGTTGAGGAGGTACCCATAGTGTGCGAGTATCTTGATGTATTTCCCAAAGAACTACTAGGTATGCCACCTGATCGGGATGTGGAGTTTGTAATTGACCTTCTACCTGGTACGAGACCTATTGCTAAAAGGCCCTACCACATGTCGGTTGATGAGCTGGAGGAGCTCAAGAAGCATCTCAAGGAGTTATCTGATAAGGGGTACATTAGGCCCAGTGCTTCACCCTAGGGTTCCCCTGTTTTGTTTGTGAAGAAGAAGGATGGTTCCATGAGGATGTGCATTGACTACCGGAATTTGAATGTTGTGACCGTCAAAAACAAGTATCCACTACCGAGGATAGATGACCTACTAGACCAGCTAAGGAATGCCAAGTTTTTTTTTAAGATTGATCTCCGATCCGGGTACCACTAGATGAAGATCAGGACTGAGGACATTCCCAAGACAGCCTTTGTCACTAGGTATGGATAGTATGAGTTCACCATCGTGTCCTTTGGACTCACCAATGCCCCAACCTACTTCATGAACATGATGAACAAGGTATTCATGGAGGAGCTAGACAAGTTCATACTAGTATTCATCGATGACATCCTTGTCTATTCGGCCACTACAGAAGAACATGAGCAGCATTTGAGAGTAGTGTTGGAGAAGCTGAGACAGAATCAGTTGTATGCCAAGTTCAGCAAGTGTGAGTTCTGGCTTGAAGAAGTTGCCTTCCTAGGTCACATTCTCACTACTAAGGGAGTAGCTATTAATCCTGCCAAGATTGAGGCTGTGAAAGAGTGGGAGAAACCCCGTAATATGACTGATATCTAGAGTTTTCTTGGGTTGATAGGATACTACCGTTGCTTCATTAAGAACTTTTCCAAGATAGCTAGGCCAATGACCAACCTGCTGAAGAAGACCAATGAGTTTGAGTGGACACCAGAATGCGAGCAAAGCTTCCAAACCTTGAAGCAGTAGCTTACCACCACTCCTTTGCTAGCATTGCTGGACATTCAGCAAGACTTCGTGGTCTACTGTGATGCTTCCAGACAGGGACTTGGCTATGTTCTAATGAAGAATGGGAGAGTCATAGCTTATGCATCTCGATAGTTGAAGGACCATGAGCAATGCTACCGTACCCATGACCTCGACCTTTCAGCTATTGTACATGCCTTGAAGATTTGGAGACACTATCTGATCGAGAACAAATGTGACATCTACATAGATCACAAGAGCCTGAAGTACTTTTTCACTTAGGGGGATCTGAACATGAGACAATGTCAATGGTTAGAGCTGATTAAGGACTACAACCTAGAGATACACTATCACTCGGGCAAAGCTAATATAGTCGCTGATGCCTTGAGCCGCAAGAGCTATTGCCATAGTCTGATGACAGATGCTATACCACCAGAGCTCAGCCAGGAGATGGAGGACCTCCGGCTCGAGATCCTACAAAAGGGAATGCTAAATGAGCTTTGAGTGTAGTACAACCTCGAAGATCGAATCCACAAAGCCCAACAAGAATGCCCTAAAATTTGCGAAGTTTGGGAGCTCATGGAGCAAGGCAAGTGTCCTAAATTTAGAGAAGATGAACATGGAGTGTACTAGTACAAGGATAGAATCCATGTGCCCTCTGATGCAGCCTTGCGAGAAGAGATCCTAGCTGAAGGACATGACTCCAAGTATTGCATCCACCCGAGGAGTACCAAGATGTATGCTGACCTGAAGAAGCTTTTCTGGTGGAAGAATATGAAAGCTGATATTGCAGGACATGTTGCATGATGCGACATCTGCAATAGGATCAAGGCCGAACACCAAACACCAACAGGACTATTGAAGCCCTTAGATGTTCCGATGTGGAAGTGGGAAAGCATATCCATGGACATTATAGTGGGTCTGCCTCAGACCCCGAAGGGCCATGACTCGGTCTAGTTAATTATGGATAGATTGACCAAGGTAGCTCACTTTATAGCTGTGAGGAATGACTACAGGGTTGAGAAGCTGGCAAATCTGTATGTGGATAACATTCTCAGGATTTATGGAGCCCCTGTGAGCATAGTGTCTGATCGAGGGACGCAATATGTGTCCAAGTTCTGGAAGAGTCTTCACAAGGCAATCGGGACTCGATTGGACTACAATACCACTTACCACCCTCAGAAAGATGGCCAGACAGAAAGAGTGAATCAGATTTTGGAAGACATGGTCTAAGTTTGTGTTCTGAAGTATGGGTCTAATGGGGAGAAGAGTTTACCTCACATAGAGTTCTCTTACAACAACAGTTACCAGTCTAGTCTCAAGATGTCACCATTTGAAGCCTTGTATGGGAGGAAGTGTAGGACCCCTCTGATGTGGTCAGAAGTGGGAGAAAGATCGCTCTTTGGCCCTGCAAAGATCAAGAAGGCCGAAGGAGTCACCCAAGTGCAAGAGAATCTGAGAATTACTCAAAGCCGATAGAAGAGTCACACAGATAATAGGAGAAGGGACCTTGAGTTCGAAGTTGGAGACTATGTCTACCTCAAAGTCTCCCCACTTCGAGGCACCATCATGTTCCATGTGAAGGGAAAGTTGGCACCAAGGTATGTAGGACCTTATCGGATCTGTCAGAGAATTGGCAAGCTAGCCTACAAGTTGGAGTTACCTGAAGAGCTGATAGGAGTACACCTAGTGTTCCGTGTATCCTAGCTACGCAAGTGCTTGGAGCTACTAGGTGAGCAAGTACCTACAGAGGCACTAGATATATAGGACACTCATAGTATAAGGAGCACCCTATCTAGATACTTGATAGAGCCAAGAAGGAAACTAGAAGCACGGTCATACCCATGTGCAAGGTCCAGTGGAGCAACCACACTAAATGAGAAGCCACTTGGGAGAAAGATTCAGAACTTTGGATACTTTACCCCTACCTCTTTGAAAGGTAAGTTGTTAGTGGTGCTTAACTCATATTTCTACCTCCAATATTTTAACAAAATAAAACAAATATGAATACCAAAACTTAGAATTAGGGTTTACAACTCACATTTTCTACGAGTTTTGGTATATATGTTTTGCAGGGTAATACATGAAAATGCACCAAAATGTGCAACCGAGAAGGCGCATTCAAGCAAAACATAAGCAAAGCCCAACCAAACTTTGATTCTAGGCCAGAACACCCGCGTGGTAGGGGTCCAGATCCACCCATAAGCCCACCTAGCGAAGGTAGTGTGGGGAGGCGCCAACTACGGTGCGGGCACACCCTAGGTGCATCCGCACCCCCCTTGTCGCCTCTTAGGCCCACTCTTCTGGAGGTGGAGCAATTAATGACCCCAAGGACGGTTGCATGGGTGCTTACCAAAAATACCTCACCAAACCGTCATACTCAAGCTATAAAAGGAGCCCCCCTCCTCACATTCAAGCATCATACACATTTGGAGAAGAAGAAGAAGGGCTACACTCATTCCATTAGCTTCTAGCTAGACTAGTTAGGGAGTGAGAGAGAGAAAGAGTTAGGAATAGCGGAGTAGCTATGCCCTCTACTTCTTGTACTCGGCGAGCCTTGTACATGAAGTGGATGGAGTGCTGGACTTGTCGACTCCTCTCTACACTTGTACCTCTACAAACATCATGCTACTTGGAGTAAGACGTTTGTGTTCTTATTTTGGTTTTGATCCCTTAAGAAAAGTTATCATTGTTACTACTTACTTGCAGGTTCATCATCCGTCCTCGTGGCGGGTGCTCTAGTAGAGGACTCCTAAAAAAGACGGAAGTTCCTGGCCAATGCTAGAGTAGTAACGGTTAGCGTAGACGGGTATCTAAGCTACACGTTACCTTTGTTTGCCTCGTATCCCACGATTGAGGGGTAGGCGGCAGGTGATGACAGCCCTATCCATCCTTTGTAATCCCCCACATTCCGATATGGCATAGAGCCGTATGCTGGTATTGCTTGACAGATCAGGTGCGCTTTGGTGCCCGAAGTGAGTCTATCGTAGCAAAGTTATCTTTGCTTAAGGCTTCTACCCCTAGAAGAACCTCACTACCCAAGTTACCCTTCTTCCAATTCTTGTTAGGTAAACTAGTCAAGAGACTACTTACACCTCCGTTTCTTGGGGAAAATACGATACCCTGAATACTTCTGGGTGAAGTGCTACAACGGTACTTCCGTGCACTTGCGGACTTTTTTGCTTACGCTAAGAAGCACCAACAAGCATTTCTGGCGCCGTTGCTGGGGAACGGTTGTCATTTTAGTCTCCTAGCCAAGTATGCCCGTGTATCCTTTGTTTTTACCTTTCTTTTCTTTTTACTCTTTTTCAATGGAGCAACCTACCATTTTAAACCTTTCTGTTCCCAAGGGCGAGTTCATAGAACCACCACGATCCTTGAAGCCAATCACAGCTTCTAGTTACGAACTCCACCCTTGCTCTATTGCATGGTTCGGGAACAAGCCTTCTTGGGGTTGGATTATGAAAACCCCTACTATCATCTAAGGGAGTTTGAGCAGCTCTGTGCTTGCCTGACCATTTTGGGCATGTCACAAGAAATTCTTCGGTGGAAGTTGTTTCCTTTCTCACTTGATGCGAGGGCGAAACAATGGTACGCCCATAATGTAGGGAAGGTAGCTGGCGATTGGGAAGAAATAAGGAACAAATTATGTCTTCCATTCTTCCCTATATCCCGAATCGCTGCCCTACGATAGGTGATACTCAACTTCCAACAAAAAGAGAAGGAAACTATAGGTGCAGCTTGGGATAGATTCTCAATTTTAACAATATCTGGCCTAGACTTGTCTATACCCAACTATGTGCTTTTACAGCATTTTTGGTTAGGGCTTAGCAAGGAATCTTTCCTACAGCTCGATATAGCTACCGGAGGTTCGTGTACCCATAAAACCATAGTGGAAGGAGAAGCTCTCCAAGATGCATTCTAGAGAACATGAGGAAGTCTCTTCGGCTAAGTCCGAACCCATAGCATCTTTAGAGAGACCCTTGCCCGAACTAGAAGATCCAGAGGAAGGATCCCAACCTTCGGACCTTCCGTACTTCGAGGATGAATTTTTTGAAGATTTCAGAAATACCTCGAACTACGCATGCCAAAAGAGGCCGCCAGTCCCAGTCACTCCTTTAAATCCCTTAGACAAACAAATCCTTAGGGAATCAATTAAGGAGTTAGCCGCGATTCTGAGCAACGAATGGACTGAGGAAGTGGAGCATTCTTCTGAAGAAATTCAGATCCGTGTCCCCTCTTCAACCATTCAATGCAATATCTAGGACGATAAGGTTGATGTGCTTTACAATCCAATAGTTGGAGCAAACATTATGTCTGCATCTTTTGCGTCTACCTATTTTGGCAATGAACCAATTGCTCCAACAAACAAATGCCTCAGGATTGCTCCACGGATCAACTTAAAGGGACATGTAGTTATGCACAACATGTTCGTGCATCACAATAATGTTGAAATGGATCTTGATTTCCATGTCTTTGACATAACAATTTTGACATTGGACCTACCAAAAAACAGGGGATTTGAACGTAAAGTTAGGGAGAGACATCTTTACCATTCCTTGAGCCAAAAACTCGGTGGCAGAATCTCTCCCCCATCTCGACCTGCCCAAGGAGGTCATGTCGGTTTTACCCCTTGATTCCCCCGAGTCGTCCTTAGAAAAAGATGCAAAACTCTTCATAGAAGAAGAGTACAACTTAGGAGAAACCATTGATCTTCACCAAGAGGAAGCACCAACACGACCTCTAGTTGAGCTTAAACCCCTACCCGCTGGTCTACGTTATGCTTTTAGAGAAACATAGGTCAATCTTCGGGTATTCCTTGCAAGATCTCAAGAGGATTAGCCAAACTCTCTGTACCCATCACATTCCATTAGATCCATCAAGCACACCATCTAGAGAGCCTCAACGTAGGCTCAACAATGCGATGCGGGAAGTCATGAAGAAGGAAGTCCTCAAACTTCTTAACGCCGAGATTATTTATCCCATACCACATAGTGACTGGGTTAGTCCCGTCCAAGTGGTTCCAAAGAAAGGAGAAATGATGGTCATTGAAAACAATAAAAATGAGTTAATTCCAGAACATACCATCATGGGGTGGAGAATGTGCATTGATTACCAGAAACTCAATGCGGCAACAAAGAAAGACCACTTCCCACTGCCTTTCATTGATGAAATGTTAGAGCGGTTGGCGAAGCATTCTTTTTTTTCTGTTTCCTCGATGGGTGTTCGGGGTATCATCAGATTTCCATCCACCCCGATGATTAGAGCAAGACAACGTTTACATGCCCATATGGAACATACGCTTATCGCAGAATGTCGTTTGGGTTGTGTAATACACCCGTGTCATTTCAACGGTGTATGATGTCTATTTTCTCAGACATGATAGAAGAAATCATGGAGGTTTTGATGGATGATTTTTTAGTCTATGGCAAAACCTTTGATCATTGTCTGGAGAACCTAAACAAAGTCTTGTAGAGATGCCAAGAGAAGGACTAGCTACTTAACTAGGAAAAGTGCCACTTCATGGTCCGTGAAGGCATCGTTCTTGGGCACCTTGTGTCCAAGAGGGGGATAGAGGTAGATAAGGTCAAGATAGAAGTTATCAAGCAGCTACCACCCCCTGTGAACATAAAAGGGATCCGTAGCTTCCTAGGTCATTTAGGGTTCTATAGGCGGTTTATCAAGAATTTTTCACAAATCGCTAGAACCCTCACGAACCTGTTAGCTAAGGATGCACCTTTTGAGTTCACAGATGAGTGGTTAAACACTTTCCACACTCCTAAGAAAGCACTCATCTCAGCACCAATCATCCAACCACCCGATTGGTCGCTACCATTCGAGTTAATATGTGATGCTAGTGACTATGTTGTTGGTGCGGTCCTTGGCCAAACCAAAGATGAGAAGCATCATGCAATCACATACGCTAGCAAAATGCTGACAGGAGCACAACTTAACTACACTACCTCCGAAAAAGAGCTCTTAGCAGTCATTTTTGCTGTCAATAAGTTTAGGTCTTACTTAGTAGGTGCAAAATTTATCATTTATACTGATCATGCTACACTTAAATATTTGCTCACTAAGAAAGATGCTAAACCTAGATTAATAAGATGGGTTCTCCTACTCCAAGAATTTGACCTTGAAATAAAAGATAAAAGGGAGTAGAGAACACTGTCACTGATCATCTATCGTGTTTGCAAGTCACTAACATGCAGGAACTCCTAATAAATGACTTCCTACATGATGACAGGCTACTCAAGGTGACGGACACAAACACGTGGTACGCAAACATTGTGAACTTCATGGTTTCAGGATATGTACCACCGGGCGAAAACAAAAGGAAGCTGCAAGCAGAAAGCAGACTCACCTTTGGGATGACCCATACCTGTATAGGGTATGCTCTGACAGCCTATTGAGGAGATGTGTACTAATGGTGGAAGGATTGCAAATCATCGAGAAATGCCATGCAGCACCGTATGGAAGCCATTACGGAGTATTCCGCACACAAGACAAAATCTGGCAGTGCGGGTTTTTTTGGTCAACGATGTACGAAGATACCAAGCAGTTCATCTGAAGGTTCTAAAAATGCCAACTGCAAGGTGGCATCACAACTCACAATGCAATGCCCCTCCACTACAACCTACAAGTGGAGATCTTTGATGTTTGGGGCATTGACTTCATGGGACCATTCCAAAAGTCCCATGACAGCAAGTACATCCTCATAGCTGTGGACTATGTGTCAAAAAGGGTGGAAGCTCTACCATGCTGAGCTGCTGACGCAAGGCACGCGAGGAAGATGTTTCATGAAGTGATCTTCCCTCGCTTTGGAACACCACGAATGGTGATAAGCGATGGAGGATCCCACTTCATTGACAAAACCTTTAGAGCCTTCCTAAAAGAGCTTGGAGCCAAGCACAACATTGCCACTCCATACCATCCTCAAACAAGTGGTCAGGCAAAAACTTCAAATAAACAAATCAAAAATATCCTGCAGAAAATGGTTAATGCAATGGGAAAAGGATGGAAAGATAAGCTACCTGATGCACTTTGGGCATACAGGACAGCTTATAAAACTCCCATTGGCATGTTGCCATTCTAGCTCGTATATGGGAAAAGCTACCATTTACCAATTGAGCTTGAACATCGAGCTCACTGGGCCATAAAGAGCTAGAACATGGATGTGAAGCTAGTCGACAGAAATCGTCAAAAGCAAATTGCCGAGCTAGAAGAATGGCGAGAGAAAGCGTACCACAGTGTCAAGCTCTACAAGGAAAGAGCTAAGAGATGGCATGATCACTGAATCCAATACAAAGAATTCAAGGAGGGAAATAAGGTTCTTCTATTCAACTCCCTAGTCAAACTCTTTGGTGAAGGAAAACTAAGAAGCAAATGGCAAGGACCGTACACTGTCATCAACACTTCGCCACACGGCGCGATCACCATCCAGGACGATGACAGTACATTTTCAAAGTTAAGGGTCAACGTTTAAAAGTTTTCCTAGAGCCTTCTTATAACACTAACTTAGAAATAGATAGAATAGATTAAATTGTTTTCGATAAATTTACTCAAAACTTATGAAATTTTAAAAAAAAATTATACTAACATATTCTTTCATTCACTTAAAATATAAAAATTTTGTTTTATCTTCTTAAGCAAGTCACCATGGTAAAATGACCTTTATGCCCTCACTGGACAAACCATGATCCTTGCTTAATCTTTTTTATTCTTGCTGATCACATGAGTATCCACTCTTTAAACACAAGATCAAGTGAAAATTTTGCAACATGAATATTCTTGATTCAACTTGATCAAGTGCATCTTTGCTCTATCACGTGGTGATACTGTTGAATCATAATCCGACACCATCGTCACTAGGATCCCATGCATGCAAATGAACCTGGACAAAACCTCAAACCAGGAGGAGGACCTAGGGGTGCGGCCTTACCACCCCTGGCTCCGCTAGCTCCCAATCTTCTCGTGCATCTTCTTGATCCTCGGTGTATCACAGCCATGGCGGTGCTTGGTTCATTTCCATCGCGGTAGAGGCCCGAGCTCTTATATAAGCCACCCAATAGCCTCTCCTCTACTCACACCAAGCTTCAAGCACTTCTCTCTTCCTCACATAAGCATTCTAAGCACTATCAAGCCTAGCATGGCCAGCCACGCTCTTGCCTTGTACACGGCCTCTAGCTCCACCTATAATCTCGAAGGAGTGCCACTGTCAATTGACTTAGTGCCCGAGAGCTCTTTTGTGAGGGAAGAAGCAAGGATCATCACCGAAGCACTGCTCGCTATCATGGCACCACCTAGCTATGCCATGAGCGGTGGTTCGAGCCTCAAGATCACAGCGTGTTCTAAGGCGCCCCAAGGTGGTGCAAAGGAAAAGAAGGTGGCGCTAACATGACCTACCATCGGTGCCATCGGCCTCAAGCGGAAGGCACCCAAAGTTAGCGAACCTACCAAGCGCTCTGTTGTAACACCTTTGGGCAATACGGTCTTTTGCACTAGTTCATCCTTTCATACCGCTAGGCCTAGTCCCTCCTACACCGTGTTTGGCATGCGCAAACCCAAAGGAGGGTATGGAAAGGTGCTCATGCACAAGCCGGCTAAAAAGCCGGTGAGCAAGCTGGATCCATCTGGAAAGGAGTCGGAATCCTCAGGCGTGGCCCTTAGGATAAAAAGGTTTCAAAAGCTCCCACCGATCAAAAGACCCGCGGGCAATACGAGAGTAGTGATGAGGAGGAAGCACCTTCCAAGGGTCCTTCCATCGCCTCTCTTAGCGCAAAAAACGATAGCCTACTATATCTCCTTTGGGGCCTTAACAACAACTTAGCCACAAACCTCCTCAAAATTAGAGATCTGGTCGATGACATCAACAGCTTGTGCTTCAAGCTCGACCAGAAATTAGCTAAGGTGGCTAAGGCAGCAGGAGTGGTGGATGCTCTAGATGAACCTTTCTAGGCCACTCCCGCTGCAACAATAAATTAGGTGCATTATCTTTATATTTCAAGTTTTCATTCCCATCATATTTGATTTCCATCATGTAATGCGCCTATCATTTTATAATTGAATAAAGATTTTATTATTATAAATATTTTGTTGCACTTGTTTTCTTATTCTTTTTGTTATCATTATAAAGATAGGCAAGAAAACAAGTGTGGGGGAGGAACCACACTCACCTCCGACTCGGTTGCACAAAAGACGGTCAAATTCAAATCTGGTTTGTGCATCTCTCTCTCTCATTCCATACTTAAATAAAGAAGCTTTAAAACTGAATAAATTATAAAGAAAAATGAATATGCTCCATCTCCATGTCTTCCTATGATTAAGAAGTTTGCATATTTTTTATTCCTTGCAAAAATTCCTAAAGACTTGTGAACACTTATCAGTAGGGAACCCATTTTATCTAAGTAATTGACGAATAAGATATAGTAGATGACATGACACTTGCTCATTTTCTGCAAAGTACTTGGGATTTATTTTTACAAAACAACTCAAATAGCATGTTCCTTGAATGACATTCAAATACTTACCAAGGCCATATATGACCTTGCATGACAAAACCTTCCATATATGCCTCTTACTTTGTGTTGAGTTTGGTCAAATTTTGTGACCCCGTTGAGAGATGTTTCATGCTCCCAAGATCAAAACTCACGTACACACCATAAATAATCAGCTATTCCTACACTGGGAATACGCTAAAACATGTTTTCCATCACCACCAAAATAAATACTCCATGCTCTAAAAATATGATCTCTCTAGCATATTTCTAGAAAGAGACAGCAAGGCTATGCAAAAGAATAGAAAAAAATGGGACACATGAAGGTCCCAAAAGAATAGAAAAAAATAATAATGAGCACATGAAGGCTCATGAGAAAAAGCTAGCCATGTCTCAAAATAAAAAGCTAGAAAAAGAGATCATATCAAATAGAGGAGTATAATTCCACCAAAAAATATTCCACACACATGCACTATTTTGATCTAAGAGTATGACGCTTCTCCCCGGTGCGGTCCGGGATTTGATTTACAACATATGCAAGGTAAGTGTGCCTCACAAATTTTCATCCCTACCTAAAGCTCCATATAAGCTTATTAGAAGTAGGATGATTAAAAGAGAAGGCAGAATTTCAAAATATGCCTTGGTGATGAACCACTTACAAATTTGAGTGACCCAAGAGAATCATTTAAGGAACAAAAGCTATATTTATATTTTAAAAAACATACCAAAAACCCAAGTTTCTAAGCATGAATAGAGTAAGAAGATTTGAATCTAAGCTATTCCGTTTTTCAATTGCCCAAGATATTTTGGTAGACACTTAGAAGTTCACATGTTCAGGTAAAGCTCGGAACAACCTGTATGCAGATTTTCAAATCAAGGAGATGAACCTGCTTAGTCCATTAAACTTTACTCGAGGACAAGCAAAGGACTAAGTGTGGGGGAGCTTGTTGGCGATGCTTAACTCATATTTCTACCACCAACATTTTAACAAAATAAAACAAATATGAATACCAAAACTTAGAATTAGGGTTTGCAACTCACATTTTCCATGAGTTTTGGTATATATGTTTTGTAGGGTAATACATGAAAATGCACCAAAATGCACAACCGAGAAGGTGCATTCAAACAAAACATAAGCAAAGCCCAACCAAACTTTGATTCTGGGCTAGAACACCAGCGTGGTAGGGGTCCAGATCCACCCATAAGCCCACCTAGCGAAGGCGGTGTGGGGAGGCGCCAACTAGGGTGCGGGCGCACCTTGGGTGCGGCCGCACCGCCGCCTCTTGGGCCAACTCTTCAGGAGGTGGTGCAATTAATGCCCCCAAGGACGGTTGCATGGGTGCTTACCAAAAATACCTCACCAAGCCATCATACTCAAGCTATAAAAGGAGCCCCCCTCCTCACATTCAAGCATCATACACATTTGGAGAAGAAGAAGAAGGGCTACACTCATTCCATTAGCCTCTAGCTAGACTAGTTAGGGAGTGAGAGAGAGAAAGAGTTAGAGGAATAGCGGAGTAGCGGTGCCCTCTACTTCTTGTACTCGGCAAGCCTTGTACATCGAGCGGACAGAGTGCCGAAATTGTCAGCTCCCCTCTACACTTGTACCTCTACAAACATCATGCTACTTGCAGTAAGACGTTTGTGTTCTTCTTTTGGTTTTGATCCCTTAAGAAAAGTTATCATTGTTACTACTTACTTGCGGGTTCGTCGTCCTCATGGTGGGTGCTCTAGTAGAGGACTCCTAATAAAGACAGAACTTCCTGGCCAACGTTAGAGTAGTAACGATTAGCGTAGACATAGTGTCTAAGCTACAAGTTACCTTTGTTTGCCTCGTATCCCATGGTTGAGGGGTAGGCAGTAGGTGGTGATAGCCCTATCCATCCATCGTAATCCCCCACGTTTAGATATGGCATAGAGACGTATGCCAGTATCGCATGACAGATCAGGTGTGCTCCGGTGCCCGAAGTGAGTTTGTCATAGCAAAGTTGTCTTCGCTTAAGGCTTCTACCCCTAGAAGAACCTCACTACCCAAGTTACCCTTCTTCCAATTCTTGTTAGGTAAACTAGTCAAGAGACTACTTACACATCTGTTTCTTTGAGAAAATACGATACCCTGAATACTTCCGGGTGAAGTGCTACAATGGTACTTCCGTGCACTTGCGGACTTTTCTGCTTACGCTAAGAAGCACCAACATACGTCACGCCATAAATCTCAGGACGAGATTACTGTGAGGGGGGAGGACTGTAACAACCCAGGTTTTCCTAGAACCAAAAATCTAAACTTAAAATTTTTTCTAACAAAGCCCATGCATGGTGAGTGTGCATACTAGGAAACCATCCTTGTAGTTGCACAAGTAGATCCCGAACTAGCATGTTTGAGCATTTGCATATTAAACAACTTATGAGTTGCATCTTCTTGATTTTATGTGATGAATTAAAATCAACTAAACTTTTATAATAAACTTGTTGTAAATTGCCAACCCTTGGCTTGGACCTTAAAACCCTTGATGACCTTTCGTGGACCCCTCAAGAATGTATATATGTTGGCAACACATGTATACATGCATAGGTGCTCAAGGTGTAAATAGAGATAGGAAATAGGAGAAAGAAAAGGAATTAGAAAAAGGAAGAAATGGAGAAGGTCAAACCAGCCCAGCAGCCGTGGCAACGTAGCACTGCGGCCCAGCCACCTGCGCCTGCTCCCACGCATGCCTGCTTCACCTGCGTGGCCCATCAACACGACGCGGCCCACGACCATGCCCCCTCGTCGTGACGCAGCCATCGTCGTCTTCCTGCGGCCATTGACAGGCGAGACTCGCCTATCATCCCCAACCTAGCGTCCTCCTTTGCTTTTGCAAAAGCACAGCACCAGTGCTAGGGGAATCTCGCAGTCCCCTATATGCCCCAGCCATCCGCGCCCCTGGCCGTTGCACGCTAACACACGAATGCGCGCCACGTACATAGCCCGACACGCCTCGCCTCCCCCAGCCAGCGTCGCGACATGCGTGACGTCGTGCACAGACCCATACCCTCCCCTCGACACCACTGTCCTTGCCTTGACCACCGGGGATTCGAATTGGGGGCGCCCATCCACACGTGATCCTACACCGAGCCCCAAACCCTAGCCTAGGGGGATTGATCACCCTACATGTGGCCTACCCTGTCTCCCTGCCGTTCACCGCAACGCCATGACCGTGGCCGCCTATAAGAAGGCACCCCCAGTACCCTAGCACTCTCCCATCGCCCACTGCCATTCTATGGCTACCCACCTACCATGCCCAAGTCCAAAGAAGGGAGGAGAAGGAGGGAGAAGGGGGAAAGGTGGCCTAAGCCGCTGGAGTCGCTAGAGCGGAGAACGCCGCACCAATCGACTACACCAACATCGTGGTTCTCCCTACACTGCCCCGACTCGCCACAGCCTCGACTCGCCACCGCACCACCATCCTACCTACCCCGCTACCACGGTGAGCCCCGCTGTCACCCCCCTTCGCTCGCCGTCGTGCACATGTGTTGATGGTCCTTATTCATCATTTATGACCATCAACATGATAATCATTTGAGCATAAAATCAAGATAAAAGCAACATTTATATTATGATTTTACTTGGTTCCACTTGTACTTGGAAGATTGTGTATGCTGGGGCAAAAATGGTCAACACATATCAATACAAGGCATCTAGAAGGCATTCCACGCAGCAGGGCGCCTGGGCCCACTTGGTAGGACCGCCCGGCCCCACTTAGCGCCGCCCGATGCCACTTGGCTCCCCTCCACATCTCTGATCCGCAGCAACACACTCCCAAGTAAATCCATTTGTTGGTGGCAAGTCGGTTGGTTGATCAATGCTATAGGATGGAAGTACAAGGATCCATGGTCCCACCATCCAACCGTCGGTGATCAAATGCACAAAAAATGTTCATACCCACGCTCTGCACCACCTGGAGGGCTACCACACAGAAGATGGAGGGCCCAGCCTTCAGTGGGGCACCGCCTGGTGTCCAAACCACCTCACTCTTCTTCACCCCACTGCCCGGTGCCACCCATTGTCCGAACCGCCTCACTCTTTGTCACATGCAAGGAAACACAATCAAGATCAATCATATGCATTGATTTATGGCGGTTTCATCCAAGGGAAGAAAAGGGATGTCACATGGATTGATGACGTGGTGTTGAAGTAGCCCCTACTCCACCTAGCACTATAAATAGGACCCCTCTCCCTCACTTGTAACACACACCTACACACTTGAGTTCCACTCTCTTCATCATAGTTGTAGTGGTAGTGTCTCTCTAGATGGCTATCATCTAGTTGTAGTAGAGAGAATAGGGAGAGAGAAGAGAAGAGAGCTGGGGAGGAGTCGGGCCTGTCGGATCCTCCTTGGCTTTGTATCTCTGCGGGTGTAGCTCATCTTCGAGTAATATCCAGGTTATTTCTCTAGTATTTCTAAGTTTTCTATTTAATTAAGTTCATTTCTTACTTTACTTTATTTACTTGATCTTTGCTTGCATTGAGTGCTCTAGTTTTAACGTTGAATTAGAGTAGTAATTATTAGCGTAGACATGGTGTCTAGGCTAGTATTTACCTGAGATTGCGCCCAATCCCACAGATAGTTGTGGTAGCTCTAGAGGTGATAGCTCTATAAGGCCTTTGTAATCCACCACGTTAGGATTGGTGTTTTCGTAGAGCTTTTTGGCAGCCTTCCCCCGATCACTTCTTCTCACTTCATTCGAGGGTCAGAAAGGTACAGTTGCTCCAAAGTAAATAAGTGTAGTAAGCCTGATCCTTGATTAATTTGTTCATCTTAGAAAGCCTTAGGAGACCCTCTCTGCCCACAAAACATTTAGATTTTCTATCCTTCGACGATCTTAATTCGTTACTAGTTCACTTCACGTTCCCCGTGGAAATCGATACCTTGGAATACTCCCGGGTGAAAGTGTTGACACCAAAATTTGGTAAGCTTTCCCTAGGAAGGAATAGATCGGCCGATGATGTCAAAAGCAAGAAAGATCTCCTAATTAAGATATATTTACGAGCCAGCCAAGGAATATTCTTTAAAATATTGTGGGAGATGCATGACGTCTAAGTTCATAATGTCACTAGTATGATGGTGCGTACATGAAACGTTCAGAGGTGATTTAGGAGATATATATATATATATATATATATATATATATATATATATATATATATATATATATATATATATATATATATATATGCAAGGACCATGCAGCCGGTTGTTTCTTATTTCGGTGAAAGAAACACAGATGACGCAAGGCAGTCTAGAGGAGCCAGATTATAATAAATCTTAAAAGGAGATCGAGGTGGAGTCCGGTGCACGTCAAGTGTGTACATGTTACCAAGCATTCTCAGAGATGTTAGCCGGATATGACATATGATTATTTCTGTTTGGGCCGTCGCCGAATCAAGAGAGAAGACATTTATGACCAGACTTTGCATGTTGAGCTATTTGCACGTACGGCCAATTAACATATTTGGCCCGGTCGGTTCGGTTGATATGGCTATATACTGCTAGTGCTAGAGTCCGTGCATGAAGAAAAGGAAGCCAGCTGGGATGTATATTATTATTAGCCAAGTTGATCAAATCATGTGTATAATATGCGTTGCAGAGGGAAAGCGTCCCAGCACATTGTTATCATTGGCTAGTATGCTGCTGTTGTGCATACGCGTTTACCTTTAGGAGTCAAGGGGAAGGAAAGAGAGACATGTATGTACATTTATTGGATGGCTACGTACTCGTGTCTGTGCACAAAGGGAAAGGAAATAGATGCAAACCAAGAAAGATGATATCAACGAAATAGATGCAAACCAAGAAAGATGATATCAACCAGAGGATCGGAGGGAGATATACGCCTACGCATTACCGCGGATTATTTGGCCGATGAGTTGCATGGCCAATTAAAATAGATTTGGAATATTTTATTCAGTTTGTAACTAAGAGAGAGTTATGTATCTTTTGTTTTTAGGAAAGATCGTGTCATGTCCAATTAGGACTTGTATCAGCCCAGGGTATAAATATAAACCCCCGGCTATCGTATCAAGGAAATCCACACATCAATCAAAATCAGTCATTACTTTTTTGGCTTCACGCCAACCCTTAGGAGTAGGAGTAATGTAGCTTTTCGATGAGTTCTTCAGCAAACAGGGTTACATCGACTGATCGACCTCTAATTTGCTTGTGAGTACCATCACTACTTGTATTGTGCTTGTAAAGCTGCATCAGCTAATTGATCTTTTATGGGCCATAATATAAGTTAGTTATCGATCTGCATCGTAGTTTGTAAGGCTGCATCAGCTGATTGATCTCTTACGAATTATAATATAGATCCAAGTTATCGATCTTGTGTAAAATAACTTGTTGTTTAATGCAACATCACCAGTTATTGAATCTACTAAGGTTAGTAATATTTTCCTTGCTGTTTTTGATTGATTTACCTGTTATCGATCTCGTTATAATTAATGTTTTATTAATTATAACAAATCACCTAATTGAGATAGAGACAGATCGGCATCATATTATCTTAATTGGCCGTCCTTTGATCTAGTCACGCTTTAAATCTCATAATTGATGACTTAATGTCGCTAGATCGGCTATTTTATCTCTCTTTCAATCAAACAAAGTATGCATCCAAATACATGTTTCAATCTTAAATGAACTCACTAGTTAATGAGATCTAATCTAATGACACTACCATAGCTGTATCGATCCGGTCGAACCTCACTGGTAAGACTTTAGATTAGAAATTATCGATTAGTGGTCTTGTTCATGATCAAGATATGTACTCTGTTTGTTTGCTATGACTGCATCGGCTATTTTAGCCGATTTGCCTATACTCTCACGCATATAGCATGTTTTTATGAATCTGTCAACATATAGATAGTATTATAGATTCTTTGGCTTTAGTTTATTATCATTATCATAGCTGCATCGATCCGATCAAACCTCATTATTGATGATAATAGATTAGACTCAAAAGTGTTTGTAGAATCATTTATATTAGATAGTCGATTTGTTCGCATATTATACTCTTTTCATCAAACTCAGCGGCTTGACGCTTTATATCAATCAGGTTCCATTTAGCCGATGATGCTTTCTAATGTTCGATGAGCATCGGTTATTTCGATTCGTATCATTGTCATTTAATATTAGCCGATAATCCTTGATCTAAAGATCTTCATTTCATGGATACGCTGGATATCGACTATTTAGTCGATAGCCTCATTGAATCGGCTATCTGACCATATATTGGAACTGTCTGGTGCAACACCGACATATTCCATCTTAAACTATCGATTATTCTCTCCTTGTCAATTGCAAGGTCAAATTGACTAGTACGCCTTTAGTCCCAAAACTGACCATTCTTGTGTTGAAGCTAAGCAGATCTTCGGATTCACTCTGTCAAGATCATCCGGCTTACTGTGTGTTGATCACATCACCACATTTTTGTGTCAACACACTTTTTGGCACAGCCAGTGGGACCACAGTCCTTTGATTAGAAGTTAGATACTCATCAGGTTATGTTTCATCAACAAGGTTCAGCCAAGAGAAGTGAAGAAGAGCAAATACAACGTTATTCTACGCTTGGCCGATGACCTTCTAATCAGTTTAATGGCCGATATCACCAAGGACACATTCAGAAGTGGTGCATATGGGAAAGTTTCCAGAGGTTATCACACGAGCAAGGTGTTTTGCTACACATCCAACAATCAGAGGTGTCAATCCAAGAAAAATGGAAAATTAATGCGGGCAAATCGGAATCCTAGGGCGACGCGTTAGTTGCATATAATGCGGAATCAGATACGACATGGAGATTACAAGCAAAACATATATGGATTCTTTATTAAATCAAAGCAAACATGGAGCAGATGCAAGCAAACAAGGTTAGAAGCCATACGTGCAAGCGTCAAACTACTCAAGGCATCAAGCCGATGGTTGTATTGAGATTGAATTGAGCTTTCATCCATCGGCTATTATCATCGACTGCTTCCATCACTTCCATTGGCTCAAGACACTCAGTCAGCCCTGACATTCTGAAGCCGATGATGGATTGGGGATCAGTGTCACTGAATGGACCAAGACAAAAAAAGATTTATCCACATAGAACAAGATCTCATCGCTCCGTTGTGTAGATCATCAAGTTTCAAGAAAGAGAGTTCAATCTTGTAACCGTGTAAAGATCCAGCAAACAGTCCGTGCGGACACCAATCGTAGTGCGTCTACCGATTCCAAGGAGGTAATGCATCTGCTAAATACATACAAGATACATGCTATTACCACAAGCAAACAGGATTTCTATTTGGATTTATTAACTGAACAGACAGGCGATTGGCTATTGGTGTAACTTCATTGGCTACTGCCGACAAAGCCATCAATATAGTGAGAAGCTATGCAAATTCAAGAGGCTAATTGACCTGGGAAACAGCTACCTTACCATAATGAAGTATTTGGGCCGATGACATCAACAGAAGCTAATGCCAATGGTTTGCTGGATGGAAAAGATAGCCGAGCTCCTGTTGATATGTCCAAGCCACCATGCTCACGGCAATAGCGTGGTGTCGTTGAATATAGAACACGGGGCCTGCTAATTACATATTTGCCTCCCAAACTGACGAGGGCCGATCACTTCCTAAAATGGAATCGGCTGTGAGGATAGCACTTCACGTCATTTAAAAGGAAAGAGCTATCATGTTACAGTGCCACGCATGCATATATACATGTTGACGTATATGAAGAAGCTAGCAAGTGTGTATACATCCATGCATGGTATACGCTTCTCAAAATACGTGAAGTTGATTAGTTGCTTAGAAGAAAGTCATACAAAGGATTCTTGCTCCAGATTGCCAAAGACCGTGGTGTATCCATATATAAATAAGAATCGGCTATTCCCCTCATCTGCATTGGCTGATCTTTCACCTCCATAGACTCCAAGAATAGATATACAAAGACTGGCTTGGGGGGCCAGTACTGGCTCAATTTTCACTTCAGCTGATGCATCAAGTTATGGAGCCATTTGGCCTGGCAGACACGACGTGGCCGGCTCAAGTAGAGCTACCGCTAGCAATGGTACTTCAGTAGTGGATGACCGCACGCGACGTGGGGGGCTTGGATACACCAGTGGTGCTCTAAATGCACAATCGGCTATGTAGAGCCGATGCCGCCACTACTGACCAAATTTAGCTACTGAGACAAAAGAGGAAAAGCATCAAGAAGTTGAGTCCAATTACTATATGGGCCAAATGGAACTCTATTGCCGATTGGGAATTATTATATTTGGAAAGAGATCAGGACACGAAGTCCAGGTACCCCTCGGTCGTCATGTGAAGATAAAAAGCAACAGAAGCTAGTAGATTAAGGAAAAGTGGACACATCATGACTAGAGAATTGGGATACATGTCTGGCTTTTTGAGATATGCTCATGCATGACCAATTACTATATTCGGCTATGTGCAGATAATTCAGTCGGCATGGGGGCAGACTCTAACTTGTGCAGACGGTGAATCAATTTATAGTTCCATCTTCTCCGTAGCCAACATATCAGTTTGTGACACCACTACAGTACCTAGGTTGAGGAGGGCTAATCAAGAATCAAGAGCAGTTGACCTGCGTGTGCTATCAGAAGAAAAGTTCATATCAAGTGGGCTGATAAAGTTGAGCAAACTAAGAATAGCCGATAGGCAGAGGAGATATTTTTTCTAATTACCTCACCATCGGCCGGATAATTTTGAAAAAAATAAATAGCACATTCCCAGTGTCCAAACTCATGGCCAAGGGGTTGAGCCGATAAAAATGGTAGCCGATCACTTTCTGAAATGGAATCGGCTATGAAGTTAGAAAATCTCTTCACATAGGATGAAAAGAAAAAGATGAATCGTCTGTGAGTTCAAGACCTTACCCTTCAAGCTGATGGAGTCCGTAGCCAATCGGCTTGGGTGTAAAGCCAGTGAGATATCGGTTTCTGGTGCAGTAGTGGAAATTCAAGAATAATCAGGAGAAACCAATGAAGATTGATATAGCCGATGACCATAGCTGGTTCGGCTGGAGCCAATGGGATTGTCGAGGTCAGATTAAGTTTTCCTCCATGGGTCATTATCATCGGCTGTTCGACCAAGCATATTTTTCATTAAGAAGAAAAGTCATCATGGGAGGTTACATCAAAGAAACAGAAAAAGTTAGCAACCTGACTACCGATAGGAGACCGTTAGTTTTTGATTTGAAAATCATTATCAACATACAAAAAATCGGTTCCAAGTATTAAAAGGTGCTCGAAATTTATATTATGAAAGCCAAGAATAGAGGATGACTTTTTATCTTCAGCGGCGATATTGGAAAACAAACCATGGAGAACAAAGGAATTGCTGCTTCTTTAAGTTGCCGATGTCCACGCAAGGAAGAGCAAGATAGATGGTTGTATGCATGGATACGTGGTGTAAAGAAGCCACAAGAATCCATCACATGTACGAACAAGGAGGCAGCCGATGTTCATGTGCTATCGGCTAGTCACAAGCAAATAGCCGATAGTAGGGAATAAGCCAATGTTCATGCTTGTTTCCTCCGACTCCAGATATAGCCAATTATAAAAGATATCAGCTTCTATTACAAAAGTATTCAGCACTATTCTGAGGCATGCGCTAGAATTCACGTACAAAGGAAGTTGAAGAGGACTTGACTTTGCCTACTAGTTACACATTTGTATGTGAGATTATTTTAAAAGCACAAGAGATAGAGTCTGAATACCACACATGTGCACATGGCCACGTTAATGCTTGGAGTATGAAGCTCAGTGCTGGGCGGCAGTATTCAATTGAAACACAGAGCAGAAGCAGACCTGCTTATTCAAAGATGTAACACATCGGCTATTCAGCATTGGCAAAATAGCAACTCACGTTCAGGCACTACTGCAGTGGCTAGTAGGTGTCGATGCACGATAGCATCGTGGTGGACAGTGGACCAATATGTCATCGATCTGATACTATCCTCCTCAGCCTAGGAAATGATTACCCTGCCAGAAATCAAGTGTTCAGGCTGACGATGCCAATGGAAGGCGATCGGCAAGGACAGCTCAAAGGCCGATGGAGCTCAGATAAGCATCATGGAAAATTAGTGTGTATGTGATGCTATCTTGTGCGTGCAGAAGATGGCTTGTAAGCGTCTCAGAGTCCAGTTAGAGCTGTATGATGACAACGAGAAAGCCAAGCCTGTTAAGCGTATATGTGCATGCCATACAAGGGAATTCCAAGAAAGACATGGGCATATATATGACTGCAACTGATCGGCTAGATAAAGCCGAATGAAGCACAGTCAATCATTTATGGACTACAATTCTATTTTGACACTTTTGCATGCCTTGCTAGCTGGGTTATTTACATGAGGAGAAACTAAGGAAAATATTGTATATCATATGCAAGACAAGCCCAAGATCCTCAAGTTCAACCAATAGCAGAGGGCAAGGTCAAACCTTGCAAACATTAGGGGGTCAAGGTCAAGGTCAAATGACAAGGGGGCAACCACCATCATAGCAGTCACCAAGTGCCCCTATCATACAGACAGCTCAGCCTCCTATAGGTCGAACCCAAGTGTATTCAGTCCAGCAGCCAACCTCGCCAATTACTCAGCAGGTCGTGCAACGGCAGTCTCAGGAAGGATTTAGTACCTCATATCAAACACCACAGTTGGCCCATAAAATTTCTCCATTAGTACAGAAGGGACAGGTCAATGGAAGCACAACAAGGAAACCAATAAAAGCCAACGGCCAGAAGTTCCAAACATACTGTCATGAGACAAAGATGGAAAAGATTACTTCTGATTGGCTCAGCATCTAGAGAATTGCTTGATGGCCCACTGAAGGTAACTTCATCCTTAGCAAATGAGGGCCTCATGATCAAAGGAGTACAAACCACTGCTCTAAGAAGTATCCCGTGCCTATTGAGAAGACAAATAAACTAAGAATACAAATGTTGGGTAGTCGAAAGATAGGAAAAATAAACTCACTAGTTTTCATGGGATTTCTCTTTATTGGTGAGTTTCAATAGCCGATGATGCAATGGGTGAGGTAATCAGTTAATTAACATTTGGAGGAATCTCCATCCATCGACTCCTCTTAAATGATCCATGCAGCCGATGAAAATATAATAAAGAATTATTTGAGCTAGCTCAGATCAGAGGAACCATCGACTCTGATATAGAGCTCATGATATTCATCAACAATAAGAAGCTGATATTAGAATTTGTTTGGCCATCTATCAAGGTTCATTCGGCTAGTAATGGTGTGGCGTCGTGCGTCAGGATTCATCCAAACCATGTAGGTCGCTGCAACACTAGAGTTAATCATGTCGCAACTCCTGAGTGAGCTACAGTAGGAGGCCATTGATGATTTGTTTATATATTTGTATCAAGAGTGAGTCGACATGTGACTATAATATTCATCGGCTTCATAGTGAGAAGATCAAGAGCATAAAGCTGATGGTTTCCTAATAGAAAAGGAAAAGACGACCAAGATTCTCCTGCTGGTATGTTCAAGCATATTAATTTAGATACTATAATAGTTGAACCTCACTTGAGTTCGGCCGAAGGGCAATGTACGGATAGAGATCCTCATGGGCATTCTCAACTATTCGCTCACTGGCTCCTCTGTGGGGTGAACATCTCATTGAATTGGTTGTTGGTTCGCCATCGTAGTTGTAGTTGCATTCTTATTCTCTGGCACCTTGGGTCTCGCCGGTCACTATGTCGCATTGATGCTTAGCTGCTTTATTGCCAGCGCCGATGTGGCTACAATCGAGGGCTGGTACTCCTCAAATGGTCTGTCAAGATCCTACAAATACTTGTCCAAGTTAGGCGCCAAGGTATCGGCTATGAGTGCTCGGAGTATATTTTAAATATGGTGGCCGAGAACCGAGGCACTGTACATGTGCATGGCTATATTAGCTAGAGCTCAACCAGTTCATCTTTATTATCTACAACGCCAACGTGGATGTGCCGAGGCATGAGTACTCCTACCTAGACCAGAAGATGCAGCAGCAGATATATAGAAATCGGAAGGGGTCAGCTCAGCTGCGCATGATTGATAGAGAATCTAGCCTAGAGGTTGATTGCTTCTATTTCTGGCAACGAATCAGGCCCAACACCGATTACGTTTACTAAGCTTGGCACATGTAAATTTGTCACAACATTTGACTCGAAAGCTATGCTGGTCATCTCGTGGAAGGCAAATTGAAGGTTGTGTTACGTGTTCTTGCATCTACAGAAAAAATACAAACAGCAGTAGGGAAAGGGATAAATGTTAAGCATATTCCTCTGGTGATGTATCTGAACTAATGACCGTCCCCGAAGAAAACCGGCTGCTAGTTCGAGACCCCGCCTTTCAAACCGAAGAATCATTTATTCCTAAAAAGCCGATGAAGACCAGACATCATTGAAAATTAGAACTCAGAGTCGCATCGGCTGAATATTTTAATCAAAGACTTCAAGGCTGTTTCTAACCTATTCGTTCAGTCAACAGTGGTTAGATACTGCTTCAGGCCACCATACGTTAGGATTTGTCCTTTTTCTTAGGCCGGCGCCACTTCCAACTTCTTCGGCGATAACTAGGGATTCCATGAGCTGACAAAAGTCACCGAGCAGGCCGCAAAGCACACTGAGGTGACCAGGCTCAGGATGGAGTTACATGCATGTAGATATGAGGTATATATTCCTTATTCCTTGTGTCTTGACATGAAAAATGTGTCTCATCGTGCGGGCACACGAGCAAGCCGAAAGGGTTTGCTCGATGGAGCTAGAGATCCGCCTGGCTTCAACGTAGGGTTGATCAATCCTGCGTACTCCTCCCGAGACGTGCCAGTCAATTTGACCCTACAATTGACAAGGAGAGAAAGTTTATCAGTAATTTAAGGTGGAATATGCCGGTCTGTGCCCAGACAGTTCCAAGTATGCCGCTTCGGGAGCAGCGATACGGGAAGAGCAACTAAATAGATGATCCACATAGAAATCGGCTATTACAGACTATAAAGCTCATAGGTAGCAATTGATTTTAAGTTGATGGGTATAGTACAAGTATATTTAAGTGAGAACATCAGCTAGGCAGATATTACCAGTGTAAAGCATTAAGTCGATGAATCTAATCAGAAAAAGATATAGCACACGAACGAATTGACTATCTAATACGAACGGATCTACAAACGCTCTGAATCTAATCTATTACCACCATCAGTGAGGTTCGACCGGATTTATGGCAGCTATAATGATAGTAACAAACCAAAACCGAAGAATCCACAAAAACATTCGTACTTCGACAGGCTTTCCGAAAGACATGCTATACGTGAAGGCTCGGATGAATCGGCTAAAATAGCTGATTCAGGTGAAAGGGACTACAGCTTGTGAACAATCGACTATTTTACATGAACAAACCTATAGACTCCTCGAACTCGACCTGCTATCTCTAATAGTGGGGTTCGACCGGATCGATGCAACCGTGAAAAAATACAACGAATCAAACCCTTAGAGCGTACAGATCTATTCACCCTGAACAGAATCATGGACGCACACCGTAGACGTTAATGCACAGGCGATCGGCTATTTAGCCGATGCAGGCATAGTAAACAGTTCAGGTCATGCCAAACCAGGAACAAATCTAATAACTAGCGTCTTCCAATCTATAGTGCCATCAGTGGGGATCAACCGGATCGTTACAGCCATAATGGTGAACCATAAACCAGATTCAACTAGCTAGCAAACCCCTTCAAGATTATTCATGCCTTAACCACGTACTATGTACGATCAAGATCGAAGTAAAAATAGTCGATGAAGCATAATATGTTGCTCAGAGTAAGAGACAGTGTGTTGTAGTAAAGCGAACGACGGACTGAAAGGATATAAGACCGATCTAATTCGATCTCGACCGGGCGAATTGATATTGCTATAAACTAATAACAATGAAAAACATCAGCAAGATCGGTAACTTGATAAATCTACCCGAAGGACACCACCCTTAGATAGAGCCGATAACTTGACCTTAATCTAATTCGAGCAGTGGAGGTCGATAGGATCGATGCAGCCGTACTTGAACTAGAGAAGAGTCGATAACTAGCTTATACTAGAGTCACAGTGGTGGTCGACCGGATCGATGCAGCCGTACAAACTGAAGTATAAGCCATGATGGTACTTACAGACAAGCCAGAGGTAGGCTGGACCGATGCAACCCTACTTGCTGAAGAACTCACCGAGATCTACTCTACTTCTACTCCTAAGGGTTGGTCGGAGCTGAAAAAAAAAGTAAATGACTTGTATTTGATTGATCGTGTCCTTTACAATAGCCGGGGTCCAATATTTATACCCGGAACCTATGCATGAATCCAATTTAAGCATGACTCATTATAATTTTTGGCCTAAGAGAAAACATTCCTAATTTAAGATAACTTGGACCCTAATCTTTCTCTTTTGTAGATTCCAACATGTTTTTCCTTGCGCCGATCGTAGCTTTTATCGTTATTTGCTAGCGCTATCTGAAGAGAGTCGATTCCAGTGTTGCATTCGAATCAGCTGATACCGACCTTTATGCAATCGATTCCTTGATGACATGATCTTAGGAGCTTTCAAGTTCTATAATTCTTCTTCTAAATTTTGGTGTAAACACATGTCCCCAATTTTGGGATAAAAGTAATTTTATTCCAAAATTATCACGTCTGTACCCCCGATAGGTCTGCAGTCACAGGTAGAGAATCTTGATCTGGGGTGTACTGTTTGTCACCGTCTATGTCAGCTTATGAGCCCATGCTTCAAAACTTTTACAAGAGCATCATTGCTTCACGGGCGCTTGGATCCATCTTTCTAGGTCGGCTATAAAATGTCTATCCAACTCTGGTGAGATCAATTCAACAATCCAACTATGTTTCTCTTCTATCTGCTTCCTCAAATGCCTCTAGCTCTGTCGGACCCTCCATGGTCTTTGCTATGAAGATCTTGAGCGGTTAGAAGAATTCTTGTGCATAGGGTGATTGTGTCGCTCATCTTAGCACCTTGTCAAGCAAGAGGATCAGCAACTGTAGTTAGAAGAATTCTTGTGATATCACCTGAGTCTTCTCTCCATGATTGCAGAGTTGTTCTAGTGTTTTCAAGGGCTAAAATGTGTAGATAGCTTCCCCTTGTTTGCTTCATCAAATACCCATTGGGAAAACCACAGACTTCTTTCCCACAGTTTCCCAGTCACCGAGAAATCGGTAGGGCATCTTTTAAGCAGGTGGTCTTTCCCCTTCTCCTGATGCAATTTTATCAACGGGCCAATGTGACTAGGTTCATGATGACCTTCACCTGTGGGGATCCAGACTTCCTTCAATCAAAAGAAGCCTTGGTGCATTGATCGCTGGTCAATGTAAACCTTTCGTATCCATCCCATGATATTTTGTGATTATGGGAAGCAATAAATCCGAATCTGTTATCTCTTCGTCATCTGTCCGCTAAATTTCTAGAGTATCGATCCGCTTTTGTATCTGACTTCAATTCCATAACCCCGACGAAATCTATCTTCTCACCTTCCTAGGCTATATATACGGGCCACGGCTGTGGATCAAAAAACAACCTGCTTCGTCCCAAACCTTTCATGTTTTAGTGCGGTTTCTGCTTTCCCATAGGTTTGAGATCATGGAAAATAGTAAGAGATATGCTAAGGAGGCCCTCAACGGATCTGTGTCATCATGCCAGCGCCTTCATCATCAGGAGGGTGCAATTCATGGCACCCCTACTATCCTGGGGCATAGGGCCGACTCTGTTCAGCCTTTAGGGTTATCTTCGTCAAGACTCTGTTCAGCCTTTGGGGTTATCTTTGTCAACAGCTCACCGCTAGCTCCCCTACTATCCGAGGAGATGGATCGACAATGATGATCTTCTCGCCTCCATTGATCGGGCTGGCCAGAACCTCGCCAACTGTCTCTCCCTTGTAGAATCGGCTCTGGCCATGGTTCGATGCCGATCGCCTCCCGAGGCCGATTCGATGGAGGATAGATTGGCCGAGGCCAAGGCCAGAATTACGGGTGAGATGCCTACCACAACTTTCTATCTCCTCTTAATTTTACCTTCAAGATCCTGATCATCTCCCCTTTGAATCTTTTTAGATCTATCAGCTCAGCTGGAAACCCTCCGATTAGCTGTGGAGTACGCGGCGGGATTTGTCAATGCCAGGGGCGCCGTTCTAGTGGTTTGCCTGCACGACATTCCAAACCACGTCAGGGAGGTCGCTTTGCATGGCATTCATCATGGTGCTGCCATGGCATTGGCTACTGCGCAAGCCCGTTCTGGCCACGAGCTTCAGCTTCTTCCCCACGTTTTTCTAGCCACGGCACACCCTGGGGATCATGAGCACCTGGTCGAGGATTTCTTCGACGCCGCCAACTCTATAGCTCTTACTTCCTAGGCCGATGATATAGTAAACAAAGTGTTTTCTGGCCTGTAGCTTGTAATAGGGGATATTAGCAAACAATTTCTCCATCTTAAGTGATTTTTCTTTTGCTTCGTACTTCATATTCCATGCATCAACCTGTCCATGTTTGCTTTGCTCTTATAGGCAATACATATCATACCGACTTCTTCCCCTTTGGGTTTATTTTTGTACTAGAGGCGATACCCCCCTGGTATCGGCTATTAGAGCCGACGACCGAACAAATCGGTTGTCAAGTATTAATCCAAACACTAGGATAGTATTTCTTTAGATATTTCTCATTGATTGCTCTACCAAATTCTTCCTCTCCTCTTAGTGTTTCCAAAATATAAGCATTGCTAGGCGCACAACGTTTAATCCGATAAGGTCCTTCCCAATTAGGTGACCATTTGCGAACTTGTTGTCTTTTGATCCGATCGGCAACTTCACTTTCCAGAGCAAGTCTCCTTCAAAAAATTGCTTGCTCTTGACCTTTTTATTGTAATATTTTGCAACCCTCAGTTTATTGGCTTCGATATTCTCAAGAGCACGCAGCCGATGGCAACTCAAGTCCTCTAAGTCATCTATCATAAGATTCTTATAGACTTCGGCTGACAAATCATTTTGCAACGTAACACGCCTCGATCTAGTCTAAATTTCCCACGGAAGGACTGCATTATGGCCATACACAAGTTCATAAGGTGACATTTTAATCAATCCATGATAGGCCATCCTATATGCACATAATGCCTCATTAAGCGTTGAATGCCACTTCCTTGGCTGCTCCTCAATTTTTTTCTTGATCAGCTTAATCATAATCTGATTGGATGCCTCTGCCTAGCCATTAGCCTGAGCATAGTAAGGAGAAGAATTTAGTAGCTTAATTCCCATACTGGCAGCAAAATCTCTGAACTCTTATTATGTGAACATTGTCCCTTGATCGGTAGTGATAGTTTGAGGAATCCCAAAACGATACACAATATGCTCCTTAACAAAATCAACCATGTTCTTTGAGGTTATCGTCTTTAAAGGAATTGCCTCAACCCACTTAGTGAAGTAATCCATTGCTCCCAATATGAACTTATGTCCTTTACTTAATGGCGGAAAAATCTGGCCAATTAAATCAATTCCCCAGCCTCGAAACAGCCATGGTTTGATTATTGGATTCATGGCCGATGCAGGCAATTTCTGGACATTACCAAAACGTTGACAATCCTGGTGCCCCTTATAATATTCAAAATAGTCCTCCAATATTATTGGCCAGAAATATCCAGTTCTGCAAATAATCCATTTCATCTTATAAGCCGATTGATGAGCTCCACATATCCCTTCATGCACTTCGCCCATCAATACCTTAGCTTCCTCTTGATTTCAGCATTTGAGCAACACCCCATCGACTGTTTTGTAATATAGTTGATCATCTAGTAAAACATACTTAGTCGATTTATACCTTAGCTTTCTGGTAACTTTCTGTGATGGATTCCTAAGGTAGTCGGCTATTTTAACTCTCTAATCATTATCCAAGGTTTCACTACTCAAGACTTCTTGAAACACTCGATAACCTGAAGCACTTTGAGCTAAATGATTGGCCTCTTGATTTTGTGCTCTCAAAATATGTTGAAAAGAGACATGAGGAAATTCCTTGAGCAACCTTTGGCACTCATCATAGTATCCCCTCAGAGTATCTTCTTTGCACTCATATAGGCCGATCAACTGATTAATAATTAAATATGAATCTCCAAATATTTCAATTGCTTTGGCCTTTACTTCATGAAGAAGTTGAAGTCCTTTAAGAATAGCCTCATATTTCGCTTGGTTGACGGTAATCTTTGGTTTAGTTGGAAGAGCAAACTCAAAATTTGCCCCCGAGGTGAAATAATAACAATACCAATGCCACCACCTTGCTTGCATGATAATCCATCAAAGAATAACATCCAAGGTACCGGCTCTACATAATTAATGCTTGGCTTATGATGCTGGGTGACAAAATCGGCCATTACTTGTCCTTTGACTGCTTTAGCCGATTCGTACTTCAAATCAAATTCCGATAACGCGAGAATCCACTTTCCCACTCTCCCATTCAGTATTGGCATTAATAACATGTGCTTGATCACATCATCCTTGGAAACAACCGTACACTCGACCGATAATAAGTAGTGTCGCAACTTAGTGCAAGAGAAATATAAGCACAAGCATAACTTTTCGGTGGGAGAATATCTTGTCTCTGGATCCAGGAGTCTTCTACTCAGATAAAAAACAACTCGCTCTTTTCCTTCAAATTCTTGCATCAAGGCCGATCCAATTGTTTTGTCATCAGCCGATATGTACAGCTTAAAAGGCTTACCTTCCTGAGGAGGGACCAGCAGTGGACATTTCATATAATCTTTTATCTCCTCAAACGCCTTTTGTTATATGTCACCCCACTTAAATTCTTGATCATTTTTCAACTTCAACAAGGGAGAAAATGGCAGAACTCTTCCCGACAAATTTGAAATAAATCTTCTGATAAAAATAATCTTACCAAGCAAAGATTGTAACTCTATTTTAGTAGTCGGGGGCACTGCCTCATCAATTGCTTTCATGTTTTTTTGACCAACTTTGATTCCTCTCTCGTGGACCATGAAACCCAAGAAATGTCCAGCTGATACTCCAAAAGCACACTTATTAGGATTCATCTTCAGACCATGTTTTCTTGTGCATTCCAGAGTCTCCCGCAAATCAGCTAGATGTTCCTTGTACCCCTTAGATTTTATCATCACATCATCAATGTAGATTTCAACAATCCTATCGATCAACTTATGAAAAATATAATTCATTGCCCTCTGATAAGTTGCATGGACATTCTTCAGACCAAAGGTCATCACAACCCACTCAAATAAACCGATTGCGCTAGGGCACCTAAAAGCGGTTTTTGCTATATCTTCCTTAGCCATAAAAATTTGATTATATCCTGCATTGCTGTCCATGAAGCTAATAACCTTGTGCCCGGCTTCTGCGTCTACCAACATATCAGCTATTGGTATCGGATAACCATCCATGGGTGTGGCCTTGTTCAGATCTCCAAAATCGATGCAAACTCATAACTTTCCATTCTTCTTATACACAGGGATGACATTCGATATCCACTCTGCATATCAGCACGGTCTGATAAACTTTTTTTCCAGTAACCTTTCAGTCTCCTTTTTGATATCATCAAGCACGTTTGGGTTGATTCTCCTCGAAGCTTGTTTAAATGGCCGATATCCAGGTTTGATTGGCAATTGGTGTTCAACAATCGATCGGTCTAGACCAGGCATCTCATAGTATTCCCTAGCAAAACAGTCTTTAAATTCCTTTAGTAAATCGACTAACTCTTGCTTATACTCAGGATCCAACTTGGCACTTACATACGTCAGCCTAGGCCTATCTCCAGAACCAATATCCACCTCTTCTAGTTCATCGGCCGACGTGAAGCCATGTCCTAGTTTGCTATCTGTACCATCTATTGGATTATCCATTAAAACAAATTTTCAAAGCCGACTGCTTGGATCAGCTGTTGGCTTTCATTATTGACCCTAATGAAGCCTCCTTCCCATAACTTGCCAGAAAAGCACTCAAAGTCTTCAGGCTCCCAAAATACTGGATCGGCTGTTGCGATACTCACGGACTCATCAGCGTGAACCATCTCGACATCATCTCCATGCCATTGAATCAAACATTGATGCATGGTTGATGGTACACAACAGTTTGCATGAATCCAGTCATGACCAAGGAGTAAACTGTATGACCCTTTTCCATCGATGACGAAGAACGTGGTGAGCAGAGTCTTACTCTCGATTGTCAGTTTGATGTTCATTGCCCCGGGTCTTAGACGTATTACCCCCAAAGTCCTTAAGTATCATGTTGGTCTCAATCAAACCTCCTGGTCCCTTGCCAAGTTTACGAAAAGTGGTGTAAGGCATAAGTTTGACAGAAGCACCTCCATCCACCAAAATTTTGTTCATCGGCTTCCCATCAATAAAGCCTTTTACATATAAAGCCTTTAAGTGCCGATGCTTGACTGGTTTATCAAATATAGCCTGCTATATAACTGTCAATTTGGCAACTATCTCCTCATATTCGATTCATCAAAATCTGAGTAAACTTCTTGATCTGATGGAGCTCTAAATTCTTATGGCAATAGAAAAGCCATTTGGATATTAGTCGATGGTTGCCTTTTATCTGTTGTTTGCTTAGCACGCCACACTTGAAGTTTACCGGATGGTTGAGCCTATTCTAGTTCTCTATTCCTTAGGTGTTGCCCTCTTCTTTTCTGGCTTCTTGTCAAACCTCCTGGACACCATTGCCTTCCTGCCAAACATATCCTTCCTCATTACTCTCTTCTTCATAATCAGCCCGGTTTTGATCGACAACTCGCTTTCCTAGACAATCATGAACACTTCTATTTTTAAGCGCCAATCCATGTTATTATGATGATACTCATCTTGAGCATGGACAGACCGGCGGTTGGCTTGAGATTGCCTAAACTCCCAATATTGTTCACTGCACTCTGGACAGTTATTTCTGGTAGGCAATTTCAAACCTTCATTCCAGCAATGTCTGAAGAAAGGACAATTCCAATGTGATTCAGCTTGCTTCCCTTCATATCCCTCTCTTTCCTGTTGATGCTTGTATTCTTGCTCCTCTAACCAACGCTGATAATCCTTTTCCTTCTGCCGCTGCCATTTATTCAATAAAATTCGAGATGTAACACGCAGTTTTGTCACCCCATATTTTGATGTTTCCCCCTGCTCATATCGGCTCTTTTGCTTGTCACAACGTCTTCTAATTTCTCTATATTCATCAGCCGATATTTGCATCTCGGGATCGACTGTTCTAGTTTCCCTTGATCTGGTTGATGTTAGGACTTTGGTCTTTCCTTTGAGCAGCCTAGCATCAACCATGTTTTGATCTCCTGGGAAAGGATTATCATCGACTTTCATTTTCCGAGGCGTATCGAATTTGAGCCTTCCTTGCTGAATAGCTCTCTGTATATGCTGCCGGAAAACTCTACACTCATTAGTAGAATGAGATGTAGCGTTATGAAACTTGCAGAACTTCTTATTCTTCAACTGATCAGGGGGCAACATAACATGATTATCGGGCAACTTGATCTGCCCCTTCTCAAGCAAGAAATCGAAGAGCTTGTCTGATTTCGTGACGTCAAAGTCATAGCTCTCTTCGACTCCTCTTCCCCAAGAATTTGGCACCATTACTGTCTTTTTACCCCAATTCCATTCAGCCACAGCAACCTCTTCCTCTTTATCGTCCTCATAGATATCATCCACTGAATACGGATTATAAGCCTCAGCCATTGTGGTGCTTTTCTAGAATCGGGTATCTATGCGCATATTCTAGAACTGGCTATTGAGCGTTGCCACTCATTGAGCCAATTGACCCAAGTTATCAAACTCTTGTCCCAGCAGCTTCTCTCTCCATGTTGGCAGCATTCCATGAACGGCCAAAGCAGCAAACTGGTCATCAGCCAAGTTTAATGAGAAGCACAAATTTCTAGTCTCTCGGAACCTCTGAAGAAACTTGGTGCCCGATTCATTAATTCTCTACCTTATAGTTGTCAAATCGATAATCTTCTTTTCTTTGGTCCCAGTGTAAAAATATGTATGAAACTTCTTCTCTAGGTCAGCCCAATTGGCAATGGAGTTAACTGGCAGTGAGGAAAATCAAGTGAAGGCTAGCCCTGACAGGGACAAGGAGAAGAAACGAACTCAATGGGCCTCTTCAATGGATGCTTCGCCCAACTGTGTAAGATACCGACTGATATGTTCTATTGTGCTTGTGCTATCTTGGCCAGTGAACTTAGCAAACACTAGGAGCCTGTAATTTGTAGGAAGCACGACCAAATCATACCATTCTGGATATGGGTGTTTGTACGAGAAGGCCTGTCCTTTTGGCTTCAGATCGAACTGATTCTTCATCATCTCGGTCACTCTCAGCAACAACTCATCTGCATTTGAATTTGGATTTCTCTACACCTGCTGACCCATCTGTGGATTGAAATCCCTTGTGCCTTGATACCCTAGATTTGGAATCATGTGAAGGGTGTTATAATCTATGCCATAATGATACCCCTGTGGAATCTCTATCTGCTGGGTCCTTTGCTGGTATGCTGCTTGAAGTCTCTAATTATAGACATGAGGATCTATATCTCTACGAATCCTTTAAATTGATGGTGCTATTTTTTGAGCCAACGACGGTATGTGGCCTGATGTGCCAAAATTAATCATCTAGTTTTGACCTTGCCCCGCCAGCTGTTGCACATGCTACACTGACGATCTAAGATTATACTGTATCTGATTCATAGTAGCACCTTGAGCTTGCTCAGACGAACTCTGAACTACCTAGACATCATCATTACCAGCTAGTGCTGCTTCTTGATAGCTGGTACCAGCTTGATTAGTCCCTGAGTCAACGGATGTGGAATGTTGTAATAAGCCGACCCACTCTGATCAACTAGAAACCCATGAAACACCTCTTTCATGGTGTTGTGGAATGCGTTCAAGAAAACTTCATTATGGTTCGATATGGCATCGCGAACAGATTTGTTTACAGCTTCCGTGAAGAAATGCCTGTCTTTAGCTTCATCTACATCTGTCTGTCCATGCAACAGAACTCTTAGTAGTGGATATTTCTGAACAATTGTATTATCACGTGTCTTGGTGTAGGACAACAAACACTTGTTTTGAAATTCTTCTATATCTTTGCTAATGACATCTTCATCTCCATCAGGTAGGTCTTCATAAGGTACCATAAGGATGTCGTTGTTGTTGTAAGCCGCCATGATGATTGTGGGGTTCCACCGGGCGTGCCAGAACGTGTGTCGACACGAAAAATGTGTCTCGTGTTGGGCACACAAGCAAGCCGAAGGCGTCTGCTCGATGGAGCTGAAGATCCTCCTGGCTTCAGCGCAGGGATGATCAATCCTGCGTACTCCTCCCGAGACGTGCCGGTCTGTGCCCAGAGAGTTCGAAGTGTGCCGCTTCAGGAGCAGCCATACAGAAAGAGCGACTAAATAGCTGATCCACACAGAAATTGACTGTTACGGACTGTAAAGCTCGTAGGTAGTGATTGATTTTAAGTTGACGGGTACAGTACATGTATATGTAAGTGAGAACATCAGCTAGGCAGATGTTACCAGTGTAAAGGCATTAAGCCGATTAATCTAATCAGAAAAAGATATAGCACATGAACGAATCGACTATCTGATACGAACGGATCTACAAACTCTTTGAATCCAATCTGTTACCACCAACAGTGAGGTTCGACCGGATCGATGACAGCTATGATGATAGTAACAAACCAAAATCAAAGAATCGGTAAAAACATACGTACTTCAATAGGCTTTTCCGAAAGACATACTATACATGAAGGACTCGGATGAATCGGCTCAAATAGCCGATTCAGGTGAAAGGGACTACAGCGTGTGAACAATCGACTATTTCACATGAACAAACTTATGGACTCCTCGAACTTGACCTGCTATCTCTAATAGTAGGGTTCGACTGGATCGATGCAGTCGTGAAAAATACAACGAATCAAACCCTTAGAGCATATAGATCTATTCACGCTTAACAGAATCATGGACGCACACCGTAGGCGTTAACGCACAGGCGATCGGCTATTTAGTTGATGCAAGCATAGTAGATAGTTAAGGTCATGCCTAACTAGGAACAAATCTACTAACTAGCGTCTTCCAATCTATAGTGCCATCAGTGGGGATCGACCGGATCGTTATAGCCATAATGGTGAACCATAAACCAGATTCAACTAGCCAGCAAACCCCTTCAAGATTATTCATGCCTTAACTGCGTACTATGCACGATCAAGATCGATGTAAAAACAGTCGATGAGCATAATCCATCGCTCAAAGTAAGAGACAGCGTGTTGTAGTAAAGCGAACGACGGACTGAAAGGATATAAGACTGATCTAATTCGATCTTGACTGGGCGAATTGATATTGTTGTAAACTAATAATAATGAAAAACATCAGCAAGATTGGTAACTTGATGAATCTACCCGAAGGACGCCACCCTTAGATAGAGCCGATAACTTGACCTTAATCTAATTTGAGCAGTGGAGGTCGACCGGATCGATGGAGCCGTACTTGAACTAGACAAGAGTCGATAACTAGCTTATACTAGAGTCGCAGTGGAGGTTGACCGGATCGATGCAGCCATATGGACAGAAGTATAAACCATGACGGTACTTACAGACAAGTCGAAGGTCGGCCGGACCGATGCAGCCCTGCTCACTGAAGAACTCACCGAGATCTACTCTACTCCTACTCCTAAGGGTTGGCCGGAGCCGAAAAAGTAAATGACTTGTATTTGATTGATCGTGTCCTTTACAATAGCCGGGGTCCAATATTTATACCCGGAACCTATTCATGAATCCTACTTGAGCATGACTCATTATAATTTTTGGCCTAAGAGAAAATATTCCTAATTTAAAATAACTTGGATCCTAATCTTTTCCTTTTTGTAGAGTCCAACATATTTTTTCTGACGCCGATCGTAGCTTTTATCGTTATCTGCTGGCGCTATCTGAAGAGAGCCGATTCCAGTGTTGCATTCGAATCAACTGATACCGACCTTTATGCAATCGATTCTTTGATGACATGATCTTGGGAGCTTTCGAGTTCCTGCAATTCTTCTTCCAAATTTTGGTGTAAACACCTTGCTTTTCCTATCACTTGTGAACAATTTATCATAGGAAAGCATGCCATCTAAGTTGTTGATTAATGAGATTTGGTATGATGAAGGGAACCTTGCTTCTTTTTGTAAAGTACTTGGAAATTTTTCTTACAAAAATTCAAAATCAATAGCTTGTATCCTCGATGATATTGAATTTCTTACCAAGGCCATATGTTATCATCAAAAAACCTTCCACATAGGTTGCTTACTTTGTGTTGAGTTTTATCAAGTCTTGTTGACCCTTGTTAAGAGATTTATCATGCTCCCAAGATCAAGATCACGTACACACCTCATATATATGCTGCTGCTACACTGGAAGTACGCAAAAACATGCTTTTTATCTACCTCAAAATGTTCTGCTCCTACACTCGGAGAAGACAAAAATATGTTTGCTAGGCTTTATCAGAATAAATGCTCCAAATTCTTGATAATATTTCTCTCAAAAGTTTATTGTAAAAAGAGACATGGGTTATGCAAAAATATAAAAAGATGGACACAAAAGAGGTCCAAAGTAAAAAAAAAGAGATGAAAATAAAGATAACCCATATTCTCGCAAAAATATTCCACAAGAGAGAAATATATTTTAGGGAGCATAGTAGAATTAGGTTAGCTACTAAATATTCCACACACATGCACATCTTGGTCTACGAGTATGACACTTCTCTCCTTAGATCCGGAGTTTGACTTTACGATATATGCAAGGTAAGTATGCTACATATTTTATTCCTATCCAAACTCTACATAAGCTTTTTAGAAGTAGGGTGAATAGAGGCGAAACAATGTCTTGGTGAGGAAATATACACATTGAGTGATCTGAGAGAATTATTTGAGGAACAAAGCTATGTTTTAATATAAAAATCTTTCAAAAACCAAAGTTTTCTGAGCAGGAGAAGTGAGGATACTGGATTCCAATCCGTTCCATTCTTCAATCACCCAAGATGGTGTGATAGACGCTTCAAAGTTCACATGTATGGGTGAGGCTTGGAATAAGCCCTTAATCGGCTAAAGCAAATGAACAGCTAAGAGATTGAACCCAAGTAAGTCATCAAAGCCAAGTATTGCAATCAGATGTCACCGACTCAAAAAAGAAGACCATCGGATCAAAATAGTTCGAAGCATGAAAATTCATACTTGAACTAGGGAGGCCTGTGTTGACACTAAAATTTAGTAAGCTTTCCCTGAGAAGGAAGAGATCGGCCGATGATGTCAAAAGCAAGAAAGATCTCCTAATTGAGGTATATTTATGAGCCGGCCAAGGAATATTCTTTAAAATATTATGGGAGATGCATGACGTCTAAGTTCATCGTGTCACTAGTATGATGGTGAGTATATGAAATGTTCAGTATATATATATATATATATATATATATATATATATATATATATATATATATATATATATATATATATATATATATATATATATATATATATATATATGCAAGGACCATGCAGCCGGTTGTTTCTTATTTCGGTGAAAGAAACACAGATGACGCGAGGCAGTCTAGAGCCAGATTATAATAAATCTTAAAAGGAGATCGAGGTGGAGTTCGGTGCACGTCAAGTGTGTACATGTTACCATGCACGCTCAGAGATGTTAGCCGGATATGACATATGATTATTTCTGTGTGGGCCGTCACCAAATCAAGAGAGAAGACATTTACGACCAGACTTTGCATGTTCATCTATTTGCACATACGGCCAATTAATATATTTGGCCAGGTCGGTTCGGTTGATATATGGCTATATACCGCTAGTGCTAGAGTCCGTGCATGAGCAAAAGGAAGCCAGCCGGGATATATATTACTATTAGCCAAGTTGATCAAATCATGTGTATAATATGCGTTGCAGAGGGAAAGCGTCCCAAGCACATTGTTATCATTGGCTAGTATGCTGCTGTTGTTCATACGCGCTTACCTTTAGGAGTCAAGGGGAAGGAAAGAGGGACATGTACGTACATATATTGGATGGCTAGTACTCGAGTCTGTGCACAAAGGGAAAGGGAATAGATGCAAGCCAAGAAAGATGAGATCAACCATAGGATCGAAGGGACATATACGCCTACGCGTTACCACGGATTATTTGGCCGATGAATTGCATGGCCAATTAAAATAGATTTGGAATATTTTATTCAGTTTGTAACTAAGAGAGAGTTACGGATCTTTTGTTTTTAGGAAAGATCGTGTCATGTCCAATTAGGACTTGTATTAGCCCAGTTTATAAATATAAATCCCCGGCTATTGTATCAAGGACACTCACGCATCAATTAAAATCAGTCCTTACTTTTTTTGACTTTACGCGAACCCTCAGGAGTTGGAGTAACGTACCTTTTCGACGAGTTCTTCAGCGAAACAGGGTTGCATCGACTGATCGACCTCTAGCTTGCTTGTGAATACCATCACGACTTATATTATGCTTATAAAGCTGCATTAGTTGATTGATTTTTTATGAGCCATAATATAAGTTACGTATTGATCTATATCATAGTTTGTAAGGGTTGCATTAGATGATTGATCTCTTATGAATCATAATATAGATCTAAGTTATTGATCTTGTGTTAAATAACTTGTTGTTTAAGGCAACATCACCTGTTATCGAATCTACTAAGATTAGTAAAATTTTCCTTGTGATTTTTGGTTGATTCACCGGTTATGGATCTCGTTATAATTAATGTTTTATTAATTATAACAAATCACATGATTGAGATAGAGATAGATCGGCATCATATCATCTTAATTGGTCGTCCTTTGATCTGATCACGCTTTAAATCTCATAATTGATGACTTAATTTCGCTAGATCGGTTGTTTTATCTCTATTCCAATCAAACATAGTATGCATCGAAAAACATGTTTTAATCTTGAATAAACTCACTAGTTAATGAGATCTAATCTAATGACACTACCATAGCTGCATCGATCCGGTCGAACCTCACTAGTAAGACTTTAGATTAGAAATTATTGATTAGTGGTCTTGTTCATAATTAAGATATGTACTCTTCATAAAATGTACTCTGTTTATTTGCTATGACTTCATCGGCTATTTTAGCCGATTTGCCTATATTCTCACGCATATAGCATGTTTTCATGAATCTGTCAATATATAGATGATTTTATAGATTCTTTGCCTTTAGTTTTTTATCATTATCTTAGCTATATCGATCCGATCGAACCTCACTGTTGATGATAATTGATTAGACTCAAAACTGTTTGTAGAATCATTTATATTAGATAGTCGATTTGTTTGTATGTTATATTCTTTTCATCAAACTCATTGGCTTGATGCTTTATATCAATCATGTTCCATTTAGCCGATGATGCTTTCTGATGTTCAATGAGCAACGGTTATTTCAATTCGTATAATTGTCATTTAATATTAGTCGATAATCCTTGATCTAAAGATTTTCATTTCATGGATACGCTGGATATCGACTATCTTCATTTCATGGATACGCTGGATATCGACTATTTAGTCGATAATCTCATTGAATCGGCTATCTGGCCACATATTGGAACTATCTGGTGCAACACCAACATGTTCCTTCTTAAACAATTGATTATTCTCTCCTTGTCAATTGCAGGGTCAAATTGACTGGCACACCTTTGGTCCCGACACTGACCATTCTTGTGTTGAAGCTAAGCAGATCTTTGGATTCACTCTATCAAGATCATCCGGCTTGCTGTGTGTTGATCACATCGCCACATTTTTGTGTCAAAAGAAATCAACATCAGTATCCGTGTGCTTGCATATTTCTCTGTGTGCGTTACTAAATACCAACAATGCGCACCATGGCCGCCACCGTGTTCTTCCCCCTTGGGAAGGCCAAAGGCACCGCCTTTCACTGTCACCGTGCACCCTGCACTCACGCGCACAGACCAACGGCCGCAGCGCAGCGACACCAAGCCAACATGGCTCGGGAACGCCTATGCGTCGGCGCACATGCACACTTGTGCTCACCGCGGCCATACCCTGCCGCAGCGAGGCTTCATTCTGGTGGATCTAGGATGGTAGAGGTAAAAAGGCCACCTCAGCAAGCTTCACCTCGCCGAGGGACACGATGTGTGTTAGGTAGAAGGAGAAGAAGAGCCTTGGGAGTCATTGGCCTCGTTCTGCCTTGCTAGAACCGCCACCTCTCATGCCGTCGCCGTGTCCCTACCGATTCCGCCACCTTGGAGATCAAGGAAGGGCCAATGACGTTCATCGTGACATCACAAGCCTATCCGCCTAGGTGGCTAATCTATTAGAGCCCAGGAGCCATCGGTCACCTTCGCCTCGCCAGAGTCATCGCGCTCCCTGGTTGCCGTTGTGCGGCCAACATTCTTGTTGTTTCCGGTAGCCTCGCGACGCGAGGAGCCAATGATGTCCACCATCACCCTGTGAGCGTAGCCATGTAGATGGATGAGCCTAGGACCTACCCTACTCCTAGGTTCCTTGGAGCCAAGAGCTCACCGGTGTTCCATCATGTCCGCCGCCACTGAGCAGACTCCACAGTGTAATTTGGTCACTAGCGTCGCCTTCTAGGCCTTGCACGTGACTCAAATCGAGGGAAAGGCACCTCTTTTGGGCCTAATCGGGCACACAACTGCCTTGCCATGGCTTGCCATCACCGCTGAGCTATCGCCGCAATGACTAGCCCTGGTCGAGCCTCTATAGTTGCACCTAGCACCCTAGTCGAGATCACCAACATGTGGAGGAGCTAACAGAACCCGATGGGGTATCCTTGACGCACCGAGGGACCTCGCCATCAACCTCACACCGCCGCTGCCGCTGAGAAGCCCGTGCCGAGCACTGGAAACACCAAGGCGCAGCCTTTAGCCCACCGATGAACTCGCGTTGTGAGCCCACGAAGCCATAGAGCCCCTTTTGCAGCCCCACCGAACCACCAAGGCACGTAGCCATGCAAGCTCACCGCCGGTGAAGGGAGCGGCCGAGGTGAATGGAGGAGCTACTGCGCACCCCCCCCCATACCGCTCGGTGCACCTGGCGCATCGTGAGCCATGAAGGAAGAGGAGTGGACGCGATTCACCATGGACCCTCTTGTGGTCCATAGACCTACGCTGCCTAGACCACCATGAGCCATGCTCGTGAGCCGTGCACAGTCGGAACCTAGACACGCCACGTGGCTGACTGCTAGTTTGACACGTGTCGGAGCTAGGCCGGCCCAACCCGTCTCCGCTTAGGGCCAATCCAAGCCCAATCAACATTGACCGTTGACTGGTCAATGTTGACCATTGACCAAGCCCACCTATCAATGACTCAGCCGCCTTGCCCAATCATTGCACGCCATGTGTCAGCCCCTGGTTTATCCAATTCTTTTTCTTTTCAAAATATGATTTAAACTTGAAAAAAATCATAGAAAATTCATACGACTTCAGAAAAATATGAAACCAAGTCCAAATTTTCCTAAAAATAAGCTCGACGTCATAGGCTTATGTTTGAGTGTTTTTGGATCTTTTGATTTTCCTTTGCTTCTTTGTGATCATTTATAGGAGTCGCTTATAGCGACTATATGTCTCGTTTGGCAGACCCAGAGGAGCCGTAGACTAAGGAGTATGACCCCGACTACACCAAGGAGCTTGGAGATGACTTGCCTGTAGGTTCCACGTCCCACCCAACCTTGTATAATCCTATTAGACATGCTATAATGTAGATGCTAGTGCTTTACTTTTATGCAATTGATACATGATAGGTTGCATGGTAGAATTGCTTGTGAGCCATTATCTTGTTGCAACCTATACCCCTACACACACTGTTAGGCTAGATGCTTGCTTGCTTACTTGCTATTGCTTCTACTACTCATTATATCTATGATGTGATGCTTGGTGGAGGATTGTTTTAGAGAGGCTCCGGTGGGATGGGATGATCACTAGGGACTATCACGTTATACTTTGAATCTGTGGATTTCTCTTTTGAAAATTAGGGTCATTTAGAGAGGCTCCGGTGGGGAAGGGTGCCAGTGCGTTGAAGGGAAAGGGGAGGGGTGTGACTCACGTTGGTGGCATTGAGGGAGAGAGGCTGAGAGAAAGAGAGGCTAGAGAGAAGAAAACCCTAAGTTCCTCTCTATATATAAGCCCGATAAGGATAGTATGGGCCACAATTTCCATGGGCATCACTGGTCCTCAGCCTATTAACCGAGGCAGGCCCGCCTCCAAAAATGGGGGTATTTTTGGAGGCGGGCCTCTTATAAAGCCCACCTCGGTTAATAGATTTTAGGAACCACCTCCGTAAATCGATTTTGCTAGGCGGTTGATTGTGACCGCCTTGGTTAGTAAAAAGGCCCGCCTCGGTTAATCCTAGGCATTAATAGAGGCGGTTCAAATTCTCGCTCGCCTCTGAGGCCCATTCCCAAACGTCTCGCATAAGTTTTTCTGTAGTAGTGTGACACGATGATTTTTATCCCGAGGTTTACTTGTTTGCCAACAAACTAGTCCCCGTTGAGACAAGCTCCAAGGTTGCCGCTGGTCCTCTTGTTAGTGGTGACCCATAAGTCACTCTCCCATGTGGAGTGCTTACCACAAGCTCTAGCACTTTGACATGGATGGACCACTTGTCGCTCTTCATGTCTCACTATACTAGAGTTGCCCTTCGCGTCTACCACGGGGTGAGCACAATACCCCTCACAATCTCTTCTCTGGAGCACCACACAGTCTTCTTTGCATTCTTTGACAGAGACCACCACCAAGCCATCTAGGAGGTGACAACCTCCAAGAGTAACAAGCACCACCGGCTTACAACAAGAACACCTAGTGCCACTCGATGCAATCTCACAATGCAATCTCACTAGAATCACTCACTCATAATCGGATGCAACCACTATGTGCACAAGTAAGTTAGAGGCTCTCCTAGCACTCCCCAAGCATGGACACTAAATCCCAAGGGTGCCAAGCATCAGCCAAGGTCATCCACACACTCCTTTTATAGCCCCAAGGGCTAAATAGCCGTTACCCCCTTCATTGTGATTTCTATGCACTGACCGGACTCGTTGCAGGGAGCATAGGACATGTCTGATCGTAGAGTCCGGTCACTCTACAGTGTGCATAGGATGTGTCTACTTGTAGGGTTTAGTCACTCTTTGATCGCCATGTGTATCATTCTTTTGAATGTTACCATTGGGCGCCAACGGTTCCCAACGCGCGCAAACGAACTCCGTGTCCGGTCACTTGACTAGACTCGCTGTGACCGGACTCGCTCATCTCGAGCGTCCAGTCGCAAACAAAGAGGTTCCGGAGAGGGTTTTTGGCAACCGAACGCATCCGGTCACGCCTGACCGGACTCTCCTGTAGTGACCAGACCCTCCTACAGTGACCGGATGCGTCCGATCACAAGGGTCTGGTCACGCTGATGCCAGTGTGCTAGCCTGTGAACACTATGAGAGGCGCGTCCAATCGCTGCCCAGTGCCAGTGTCCAGTCGCTGCAACCTCTCTATGTGCACCTAGGGACATTGATTGGATGCATCCGTTCATTCCAGAGCCAGGGTCTGGTCACACCCAGTGACCCTATCTCATCTTTTACATCCCTTTCAACTCAAACTTTTTCTCCTTTGCAAATGTGCTAACACCACCAAGTTTACACTACCATGTGCAAGTGTGTTAGCATTTTCACAAACATTTTTTCAAAGAATTAGCACTCTTTTCACCATGCCACTCGATCCTAACACGTATGCAAAGTTAGATCACTCAAGTCTCACTAGATAACCCATATGCAAACAAGTTTGCCCCTCTTGATAGTACGACCATCTATCCTAAATCTGGTCATAAACTTCTCTACACACCCATGACCAGTGAAATGAAATGTCCTATAGGTTATACCTTTGCCTTGTGTATTCTATTCAATCTCCTCCAATGTTGATGCAACACATGCACCAACCTCAATCACCAAATGATATGATCCACTTCATATCATCATGTGACCTTATTGGTTCATCGATCTTGACCTCACTTGCTCTTCATCGTTGCCTTCATCCATTGCCACCAAGTCCTAGCTCAACCTTCCCCGCCACAAGGTTTATCACTTCAAAGTCTCCAACTTGCCCTTCACTCTTGCAACCGGTCCATCAAGCCAAGTCTTATCTTGATCTTCTCCACGTAATCACATGACTCTATGTCATGTCTCATATGTAATGAGCTCCTTCATCACATGCGTGAGCCTTGCAACATTTCAAAGTCATCTTCACCTCCATGGCATAGGTTGCTCACACATGATGTACCTATAGACTAATCATATGTGTATCTCACACAAGCACATATTAGTCCATCTAGGTTGTCACTCAATTATCAAAACCAAACTAGAGACCTTTCAGACGATGCCAAGAGGAGGAAGACCGAACCACAAGGCAAGAAACCCTATGAGAAATCATTCGCTTTGTACCCCCATGTCCTCCCCAGTGTATAAGGGAAGGCATGGTCACCTACAGAAGGGGATCGATAGACCAAGCAACAAGACATTGAACCACCGATCGATCTCTAGAGAGACCGAACCCTAGATTAGCATAGCTCTTCCCCCCTACACCTCACTCTCGATTCCTCCACTGTAAGAACTCCCGATTAAGAATTTCTAACCAGAAGAACTCCATTGCTATACATAGGGCTCAGAGACCTAAATTAGGATAAACCTCTTGTGTTTTGAGTACTTAAGCCATTGGTAGTGCACACGTCGACCCACGTCGAACAACACGATGATTTTCACGATATTTTTTGTTTGTAAGACACCTTTGTATTGTTCAAACATGCAATGAGTTTGAAACCTTACCATTAACTATGGTGGCTCTTCTTTCATCATATACCTTACGAAGTCATGAATCTAAATTTTACTTTTTCAAATTTTATTATCAAGTTAAGTTAAAACTATTGTTCTAATGGTACCTTTATTTACTCTCCTTTTTGCACTTTTTAAAATAAACATTTTAGATTGTAGAGTACGCTTTAAATACTACAATACCATAAGCAATCATTTGAAACCTAACCATGTCACTTAGCATAAGTGATAAAGCTTGAAGTGAGACCTCAGATGGGGTAGTAGTAGGGATGAAAACAAAGTGGATACAAATGGATATCAATGATATTACATTTGTTTTCATATTTCTGTCGGATTCGAATTCAAATACAGATAATGTCAACCATGCTGGATAGGATACGATTGCATATCGACATCATAAATTTGCGATTTGAGTATTCGGATATGAATATGATATCGGATGTTGAAAATCCAAACTCAGATACGGATAGATCTAAGCCCCCTAAACGGATTTGGTCTCGAATATGATCAGAAAATATCCATACCGTTTTCACCCCTAGGTAGTAGTGTTAACCTCAATAGAATTTTAATACTTCAATCTTATAATGATTGACTTTTACTCCAAAGTAATCTTATGTCGCATCTGGTTTTAAAGACAAAACCAGATACACACTATATGTGTGCCTAGGAAGTCAAATCTCACATATAGCCACAAATAAGGGTAATATCAATAGACAATGCTTAAATACATAACGTATTAGTATAAAGAATATAACCTCAGAGTATAGATAGCGGAAAGACAACTCCGATCTTCAGGCGAAGACTCCAAATCCATAGGGATGACTGACTGGATGACAACAAGCCTAACTCCTCTAGACTAGCAATCTGGTACCCATCCGGGATTTTCATTGGATGTAAAGCAAGTGTAAGCTCACAATGCTTAGCAAGTATATCAAAGGGATCTATGAGGCTCAAAAGGCTTAACACTGTTTGACTGCGGTTCACAATTCTAGTTGATCAAGTTTTAGCATCCTGTATCACTACTTTAGTGAACAATCCCAATTCCCAAGTGATATTAAAGTATAGTCATGTTTATCTCAATTCCCAACCATCCACCATCCATAGTAACCACTAATCTTGAAGGATCCAGACCGCTCGTATCCGTGAGCACGGCTGTTATAACAGGTCAAATATCTCTGCAGAAATTGTACATCTTTACCCACCGAGCCATGATTCCTAATGCCGAGGTTTGCAAAGCCCACTACACCTCTACCTAGGAAGTGTGGCAGGGTTTCACTATGTAACCCTTAGCTAGTCGCACTAACAAGTCATAGCTACTAAGGAGTAGCACGCGTGGGCAACGCAGCATGGTACACACATCCTAGGAGAAAAAGGAAAGATACCCTCTTACCCTTACTGGAAGCTACAGATGAGCTAGTACAATCTAGTTAACAGGTTAAAGTCAGAGCCATATGACACTCGGGGTTGTACGGAATCTCCTGGGTTGCTGCTTCAGGATTAAGTCCTTATGGAGAGGCACTAGAGTACTCAACCCCGTACTCTAGCCCCCTATCTATTGCTAAAAAGCTTCATGTTATCATATTGCATAATGTCTTTAGTCATGTTTAACTATTATTCTATGTTCAGCGCTGCAGCATCTATCCAAAATGCATACCCAAACCCTAGGTAACAAGGATATGTGGTACAAGTATTCATCTAGGTAAAGTCCTTAAAGGTATATCAAATTAGACACATGCATGAATATGAAGTGTAATAATTCATAGGTACAAGGGGCCTTTGGTACACTTACCTTAAATACCGATCCTTCGGTAAGCTTTAATCTTCAACGTTCTTCTTCTTCTTCTGGATCACCACGTATATCTCACCGACTAGGTGTAATCGTAGAACACCACACAACATCCATGCACATACATGCATAGCATACAATTGCATCTATATTAGAATAATACATCAATCATAGAAAAATAAGTAAAAGAGTTTGAAATACGATTCTACGCATCGCTACGAACACATAGTCACGAGAGGCACGCTAATCGAATTTACGGTTGAAAAGATACATCTACCGAAAGATTTTGCTTATAAAACAATATACTAACGGAACTATCGTTAAAAAGAAATGACTATCAGGATTTTATATTATAAAAGAGAGAAAAAGCCTAAATGCTTGATTTATTTTAATTGAGCAAAACTATATGAAGCATATTAATTCAGATTACAAAAAATCACATTTTATTTTAAAAGCCGAGTTGAACTAGTCATATTTTATACATAAACATGCACGTATCATTGAATCAAATTAACTTTTACTTTCCAAGAGAAAAATACATGTGAAAGCATCTTAACTGACTTTATATAAATCATGTTAAAACTAAGCAAATTATAATTAATAAATACATATTTAAGTTGACATTAATTAACAAGTAATTATAAAAGGTGGATACTGTCCTAGGTTGCTATTATTTAGAAACAAGTTTACGTAATTATTAATCAAATTAATATTTAAATTATAATATTATGAACATATGACGTGATGAACGTTGCTACTAACGCGTATCTTACATTGGCACGATTTAACACGACAAGAATGAAGTTAACCCTATGTAGTTACTTTTAATTAAAAACTATTGAATAAATATAAATTAAAGTAATATCTTATATTAAAATTCAGAAACATTTATTATATTGGATGACGCTGCTAACACGTATCACACATTGCGATGAAACTCGTGCAATCGAATCGAAATCAAAAACCTAAATCGACTTTAATTAAACAGCGATTAATTAATTATAGACACAATTAATATTTTAATAAAATAAATTCATAAACATGTGACATATAAACTAATAACTCTACTGCGTAACGCAACTTGAATGAACTGAAACGGAATTAAAACAAAGAAACGACGAAGATTTAACGAACCAGTGGCGTTCTTGTTAATATCTCGTCTTCTTCCTTGAACTCACGTACGAACACAGCCATGCCAAATTGCTTGTTGCTGCACACGATGGGGGAGAGAGGGGCCTCGGCTGGGGCTTAGCCGGCCGAGCAGCCGGAGGCACGGTGGGGCGGCGCAAGGCCACTACAGCGCGGGTCGGCGGTGACGGCGGGGTCAGGCGCGGCGTGCACTGGTGGAGGCCGGAGAGGAGGGCGTGGGTCCTGCACCCAGAGATAGAAGAACAGACGATCCGTTCATGGTGTTCCTCACCAGAGAAAAGAAAGAGAAGTTAGGGACGGGATTAAACGGCGATGGATTCACAAAAATAAGTATACCACGGCGTATAGGACGATGAGATCTACCTTGTGGAGGTGGTGGTTGACGCCGGAACGCGACGGTTTGGCCGGAAAAGGTCGCCGAAAAGCTTTTTTCTGAACGGAAACCTAGCTTAAGCGATAACGAGCAGGATTGAACTCTGTACTTCTAGAATCTCGATGGCGATAGGATATATATATATATATATATATATATATATATAGGTTGTACTTCTAGAATCCTATATATATATATATATATATATATATATATATATATATATATATATATATATATATATATATATATATATATGCAGGGTTTGGAGATTTTGGAAAGTGGAGATATTTTAGGACATAATTAATTTTCGGAATTAAAATAATTACAGAAAATCGGGAATTACTATTTAGGCTCCGAAAAATATCTCTGAGCTCCAAAAAATACTAGAAAATTTTCTAAGGATAGATGGAAGAATAAGAACACAACCAAAGTGGTTTAGCTCCCGGAAAAGACTTTTGGATTGATCGAGGAAAAAGACATAGCTCCAAGAAATAGGAATTTAATCCCGAAAAAGGTTGGAAAGATTCCCGGAAAGAGAGGCATCGTTCTAACGTGTCTTAAAACATTTTCCAAGCCTTTGGATTTTGAAAACAAGGCATTTTATCTAACTTTTGTTTTTATAAGTTTTCAAATTCTTTTTAAACCACTACTTGAAAGCAATATTTTAAAGATTGAGATTTTAATTTATTTTCCAAACCACTCATCACAAAAGTATCAATGCAACGGCATGTATGTGCAAACATGTTGCTACCCTTATGTTGGATTTTAATTTAAAGAAAATTTTCTTTTACCTATGTTTTTATGAGCACAAAATAATTAACAAAAATCATTTAGAAAGTAGCTAATTTTAGGGTGTTACATCTTAAAAGGACCAGAAAAATGTACCCGCCAGTGGTCTCCGACACTTTTCAAACCGATCGAATCTTCCTATCAAGAAATTATATGTGCAGTTATAGCTTTATTATCAATATAGACGCATCAAACATTTTAGTTAATATGTATATATCTAAAGTAACAACCTATAAAAATTATATGTCATAGATATTAATATTGTTTTAAACAACTTGTTAGTATCATTGGCATATGAGTTTTTAAGAAAAATATTTTTTTATGTGATGAAACATAACATATATATATTTATCGCTCATGCATGCTAGCACGACGTGTATGCTTACTTTGATCAAATTTTAATACTCCCTCCATCCCAAAATACATGATGTTTTTTACTTTTAGACATCTTGTTTGACTATTCAACTTATTCAAAAATTTTGTACAACTATTATTTATTTTGTTATGACTTATTTTATCATTGGAGATACTTTAATAATGAATTATTTATTTTATCATTTGCACAAAAAAGAATGAGGTAAATGGTCAAACATGATATCTAAAAGTCAAAAGCGTCATCTATTTTGGGACCTAGGGAGTATATTAATTTAATATTGATAGAAGTAGGTAATGTAAAACATATATATGCTCTATGGTTAGTTAATATTTTTTAATTGAAGATATTGACAATTTAGATGCAAATTAAGGGATATTTATTTTTTCTAATGACAAGATGAAAATTGGGTTACGTAAAGTATCTATCGCTATAGGAGGACATGGTAATTTGATGCAAATTTATGTCTACTATAGATCATATTTTTTAGTGACATAGGTGCGTAATTTAAACATAGAGTTATTGGTTACGTTATTTTGTTTTAAACAATAGCAGAGGAGGGTAGTTAATTAGAAAATAGAATATATCCAATAGCTATTATTATCAATGGTGATTATGTTATACCCTGAATTTTCTAAGATTTTCGAGGATCTATCTATTGTTTTCTTATCAAGTCTTGTAAGGATTAACGTAGAGGCTCCATTGGGAACCTCTAGTTAGAATTTATAGTATCTATCTTTTTTCTTGTATGATAAGTATTTAGTTGAAATCTAATATTAAGATGTATAAACTCTTGTTTCATCACTTTGTGTGACATCATGAATTTATAGTTTAACTTTTAACTTTTAATGGAATTGTTACAAATTTTAACATGTGGATTTGAGAGATATGATTGTTTATCTTTTTATAGCGGCCATGGTAGATACAAATATAAAAGTAACACTTTATATTATCTTTCATAATGACATATACGGGTAGGTTAAATGCAAACTTTGGAAGTTACTTTGCATTATCTTTTATAATAACAAAAATGGATAATTTATAAATTTGTATGGGGTATCTTTTATAATGGTAGATGTGGATAATTTAGATACAAAGTTAGAGGGTTCTTTTAAATTGTCTTTCATAATGGAAAGAAGGTTAATTTAGATGCAATGCTATGTGGTTATTTTAAATTATGTTTTATAATTATAAAAGTATGTAATATAGATGCAAATTTAGGATGTTATTTTGAATTACCTTACTGACGAGATCCTAACATATGGGTATGTTAAGCCTTGGGATCTATGGTTCCCGACCGAAGAGACCCCCGACCGATCCCTCCAGGATCGCTCGGGGGCTATACCCATTAGGTACGCTCGCACGTACCCTCAGACTAAGGAACTTGCTCGAGCCTGAGCACGCCAAGGCCTCTTCTCAGGGCTCGGGGGCTAGCCCGAGCCTTGGCTCTCGATCAACAGGGAACCTGAGCCCGCTCCTTGGCTCCTGCCCAGCCTATGACGCCAACCAAGGCCCGGGCAAAAGAAGACACGCCCCAAGCCATCGAGTCTCAGGGGCTCCTCGACGCAGCATTTTGGGCGCAGCCTTGCCAGCTGCTTCTCTGACAATGTCACGTGCAGGGCGTGACATAAGAAAACAAGCTCTCCTCGGCCTCTAGGGGCTCGAGGGCTTCTAGGCCCAGCGTGTTAGCCCATCAAGGTGACCTCCCTCGCCACCAAGAAGACTCTAGAAGGTGCGCCTATGGGAGGCCGGTCTAAGCCGACACAGTATGACACTTAGTGTGTCAAAATAGGCTAGCTGGACGACGCCCAAGGCTTCTTTGGCTTCACAACATCACCACGGTCCACAGAGCACCATGACAAGACCCTCCTAGACTCCGGTGCATGTAGAACATAGGCTCAACCCCCCAAACCACCATGTAACCAACCTATCTCGATATATAAGCGGTAAGGTCGGATCCTAGGGGGGAGAATGATCCCAGACAGATCATTCCATTCCTCATTGATCCGCTTCTACTCAGCACCAAGAGCAGAGCCACCCAGAGAGGGGCACCGAGACCTCCTCCACTGTACCCATCGCCTTCCTCCTCTCCAACAAGGGGAAGGCTCCACGGCGGTAAGGCAACCTCAGGATTAGCACTGAGCTAACCCCCGACCAAATCTCTCTTCCTCCTATACACTCTATTGTAACCCCTCAATTTTGGGTGCTCTTGAGTATAAGGATCATCAACTTCTAGATGTAGGGCACCGATCGGCCCGAACCAAGATAAACCATTGCGTCCTCTCGGTGATTCTTGTGTTCTTAAGTCCACCTGAGCCACTGGAGACACGTACTCTGACACCAACTTGAACAACAATGCTTACCGCAGGTTGGGGGCAGCGTCAAGTGTGATTCAGGCTCTACGGTAGCTGGAGCCTCCCGCCTTATCACCGGAGCAAGCGGCACCGCCCTAGATGGTGGTGTTCGCTTCCCTGGCGAGTTATTCATCATAGCTGTCACCTTCGCTCTAGGCTAGGTCCTCAACTTTGGGAGCCTAGCCTACATCACCGACTACTATGGGGAGCTTCATCCGCTCAATGGGGCTGCACTAGTGGGCAACAAGCTCTCGGTGCCACCCCCTCTGCCAAGCCTCCTAGGAGCAGATCTTGAGGTTCTGTCCTAGCCGATCCGACATGGGCCCACCATGGGCGGGGGGCACCGCAAGCCACATCCCGCGCCCAAGATAGGATCGTCCCTGAGACAGGGGACACCCCCACTCATCTCCATGGCTTGCTGAGGTAGGCGGCGCTCGATCCGCTAGGCACCTACCGCCAGCGAATCAGGGATCCCTGCATCGCCATTGGGACCCCATGGATGGGCGCCTCCTCCACCCACCAGAGACCTGGTCGTAGGGGAGTTCATCCCCTAGGTAGCATAGATCTGCCCCATAATCTTTAGAGGGGGACCGAGTCAGGACTCCCTCTAACCCTTGATGGCACTGCCACGAGAGGTCAACATGGTGAGCATGGCGCCCCATCGGCACCTCCGCTAGTCAGAGGTACCTGTCACCTTTGGCCGCCAAGACTGCCATCAGGATGTCCCCAGCCCGGGTCATTTCCCACTCATCATCAGCCCCATCTTTGGATGGGCACGCCTCACAAAGGTGCTGATGGATGACAGAAGTAGCCTCAACGTTCTCTACGCTGACACCCTCGAACACATGGGGATCTCAAGGAAAAGCCTCCGCCCTGGTAGGGCCCCTTTCTTTATCATCATCCTAGGAGTCTAGGCTACTCCTCTTGGAAGCATTCAGCTCCTCGTAATGTTTGAGGATCCTGCCAACTTTTGGAAGGAGATTCTAGAGTTTAAGGTGATCGATTTCGCCAGTCCTTACCATGCTCTACTGGGGTGTCCATGCTACGCGAAGTTCATGGCCATCCCACACTATGGTTGCCTAAAAATCAAGATGCTTGGCCATTTGGGAGTTATCATGGTGGTATCCTCCACACCGAGGCTTATCGCTATGAGTAGGAGGGCATGGCCCTCACCACGGCCAACGTCGCTACCACCGAGTTTGCCCAAATCCAACGCCAACTAGGAGAAGGGCCTCAACACAACACGAAGAACCCGGCGATGGCCTTTTGCTTGGCCGACGACATAAAGATGGTCCAGATCTATCCCCTGGATCCTGAGAAGTGACTCTATATAAGTGTCACCATGTCCCTAGACATGGAAGCGACCCTTATAGTGTTCCTATGCAGCAACATCGACGTCTTCGTGTGGAAGCCCTCGGACATGCCTGGCTTCCCCCGTGGAATTGCTGAGCACCATCTCGACATCAAGGCCGATGCCAAGCCGGCATAGTGGTGCCTCTGCTGGTTCGATGAGGAGAAGCGAAAGCCAATTGGCAAAGAGCTTGCTAGGCTCCTAGCCGCTGGCTTCATCAAGGAGGTCCAGCACCCTGATAGGCTGGCCAATCCTATCCTGGTCAAGAAGAAGAACGAGAAATGGAGAGTGTGTGTCGACTACACCGGCCTCAACAAGGCCAGCCTGAAAGACCCGTTCCCCCTTCCTCGGATTGACCAGGTGGTTGACTCCACCGATGGCTGTGAGGCTCTCTACTTTCTGGATGCATACTCCGGGTACCACCAAATCGCAATGAATTTGTCTGATGAGCCGGCCACATCCTTCATCACCCCGATCGGTGTTTTTTGCTACACTTCCATGCCTTTTGGCATTTGAAATGCTGGATCCACCTTCCAGCGGTGCATGTAGAAGTGTTTTAGGGACCAGATTGGTCGCAACTTAGAAGTTTATGTCGATGACATCATCGTCAAACTCGAGTGGCTGCACGATTGATCGATGATTTGGAGGAAACCTTCTCCAACCTCCACATCAACCACATCAAACTCAACCCAGAGAAGTGTGTGTTTCGAGTCCCCGCTAGGAAGCTCCTAGGATTCATTATCTCCGAGCACGGCATTGAGATCAACCCTGATAAGATTTCCACGATCAAGGATATGGAGCCGGTCAAGAACTTGAAGGGAGCCCAGAGGCTCACCGGATGCTTGGCGGTGCTCAGCGCTTCATATCCCATCTTGGGGAATGAGGTATGCTGCTATACAAGCTCCTTAAGAAATCTAAGCACTTTGAGTGGATGTAGGAGGCACAGGAAGCACATACGAGGCTGAAGGACTTCTTGACCATGGCCCTAGTCCTGATCGACCCTTCCGAGGGGGAAACTCTGAGCTCCTGTACACCGCCACCACCCCACACACTATTAGCACAGCTCTAGTGGTGGAGCACAAGGAAGAAGGCCATGCCCTTAAGGTCTAGCGGCCAGTGTATTTCATCAGCGAGGTTCTCTCGATTCAAAGATTCGCTACCCGAGAGTCCAGAAACTCCTCTACGTCGTGCTCATCACCAAGCGCAAGCTACGACACTACTTTGATAGCCACTTGGTGGTGGTCATATCCTCCAGCAACCTAGGGGACATCAACAACAATTGAGAGTCCATTGGCCACATCGCTAAGTGGGGGCTTGAGCCCATGGGCCTCGACATCACCTATTCCCCCCGCACGGCGATCAAGTCTCAAGTCCTCGCCGACTTTGTGGCGGAGTGGACCGAGGAACAAGCCTCAACCACCCCTAATAGGGTGGAATACTGGACCATGTATTTCAATGGTTCCCTTACCCTCAAGGGAGCGGGCGTCGGGGTCCTCCTCATGTCCCCCAGCAGCGACAAACTAAGGTACGCCCTCCAGCTTCACTTCCGGGCCACTAATAATATTGCAGAGTATAACGCACTCCTCCATGGCATTTGGGTGGCCACCGAGCTGGGCGCTCGATGCCTCTTAATATGAGGAGACTCTGAACTGGTCATCAACTAGGTCATGAAGGAGTCTGCCTTTCATGATGTGAGGATGGAGGCCTACTATGCCGAGGACCGGAAACTGGAGGACAAGTTCGACGGCATCGAGCCCCACCACATCCTTTGGTGGGACAATGAGGAGGCCAACACCTTGGCAGATTGGCATCCTCTTGCAAACCACTGCCACCTAGGGTCTTCCTCGACGTCCTCGATGCTCCCTCAATCCAACTTGAGGGGACTAAGGGGGCGGCTTCGGTAGGCGCTGCCTTAGCCCCATCCAAGGCTAGTGGTGAGGCACCATCCCATCAGGTGTGCATCCTAGCGGTCACCATGCGCAGCCATCGAGGAGCTGAGCCACTAACCGACGGTCTCCCCAACCCACTAGTGCGGCCCACAAAGCGCAGAAGACAAGAGCCAGCCGCCTTCGGTGAGGTGGTTGGCAGCCCAACAGCCAAGGCTCCCAAGGAGACCCCGTGGCAAGTGGTTGGTTCCCCCAAATACTGAGACACAAACCCCATGAGTCTAGGATCTGGCCACCAGGATGCCATGGGTGAGCCGGGTGAGAGTTCCCCAGGCCAACTGAAGCCTCGAAAGGTTGGATGACACCATTCCTAGACTTCCATGAGCGGGGGATCCTCCCCTCCGACGCCGCTGATGCCCGTAGACTAGTCCGTGCATGCCAAGAGCTACAAAGTCCTCCATGGATAGCTCTACCACCAAAGTGCCTCTAAAGTGCTCCTGTGATGTGTCACCCCGGAAGAAGGCAGGAAGCTACACCTCGACATCCACGGTGGCATCTGTGGGCACCATGCAACGCCAATGGCCCTTGTGGGAAAGGCCTCTAGGCATGGCTTTTGCTGGCTAACCGCCCTTGCTGACGCTCGAGACCTCGTCAAGACACGCAAGGGGTGCCAATACTACGCTAAGCAAAACCACCTGCCAACGTAGGCCTCTAGATGATCCCCATCACCTGGCCTTTCATGGTCTAGTGCCTCAACATGGTCGGGGAGTTTAGGAGAGCTCCCGGCAGCTTCGACCACCTTCTAGTCGCCATCGACAAGTTTACTAAGTGGATCAAAGTCCAGGCCCATCGTCAACCTCAAGTCCGAGCAAGCGGCAAAGTTCATTCATGACATCATCCATAGGTTCGGGGGCCCCAATAGCATCATTACTAACAATGGCACTCAGTTCAACGGTCACAAATTCTTGGATTTCTGCGATGCCTGGCCAATCCAAGTGGATTGGGCTTCGGTCTATCACCCCGAGTCCAACGGACAAGTCGAGCACACCAATGGGTAGGTCCTTAAGGGGATCGAAACTCGTATCTATAATGAGCTCAAGATCCATGCGTGGCCATTGGGTGGATGAACTCCCCTCCATGATTTGGAGCTTGAGGAGGAGCATGAACCATTTGACTGGGTACATGCCCTTATACCTCGTCTATGGGGCCAAGGCGGTCATCCCCTCTAACCTGGACTCTGACGCCCCCCGCGTCCGCTTCTACGATGAGCAGCGGGTTGAGGAACCGGGCCGATGTCGACATGCTTGAGGAAGAATGGAACACCACCGTTGTGCGATCTGCCAGGTACCAGCAAGGACTCCACCGCTACCACACCAGAAGGGTACGCGAGCGTTCCTTTGTTGTAGGTGACCTCGTTCTGCGGAGGGCTGGCCCGTCCAAGATGGGCCACAAGCTATCTCTGCCTTGGGAAGGCCCCTTCTACGTCTCATGGGTAATCCGACCGGGCGCCTACAAGATCAGCACCATTGCAGGAAAGGAGTATGACAATGTATGGAACATCAAACAGCTACATTGTTTTACCCCTAACTCGTTCCTTCTTGCATCTAATTGTCGTACCTCTAATCCCCTAGCAGGATCTTGCCTCTCAGAAGGGCGGAAGGGATGCCCCGATGAGAAGGGGGCGCTGCCCGGGGTTCAAAGCTGGCTCCTTTGAGCTTCAAGGATACCCTGGTAGGAAAACTGAAGTACGAGGGATGCTTGAGGGGATGAGCCCACATGGCTATAGCCAGAATGCCCAGAAGCGTCCCAGCCGTCTGAAAGAGCGATGTTCGAGTACCGGCCTAGAGCCGCTTGAGGTGACCCACCAAGGGAGGCAGAGCCCCTGAGCCCGACAGAACGGGCTCAAGAACAAACAAGTGGCTCAACCAGAGAAGCCGAGAATCTCCCCCTAGGGGCATGACAAAGGTACGGAATGACTGCAAACTTGGGGTTCTCATGAACTTACCCGCTAGTAGTACGGGCGCGGCAATCTTGGCCACCGAGGCTATTGTCGTAGCAGCCTAGCCTAATGAGGGAACAACAGCCCCGAGCTAAAAAAACTTTGAGGCCCCACGATGGCCTCGGGGGCTATGTTGGCTCTCCAGATGGAGCAACCCGACCCCTCGATCGATGGGTGCTCGAGCGACGCGCCCCCAAAACCAAACAACTCCCCATAGTTGGATTGAGATCCATTGAGCCATGGGCCCAATGAGGGCCCCTCGCCTAAGCTCGGCGCGCTCCTCACGCCCCAACCTATGGCCACAGAAGGTCGGCCCAAGAAGGCCAGCCTAAGAGGATCGAGGCCTGCTACCGAAGCCCTTAGAAGGGCATGGTGCACTGCGTGATCACGTGGCCCTGAGCCAGAGCCTAGACGCTCTCGATCACCTGACCCATGACAGGCTCCGACCAAAAAGAAGGGTGCCCCTGGGCGTAAAGTCGGTAACACCCAGACGAGTTCACTGAACCCTCGCTCAGGCCGAAGACCTATGCGACATAGGGTCAAAAAATGAGTTAGCACCGCTACCGCTTGGCCTCGTCAGCGAAGGCCATCCCCGCCATGGCTAGTTCGGTCACCAGAAGATCAAATTCAGCCCTTCGTCGCCATCATGAACTAGGCCAAGTAAGGCCATGAAGGGCTCGAGGGCTCCTGATGAGATCCTAACATATGAGTATGTTAAGCCTCAGGATCTATGGTTCCTGATCGAAGAGACCCCCCGACCGATTCCTCCATAATTGCCCGGGGGCTCGGGGGCTATACTCATCGGGTACGCTCTCACGCGCAATCTTAGACTAAGGAACCGGACTGAGCACGCCAAGGCCTCTGCTTAGGGCTCGGGTGCTAGCCCGAGCCTCATGCTCTCGATCGGTAGGGAACCTAAGCCCGCTCCTTAGCTCCTGCCCGGCCTATGATGCCAACCAAGGCCCGGGCATAAGAAGACACACCCTGAGCCATCGAGGCTTGGGGGCTCCTCGACACAGCACTTTGGGCACGGCATTGCTGGGCGCTTCCCTGACAAGGTCACACGCGAGGCGTGACACAAGAAGAAAAGCTCTCCTTAGCCTCTAGGCGCTCGGGGGCTTCTAGGCCCACACATCAGCACCTTAAGCCGACCTCCCTCGCCACCAAGAAGACTCCAGAAGGTGTGCCTGGAGGAGGCCGGTCCAAGCTGACACAGTCTGACACTCAGTGCGTCAGAACAGGCCAGCTGGACGACGTCCAAGGCTTCTTTGGCTCCACGATATCACCACGGTCCATAGAGAGCTGCTGCAAGACCCTCCTGGACTCCGGTGCATGTAGACCATAGGCTCAACCCCCAAACCACCATATACCCGACCTATCTCGATATATAAGGGATAAGGGCGGATCCTAGAGGGGGCGGATGATCCCCGACAGATCATTTCATTCCTCATCGATCCGCTCCTGCTCAGCGCCGAGAGCAGAGCAACCCAGAGAGGGGCACCGATAGCTCCTCCACCGCACCCGTCGTCTTCCTCCTCTTCGACGAGGGGAAGGCTCCACCAACGGCGAGGTAACCTTAGGATTAGCACCAATCTAACCCCCTACTAAATCTCCCTTCCTCCTGTACACTCTGTTGTAACCCCCCCGATTTTGGGTGCTCTTAAGTATAAGAATAATCAACTGCTGGACGTAGGGCACCGATCGGCCTAAACCAAGATAAACCGTTGCGTCCTCTCTATGATTCTTGTGTTCTTGAGTCCACCCGAGCCACCGGAGACACGTACTCTGACACCGACTCGAACAACAATGCTTGCCGCAGTTTCAACCTCGCAACATTTTCATAATGACAAATGTGGGTAATTTATATACAAATTTAGGGGGTTTATCTCGAATTATCTTACGTAATGACAGATGTGGGTAATTTTGATGCAAAATTAGGTGGTTTCTTTATGTATTATTCATAATGGCAAATGTGAGTAAATTTGTTTATATAAATTATGATAGATCTAACGGTATTATCAATGATGATGTTTCGAGTCTACCAAATTAAATGGCAGATGTTTATGATTATTGTGAGAATGTTTATGATTTATCGTTTTTTTTTCGAGTGCGTCCGATGAGAATTAACATTTTGCTTTCATTTGGGCCTCTAATTAGTAATAGTAAGATTGATGTTTAATATTTTCTAAAAATAATCTGATATCACTTAATAGCTAGTCATATTGCTGGGACAATTCTAATGCTAGAAATCATATGTAGTTTCTATGTCTATTAATTTATTTAGACACTAAACACAAAAACTAGGTGGATAGTTCCTATAGAATAATTTTTTGACAAATCACACATCTTTTTTTCATCGTCAATCTATCACATGTCTTAATGTATTGGTTTTCGTGTGGACATGTTTTCTTATCTAACGTCGCTCTCAGTGAAAGTGTCATAGGAGTTTCATCCGTATTTAATAGACTGTCACATAGATATTTTTTGACATGGCAATGTTTTTAAGAAAAGAGAGACCAAATGAGTTTTTTAGATGAAACTATCTTGACACGATTATTAACTCTCTATGAGTTATGAAATTAAATATCGATCAAACCATAGAATAAAACTTTTCATTAAAAATGGGTGTTTCATACATATTTTATTTCATTTTTGACATGGCACTATGTTTTAGCAAGAAATGGCATAAGTCATACTTCGGGCTAATTGCGTATGAGAAAAAATAACTCATTGTGGATTGTTTGGAAGCCTCATGACTCGCTCGCACGTAAAATTTACTAGCATGGCAAGGGAGGATTTTTTTTAATCATTTTTAATCAATATTTTAATAATAACTGCTCTAAAAAATATTTTCAGATCTGACCCTTTTGGTCGCGCCAGTCCCGCTGGCGCGACCAAACAACCCTGTCGCGCCAATGCATGTGGCGCGGCAATATTTACCCTGTTGGATGACGTTTCCGATGTAGAAAAGTTTGTCGCGCCACTCCCGATTGTGTGACAGTATTGTCTTGTCGCGCTACCGGGAATGGCGTTACAAGACTAAATTTTCGAAAAATCATAACTCTTTAACACGACATTGGATGAAGATGATTTTTATACGAAAATTGTATACCTCGACGAGATCTACAACTTTCTAGTTTTGAGTTTTTTTGTTTAAGAAAGCTAAGATGCTCAAAAGAATAATATAAAATTTCAGTACCATAATAATCGCGTACCAGTGCTTGCCGCATTTAAAAAATAATATTTTTTTATGATGTCAAACGAAGATACATTTTATATCAAAGTTGTAGAGATCTACAAGTTTATAGTTTGAAGTTTTCATATTTGAGGTTGTTAACATACGCTAATAACTAATATAAAGTTTTAGCAGCATATTAATCATTTATCAAAACTTATCTTTTTAGAAAAATCGTATATTTTTAATTGATGTCAGATAAAACTATTTTTTAAATTAAAATTGTAGATCTCATTGGGAGTTTCAATTTTGATATAAAAGTTACCTTCATTTGACACGATACAAAAATGATATTATTTTTCTAATGCGACAAGCGTCAATACGTGATTATTATGCTACTAAAATTTTATATTATTTTGTTTAGCATCTTAGCGACTCCACATGTTAAAACTTAAAACTAAAAAGTTGTAGATCTCATCGAGAGCTACAACTTTTATGTAAAAAGTATCTTCATTTGACAACATATAGAAACATTATTATTTTTCTAATGCGACAACTATTAGTACGCGGTTATTATGTTCCTGAAACTTTATATTATTTTTTTAAACATCTTAACGACTCTAAATGTTAAAACTCAAAACTACAAAGTTGTAGATCTTATTGAGATCTACAACTTTCATATAAAAAGTATCTTCATTTGACAAGATACGGAAACAATATTATTTTTCTAATATGACGCGATTATTATGGTGCTGAAATTTTATATTATTTTTTTCAGTATCTTAACGTCCTCAAATAAAAAACTCAAAACTAAAAAGTTGTAGATCTCATCGAGAGCTACAATTTTCACATAAATTTTATCTTCATCCGACATCATTTCAAATATTTGGTCTTGTCACGTCACTTCGGTGGCACGACAAAACAATACCGTCACGCCAATGACAAAGTTTTTCACGTTGAAAACGCCATCTAACATGGCGAATGTTACCGCGCCATTGCATATAGCGCGACAGCCGCTGCCGCGACCAAAAAGTGTTACATAAAAAAAATTAGAAGCGATAATTATTAAAATATTAAATAAAAAAGGATTAAAATAAAAAAAATCCCATGGTATGTGCGCTCCAGTTAACACGACGTGCATGAACAGTAAATACTGTAGGAAACAATGGTTAAATAATAGTGAACCAAAAGTTCATGAACAGTGACAGTTACTGTGTATAAATAGGGATAGTTGCAGTGTTCGAACAGTGCATCAAACAGTGTCTAAACAGCCACCATAAACGGATGCACAGGGTCTCGTGGTCGCGGAAATCTTTCCGTGTCGTGGGATCTTATTACTTGTATATCCATTAAGACTGAAATTCTTCTCAATTATAGATTGATTTGACTAGTTTCTCGTTCTCACTGACGCCATAGTGAAACGGCAGGTGGAAGCACGCCTTTCAGGAAGGAGTAGAAGAGAACCAGCGATCTCTTAGGTTGGAAACTTGGCACCAGGTGACCAGATCCCCTCACAGAGGCAAACGTGAATCCTCCTTCGTATTGTTGAATGTAGCCTCCAACCTATGCATATAAAGCATCACAATTCAACACATATAAATAATCCTATCACATATTCTTCTTCGAAGCTGAGTTCGTGCATTACCTCGTTGGCAGGAGTGTACCACGGGCGCCATGGCTTTGTGACGGTCAGATTGAGGTCTTTAACGGAGTACCTTGTTGCAGTAATGGGGCAAACATCGTCCATATCGCCACTGCCAACGAGTTATCCATGACGATTATTAACAATAAAAAAGTTATCATTTGATTCTTAATTTGTTCTTTCCTTTGTTTGAGTTTGCCGCACAAGTACGGAAGATCGATGGGGATGGCAATTACCTGTACACCCAAACTCTTAATCCGGTGTCGATAAGCCACGAGAGCGTTGGCACCATGCTTAACGGCCAGTCGTTCCACGGCAATCTCCTGAACCAATGACAGAAGGTCTCAGGTCAGAATAACCAATGGGTTTGCCAAGAGCAAACAATACGTTTGGACATGCAGTTGGCACTACTTACGCACAGACTGACCAATCGGTATTGGCCCGAGCATGGATTGCCTTCTGCACCTCAGGGCAATTCAAGTAGACCTCGACGTAGTTGCCTATGCATGGATCGTAGCCAGGTAACTGTCACAGTTATACACATCGGTATAATTCATCAATCAGAAGTGCCTGCTGGATTCTGCTCTTTTTAAGGTCCGTTCGGTTGTTCCGGAACGGAGCTAGAACATATTCCAGCTTATCAATATTACACAAATTAGTGAACCGTTCTAACTTGAATCGTGGCAGGGACTCATTCCTAAATAACCGAACGAATCTTAAGGGAGTGTCAAGGAACTTTTCTAAGAACAATAGGGATTAAAGAATTTGATAGAATAATATTATACTTACATAGCTACTGGAGTAGCTTGTCCCGTTGGGCGCCTGGATGCATATCGGAGCATAAATGTTGTACCGGCTGATGTCGCCGGCGGTATTAACGAAGTTCCGGGAGTTGAACGGTGACTTCGCCTCCTCACACAAAATGCCATCGGACGGGCCAAAGCTGCAGTGCTCGATAATGTTAGCCCACGTCTCGTCGGACATCACCCCATGGTTCCACAGGAACTCGAGAGAGCCCTTGTCGTTTTTGTAATCATCAAGCAACGGGTTGCCAACCTGAAACCGAGACGGGCAAAAGCAACGCGACTTGCTAGTTAGTTATCGTGCTGTGCTAATGAAGTTGTTAACTGCCATGGCGGCTGGCGCTCGACTTACGAAGATCCCCTTGAGGTTTGTCGGGTTCTCTCCTGTGAGTAAGCGGACGGCCACGATGACGGCGGCCAGCTCCGGGACGTAGTGACCGGCGTAGCTCTCACCGGCGATGTAGAAGTCGCGACCCTTGTACTCGGGGAACCGCTCGAGCCAGTGGAGTAGGAAGGTGTACGAGTCCACTGCCGTCCTCTTGTCACCACTTTTGTCGTAGTCCGACGACGTGTTGGAGTAGGAGAACCCGACTCCGGCCGGCGACTCAAGGAAGATGACGTTGGCCACTGCATGATGTTGTTCTCACGCAAAAAACGTCAGAAAGATGACACCGATCTCGTCGTCGCAGGTACCTCGTTTTCTTTTGCAATAACAACAGAGCCGTCACCAAGTACGTGGCTACGTACCGTTGTTCCAGGAATGGCGGTTCCTGCTCAGGGTCTTGCCGTCGGGGTTGACACGGAACGGGCCCAGCTCCATCATCGCGCCTGCTCCCAGCGACGAGCACCCTGGCCCTGCTTGCGCGCGCGTGCAAGAAGAGACACAACTCATCACTAGTACCAAATCAAACACCAAAATGAGCGTGCATGCTGCAAACACCCTGTAGCTGCTCACCTCCGTTGAGCCAGAGGACGAGGGGCTTGGAGGTGGCGTCGTAGGGGGACTCCACGAAGTAGTAGAAGAGCGCGCGGCCGTGCTCTTCGTCCACCGTCACGTAGCCGGAGTACTGCTCGAAATTGACGCGCGGCGGCTGCCCCGGCAGCGCCTTGATCCTGTCAGCCTCCTTGCTGCCCTTGGGCGACTTGCAGTACGTGGGCAGGTGACCGAAGCTTCTCACGTGGTCAGCCCATGGATCGGTTTCGGCAGGCCCGGCTGCGGTTGCCGATTTTGCTTGGGCCTGCTGGGACTCGATGAGCTGCCTCAGCAGCGCGGCTTGGTCCAGGGCGGCGGCGTTCGTCAGCGGTAGGGCGAGTAGGATCGCCGCGAGGAGAATGCAACACGAGATCTGATTCCTCGGCGCCATCTTTGTTCTCTGCGAGCTCGTTGCTCGATCATCAGAATGCAAAGATCATCTCGTGTTTATATATAGAGAGAGAGAGAGTTGACTGTAATTCGGGAGTTTGGTTTCTCCGAATTACGAACGCCATGAGCTAGCTGCCTAGCTGTAATGATCTGGCAACACTTGCACGACCAAGTCGCCTGTAGTTTATTTCTTACAGATTTGCTAGCGTCTTTGCTTCGCATAGCACCCCAGTCCCCAGTTGTCTGGCGTAGTCGGCGTCCAACGTTGGAGTTTTGGATCGATCTTGACGGAAGTTTGTTTCTCCCGGCGACGCCGACGATGCCGAGGTAACACCTCTCCGCAAGGACCCAAACGATCGGATCGATGACGTAGAGACCAAGGTGGACATATTAAAGATACGAAGGCACGCCGAATCGGCGGCCTTCTAGGATGTCCACGTATTCTCTTTTTATTTGGTGCGTTAGATAGAGATTCCACAGCTCAGATGAAGTAACCGGCCAGGTGAGGCAGTGGCGGGTGACATGCATGGCCGGTGCCTAACGCGTACATTCATGCTGCTGGGGCCGTCCTCGCTTTGCATGCATCACTTGTCGACTTGTGTGCACCCTGGCCCCATCTCGTCCTCATTTCCGGTTCTCATCCCATCCCCGTCCCCCTCCCCATCTCCATTTCTGAGCCGCCTGCGCGGGCCGCAGAGCTCGGCGCGAAACAAGTCGGATAGCCGAACATTTAATGCCTGCGCCGACCATGTACGATCGGCCACCGACCATGCACCGACCGGCATGGCTCCCATACCGTCTCCATCTCCGGTTCTCATCCCATCCCCATTTCCATTTCTCACTCACACAGGCACCCGACCCCGTCGCCACCAACCCTAGCCGGACGAGCTCCAGCTCCATCTCTCGGCACCGGCACCTCCTCCTCCTCTGCTCCTCCCTTCTTTCCCTGCGCAACCCCTAGCCCCGACGAGGCTCCAAGCCAGATTTGCCGCAGCCGTCGGTCGTCTCTCCGGCGTCGGCGGCCACCCCTCCCCCCGCCCGCTTCCCCCTCCCCTACCCCTCCATCTCCCGACGGCGCGACCACTATACCCCGCGACGGCGCGACCGCGTCCGTCCCGTCGGATCGCGCCGCGTCGCGGCCGGCGTGGAGGCGCTCAAGGAATCCATCCGGGGCCTCGACGTGGCCGTGGTTCGGCCGCGCGGAACATTACCACCTCGCTGCGCGGACGAATCGTGTCGTGTCCTCTTCCTCCCCCCCGGCAGCTACGGGTCCAGCTGCGGCAGCTGCGCGGACCGGTGGCCCTTGCTGGCGGCAACAGCGCTTGGGTCACGACCGGCCTCTGCTGCAAGCGCTTCCCTCATCTTCATCTCTGCCCAAGCTGGGTACTCCCACCTTGCCGCTGTCTTCGAGTAGATCGACGCCGTCCAGGTTCGCGTCCCCTTCTTCTCAGTCTGGATCTGGGGTTCAGTCTCGATGGGGTTGTTGCGGCCTTCTCGATTTGGTTAGGTTTTTGTGACATCTCTCGTGTTTCCTTTTCTTGAGGCCCCCGCAACTTGCCGGGAAGCGCCGCCGAGGATCCACATGGTAAATCAGCGATAAAGGTCAGCACAGGAAAGCATGGTTGATAATTATATTTTCAGAGTCCTGAAATTTTTATTGGATGCCCCTGAATCCGTTACTGACAAGATTTTCTCTAATACAACGACAATCTCTGAATACCTCATCTCTGAAGACCTTCCAGATGTATGATTCAGTGCCAGCCTGCTAAGTATTTTCTCGCTGTTCCTTTTGACAGGTTAGTGGACTATTCATTTTCTCCTACTTTACTACTGCAGGTTGATATTTCTGTTGTCGGTCTCACCAGCTTCAGTGGACCCGATGTCCCCTTTGATGTGGATGTCTTTGACTCTAGTGTACATTACATCAAGTTAATGAAGTAAGTAGCTTGTTCTTTCGTGTTTTCTTTCATTGAAGTGAGAATATCTGTGCTTTATATCATTACATGTTACCTGGATCATGTTGTGTAACAAGGGAATCTAATGATTTAGTTACCGCCATCATTTCCGGACAATTTTTGACTTTGAAGCAATAAAAAAGCTGCTGGCTTCCCAAAAGTTTACATTCTGGTATTCATCTATGACTGCAACCATGTCACCATTGACGTAATAATATTACTGTAACACATCTGAAATCTTGTTGTGCTCTTTTAGTTATGATGCGCTCCATGGTGTTGCTGGAGCTTATGCCAGACACATCTTTGTGGAAGAGCTTGGTGCTGGATGAAAGCTCGCTGTTGAATTGTGTCCCGAAAGTAATGAGCTCTTCTATTGTCACAAATTTCTACTTAAAATGTGGCTTGGTATTAATTCATCACTTATGTTTTTGCAGGAGGACTTTGGAGGTGGTCATCCGGATCCTAGCCTCACCTATGCAAAAGAGTTGGTTGAACGGATGGATCTTGGAAAGTCATCCTCAAATGTTGAGCCCCTGAATTTGTAGCGCTGCATTGATGGAGATGCTGATCGCAACATGATTACGGGTAAAAGGTATGATATGTTGAATATCTCGCTATGTAGAAAATTTGTTTTGGATTCTAGAAAAGCACAAGGAATTCATGGTACTCCCCCTTTGCCTTGTTATAGATTCTTTGTGGCACCATCGGACTCTGTTGCCATTATCGCGGCCAATGCTGTCCAATCAATTCCTTACTTTGCTTACGGCCTCAAGGGAGTTGCCGGTGAAAAGCTCTCCTCCATCTTGTGCTGCTAATATAACATCTAGATATATTGTCGCTGTAAAAACTCTCACTGTAGGCTCAAAGCGGTAAACTTCATGTAGCCTGCAGTAAAAATGCATGTTTCTCTCTACATTTTGTGCACCATCTGTTTTAAGTCTGGCGTTGTTACGCTCAATAAATCTGCTTAACATATCAGTGACAATACCATCTCGAGCACAGTGCACGCTAACGCCAAATTTTTCATCCCCAACCGTCGACCTTAGATGCATTTAAAATTTCTCTATGCAATCGATATTGCTTATGATAATCCATTGTTGTAGTTGCAGGAGCATGCCAATATCTGCTTGCCTTTGATGTTGTTGCAAAGAATCTGAATCTCAAGTTCTTTGAGGTAAAGTGTTGAGACCTTGGTTTGCAAGATTTTTGAATGCTAGATAAATCTAACATAAACAACCATGTTTCAGGTGTGCCCTCTGGTAGGAAGTTTTTGGGAATTTGATGGATTTGGAATGTGCTCAACTGTGGTGAAGAAAGCTTTGTACTTTGGTAATATTTGGCTTCGGCTATCATTTATATACATGCGAATCACGAGTAGTAAACATGCTAGCACCTCTTGTATCGTCATGTTAGATGGGTAAATTGTGTTAACATGAATGGGGCAAATCACTTGTTGTGTTACGATAGTGAGCTCTCTCGCCCTTTTATTGAGTCGGTCATGAATCCAACCCATAGTAAGGTCAAGGACTTGTTGGTATTTGGTATAGACATTATTGAGATGTTTATATGTACTACTTTGGCTGTGGTCGACCACATTCGTGAGAAGGATGGCATCTGGGCTGTGCTTGCATGGCTTTCTATTATTGCTTTCAAGAATAAGGACGACCTTGGAGGAGATAAGCTTGTCGTTGTTGAAGATATTGTCCGTCAACCTTTGGGCCACATATGGTTGCCATTATTATACGCTATGACTATGAGGTACTAACTTTTTTTTGACATTCGCCTTGCATATATGTACACATTGTTTCAGATATCATTCTAAATGCACAAGTTTGTTTGTGAAGAATGTTGGGTTGGGGGCTGCTAAGGAGCTTATGGCAAACCTAGGAAGCATGCAGATCATCACTTTCTGATGTCAACAAGTAAGTGGAACTTTTTAAAGTGTAAAGGAATCAGTGCCTCCAAAAAATTATGGTCGTACTCCGTATATACATATATCAACTTAAGCAATCTTGAACATTTTAGTGCCATATCTAAATTATCTCTCGTCAGGTGATCAAGGAGATCCGGCCCGATGTTTCGAAGTAGTTGTGGTAGACGAGTTTGAGTACAAGGATCCTGTTGATGGCTCTGTGTCCAAGCACCGGGGCATCCAATACCTCTTCGGAGATGGTTCACTACTGGTATGTAGACCTGTGTTGTTTTAGATATCCTCTATTTTATGTCTTGAACCAAAACAAAGGGAGTGGTGTGAAAACCTTGTTCTAGTCAACAATACATTTCCTTTTTGCAATATTATCAGTCGGTACATGATAAGTCGAGCTGGATTCATCCTTGGTCGATGGATATATTTGAGATCTCTGTCTATATCATCTTGGTGAGCTAACATGGATTTTCGGCATTCTAGGTGTTCCGCCTCTCTGGAACTGGTTCTGTTGGTGCCACCATCCGTGTCACATCGAGCAAAGACTGAGAAGGTTCCTCCAAGACCGGCGAGGATTCACAGGATGCCCTTGCTCCGTTGGTAAGATACTATCATGTCCTTTCGGTTCACAGAGCTGAATATACATTGGGTTTCGTGAAACTGCATTTTCTAATTTTGTGTTTCATCTCAAGGTTGTTGCGCTCAAGCTCTCCAAGATGCAAGAGTACCCGCCGCAGCTTGCTTGACCGTTATCACATAAAAATTTTGAAGAGTGTCTTAGAATGAGTTGAGGCGGTTACACAAACTCTCATTCCGGCCTCTTGTTCCATAGTTTTTCTTTCATGTTGCATCTCACCGATGAATAAAATGTATGTATCGAGATGTCTCGTTTTTTTTGCCCATATCTGCAGAGTAAGTCACCGCACACAAGATGCGGTAATAATCTTGTTCTGATGTTGTAATTGGGAGCATGTTCCTTCTAATCTTGTTCTCCTTTGAAAAGCTTCTTCTAATCTTGTTAGAAGTGTTTCGGTTTGTTCGAGCATTTGCGTATCATTTTTTCCTTTTCAAGAGAACAAAAATTTACTCAAGCTGTATAACTTTGTCACTAATGTTTTGATGTCTACATTTGGTGAGGCTTGGTTATCAACCGTCCGAGAATTAACCATTCTGTGTGATCTGGTTGTAGACCTGTCTTCTTAAGTTCCTTGTAATTTGCGAATAACGAGTGCCATTATGGCGGGGGATCGTGGTTGTGGGTTGGGATATATTTGCATCGGTGTTGGTCTTGTTTGATGTGATCAAGACTGCAGTGGTGTTGGTTCAGCTCCATGATTCTGAGTCCGAGTGACCGGTGGTTCGAACTTCGATACATGTTCTGTTCTTGTGATAGATGGCCCTCTGAACTCCATCCACCGAATTTTTGATGTTTTGGGATTGGAAACGAGTTGATGTTTTGAAAGTGGAAATGAATCGAGTTCTTTTGAATGTTAATGAGAGCGGTGGCATAAACCATCTGTGCAAGTACGCCAAGATAAGCCGATTGAAGGAAACAATTAGAAACCTAGAAATTTCGACACGCATCAGCGATCACAAGCACACGACAAGCTAGGGAACCGTTTTTCTTTTTAAAATGAAAAAATGATTTAGAATGACTTTGACTTCGTCTCGGCTCATTCAACTCGGTTTGAAGTTGATAATTCAGGAGACTATTTATAAAAGTATGCTAATTTTGAAGAAAGCTCAAAAGAAGTGTTCTTGATTCGTTATCCAACACTAGAACCAAAGATACCGCAGCCTATTATTATGGGCATCTCAAGTTTCTTACAGCGTCGCCTCGTTTGCCATCTACGTAGCCCGCCTCTCACAGGTAGGTAGGTCGGTCCTCCGCCGGAGAATCAAGGAGTCGTGGCGCCCTTGCCCGCCGTTGGAGTGCCCAGGCTCCCACATGATGGTTGTCTCCGCGATCGGCGAGGTCACCACGTCACGGGTCCATGTTGCACGCTGGCCTCCTGTCCTCCAAGTAGCTCGAGGCAAACCAAGAAACCTCACAGGTTCGGGTTCAGCGCAAGAACCAAACAAGCAAAGCAGAAGAAGGCCGCCCGAAAGAAAGAAACCGGTTCCACCGCCTCTCACTTAGTTGTACTCTCTCTCTACTTGAAACACTTCAAATCTCTTACAACAAGTACATCACCCATGACGAAGCTTGGTACATCACCATGCGAGAAGCGTGGTTTGGGGTTGGTGGACACATTTAATGTCTCTCCTCCTTACCATCGAGATAAAAATGATTCACCATCCAAGTGTACTATTGTAATAGTACCTAAGTAATATGAACTCGTAGGGACGTTGTGGTAGTTTCTAAGTAATATGCGGGACCATGCGGGACCATTTAAACTGCTACGATTTAGGACACATGCATGGCCACGTTACTCCTGTGGATGGTCGGTGGTTGGGGTTGATCGCCATTACTACATCTACCATAATGGCTTTTGTGCTTAGCGTCGCTATGATTACGCCTACCATGACCCAAGTCTCCCGTGGTTTTTTTTGCCCTCTTGTCGGAACCTTGCCCTGGTACCGTATTAGTCCTTAATGGCGGTACTTTGTGATCGAGAGGTGAACACACTAACGTGTGCATCAATGGAACTATATACTTATATGTATGCAATGATGAGGGTTTAAGTAATGACTTGCACGGCACAAAGAACAAAATCTTGTAGATTCTACTACATACCTAGGTGGTTAGTTGAGGTGTAGCCACGTAGTACGTGCATTATTGTGCCGTATTGTTAGTAGACACGCCATCCTTAGGTGCCACACATGTCGTTGTGTGCATGGCCTATGCATGCTTGTTACAGAATTAGGTTCGCACTGTACCTTCGTGGTCCGCATTCACACTGAGTAACATCAGTAGTGACCCACGTCCCCTCATACCCCTTTTCTGCACTCTTGTCGGGCCCTTGCCCTGCAATCGTACTACTCAGTAATGGCACCACACGTCACTCGCCTCGAACGCGTGAAATTTGGTCAATTTGTTCGTAGTGATCCCACGTAAGAACCCTGGTGAACCGCGCCAAGACCACAGACCGCTCTGCCTTTATAAGCAGAGCCTGGCTTAGCTGGTAGCACTCTTTTTTGAGTTCTTGTCGGAACCTTGGCTTACAGCCGTATTAGTCATTAATGGCCTCAGACATCGCTCACCTCAAACGCGTAGGACGTGCATTAATGCATGGCCTGTTTGTGCATTGTTATCCCATATTACTAGCAGCTACGCCATCCATAGGTGTCACGCGTGCCGTAGTCTGCATGGCCTACTTGTGCTTGTTACATAGTTAGGTCTACACTGTGGCCTTGTGCTCCGCGCTCGCCCATGAACCACGTCAATAGTAACCCATGTCTCCTTGTACCCCTTTTCTGCACTCTTGTCGGACCCTTGCCCTACAGTCGTACTACTCAGTAATGGCACCACACGTCACTCGCCTCGAACGGGCGAAATCTGGTCGATTCGTTCAGTAGTGATCCCGCCAAGAAACCCTAGTGAACCACGCCAGACCACAGACCGCTTTCGGCCTTTATAAGCAAAGCCTGCCTTGGCCATTGGTACCACCACTCGTCGCACTTTAGCTCGCTTAGGTTTTCTCTTTGAGCAAGCTTTTTACTCGGGCCTTCTTTGTAGCCACGACCAGAAATGGCAGGAACCTAGGTTAGTAGTTACTGCCTAAACGTTGAGGCCTTTCCTAGAATCTCGCACGCCGCCCCCCGCAAAAGCTTCGAGTCAAATATCGCCCCAGTATGAGGGCCGTGAGTATCGTAAACATGGCATCGATCGGTGTGAGGTTACCATTTACATTGGGAAGAGTGAAGAGTTCCCCGACATCACCGAAGCCTGGAGTGTGACCGCAACCGGATTTAGCTTCACCGACACCTACCAGGTTGTGGCCCGCAAAGCTTTGTGGTATCTTTGCCAGCTCTATGAAGAGCCCGTTGCCCGTACCCCCATGAGGTTCTTTCCACCCTTGGATAGGAATCGGCGGCCATGGATGGCTCGCATGGAGGCTTTGCAAGGGCGTGATGCCCAAGAAGATAGTCCTACCGTGGTACACTTGACCCGCGTACATGCTTGCTCGATGAGCAGTATGACCGGCAAGCCTTGGAGCTGAGGGCGTGCCTCCGGCGCGTCGAAGAAGCCGAGATCTTCACTCGGATGCTCTAGGTGCAGCTCGCCAAAGCGCATGCCAGTGCTGCAGCTGCTGAGAGCCGGGAGACTGCAATGTCAGAAGCTCTGAAGGAGGCCGAAGATCGGCATGTTCATCAACTGGGTGAGGCCTATTTGTTCACTAGGGCCAAGCGGAGGGCGCTGGTTGATGAAATGCGGGATGCCCCGATCTTGGAGGGGATCCCTATCCACCCAACTGAAACAAGGAGAACCGGTGATGTAGAACCGCCAGCGCCTCCACCTTCGGAAGTGTTAGAAGCAGAACCCTTAGTTCCTCTCACTCAGCCATTAGCGTGAGAAGTTGCGAGATCCATATCCAGACGAAGAAAAGAATCCACCGAGCACAGGAATCAAGCTGCGTGGTTTCAAGGTGGATTAGTTGCCTTGGGATGCTCCTCTTGTCGTTGTTGTCATCCGTAGTTATTGGATGCGTGTTGTAGATTCACCTAAGAAGAATGAATCCTAATTCACTTTTTGTAAACCCTCCCGTTAGGGGAAGTATTTGTGTTTTAGTTTTCCTATTTTCGCCTATAATGTAATGTTATCCAATGTTGTACTTCAAATCTAAGTGCGTTAGTTGCTTGAACCCAACTCCATCAAATACTTCTTTCCACTAGAATAGGCACCATGTAATGACAACCAACCTGACCAGCCTTAAGTACTAATACGATGAGAAAACATATTAGCAATATGAGGTTTCCTATACCAAGCAAATCACCCGCAGCGAAGCGCGGGCAGCAATGGCTAGTTTCTATCAACGCATGCAGGCCAATATAAGCCGTTGAGAATATGCTAGCTGCCCTTTGGACAGAATTCCAACACACGTTCGATCTTTCACTAGCTTCAGCTCGGCAATGGTCACTACTACACTAAGGGTATGTAGGGTTGCAATGGTCACTACTACACTAAGGGTATGTAGGGGTGGCTCGTGATGGTTCGTAGATGCGGTTTTCTCAGTCGTCCCTACCACACCGTCTCTACAAATCAAGAGTTTGTAGGGCAAGTTCCCAAGCCGGTTTTACAAATCGATTTGCAGAGGCGGCTGATAACTTAAAAATGATTTGTAGAGGCGACTGTAATACCAGCCGTCCATATAATTTATATTTATAGGGACGGTTCAATCTTAGTACATTTTCCCGTAAAAAAATTAAATTTCAAAATTCAAATTTGACCAGAACATATATATATATATATATATATATATATATAATTCAAACATTGTATCCGTAGGCACAAGAATATTATATAAACTAACATTACAAGTCCAATTCACAAGAACATATATAATTCATCGTTATATAGACATAATTCACAAGTCCAATACGTTCCACAAGTCCAAACCGTTCCACAAGGTTAGAACAATGTCACATTCCATACACATTGTTATCAACGGCCTAGAGCTAGCATTTCCGTCTCACGAAGGTGTTGGTACTGAGGATGCCTTCCTAACTCGGATTTTCGGTCATGATAAGTGTCTCTTGCATGTATAGTCTGGTCCAATATAAAGGCGAAAAGGTCATCGACAAGCTCCAAGAGGTTGTCATCTTTGTGTGGGTCAGCTCTCATTCCTTTCTCTTCTTGCCACTACAATAAAATAATTTGGGGTTTAGTATGTCATAACATAGTGAGCATCTATGAACACAGTGACCATCTATAAACACACTGAGCATATGTAAAAACAGTGAGCATTCATGAATACAGTGAGCATATGTAAAAATAGTGAGCATATATAAAAACAGTGAGCATCTATAAACATAGTGAGCATATGTAAAAACAGTGAACATATAAAAACATACCCTACAGGGGTGTCTCTGTAGGCACCAGTGTTACTCATGAGAGTGTATACGTAATATCCACAATGTACACTCTCGGGCTTCTGCTTGGTGCACTATGTGTTTGTTGATGGTTGTTAATGTCAATCATAAATCGTTAACATATCCTACATATATACTCAATACATCATAAATTGTAAGACGTTTGACTTTTTTGACACCAAGTTTGACCACTCGTCTTATTCAAAAATTTGTGTAAAATATCACTTCTTTCGTCGTGGTTTGGTTTATTAATAAAAATTCTTCAAGAATGACTTAAATTTGACTATATTTACACAATTTTTTTGAATAAGACGAGTAGTCAAACTTGGAGCCAAAAAAGTCAAACGTCTTACAATTTGGGATGGAGGGAGTACTTAATTCTATCACAAACATAGCTATAGGGTTTTAAACTAATGGATTCCACAAGTTTTGGTGAATATTTATATATAGGAGAATTTATTTAGAAAACAGCACTGGGACCACTATCATACACTCCAAACAAGCAAATTGACAACAACAAGTGATTCAACTCGCAAAAACTACAAAAAGCAACTCAAGACAGAGTCCAAGACCCATCACACAAAGGGGAGGCCCACTTGCCAAAGTGGCAGGCCGGCCAGCCTAGTGGGGAGGCCAGCTGGCCCACTCTGGAGCCCGTTCGCTCTCCGCTATCTCATATGCGTTTCTAAGATCTACACTGTTAATTTTAAAGCGGTTTTAAGTCGGTTTATCCAACGGTGATTGATAGAGTTGACGCGGATCGAGGACGTGGCAATGCCTTGCCACCTACTCCATCTCCCCTATATAAGGAGCCCTCTACCCCCTCTAGGAGGCCATCAATCCCATAGAGAACCATCTCTCATTCAGATCAAGATACACCACAAGAGAGAAATCTCCACAAAGCTATCAAGATGTAGAAGTTGAATAGCTCTAGCTGAGAGTTAGGGAGAGTTAGGCCATGCTCAGGTTCTGGAGAAATCTTCGGAGGTTGGGTATATCTTTGTATCTTACCTTTGCAAGACTTATGCTTTAATATAGAAATCTTTTCTATTTACTTTTGACTTTCATGTGTATGGTTAATATAGTTATCATATCTTAGCATGAGATCTTCGCTCGCATTGAGTGCTTTAGTTATCATATGTGACTAGAGTAGTAATCCGTAGTATAGGCATGGTGTCTAGACTATAGGTTACCTAAGATTGCGCTCAATCCTACGGTTAGTTGTGATAGCCCTAGAGGTTGACAGCTCTGTCAGGCCATTGTAATCCACCACGTTAGGATTGGTGTTCGTAGAGCTTTCGGCAACCTTCCCCCAACTACGCTTTCTAACCCCCTCGAGAGTTGGAAAGGTATTGTTGCTCCAAAGTGTTATTGTATATGATCACTATATTTACCCATGATTTAGTTATACCCTATAGAACCAAAGTAATAGAGAAGTATTTAGAAACCTTGAACTCACCCATTGTCCTCTCAATTTAGCTAGAGTGCTCATTTGTGGAATTCTCTTATGTGTGTGTCATTATTCATAACTCTTATCGTAAACAACACTTACCCCCACTTTAGTTTAGTTAGTATTATAGCTAGTAGATACATGATGGTGAACTATCAACTTATTTAACCATTGTTTCCTGTGGATAAATATGATATCTTGGAATATTCTCGGGTGAAAGCTACAGTACCAACAGTGTTAAGTAATGCTTTCGACACCAACATAATGGAGTACTAAAGTAAGTTACACTTACCGCACATAGTGTTTTGACACACATGTTAGCCCCTCTTTTCTGGATTATACCTCCCTTTATGTGTATTAACATAGAACATGTATACTCTGTTCGAATGAATTTAACAAATGCAACTTGTTAGTATCAAAAACTGAATGTTACAAGTACGTATACAAACATATTAGCTAATGAGGATTGTCGATATGTATACGTCTTGAGAATCGCAATGAAGTCTTTGTATGTAGCCGGGTCCTTATCTATTGAATCAAAGACCCACACCATGCCCAGGCCGACATCGACGCCAATACAAATCTAATGGTTGCTGCATGAATTTAATAAAAAAAGCATATAAGCTCTTTTGCATCGAACAAAATATATCAAACAAAGCTTTAAGTATAGAGTTGAACTTACTCGAAGTTTATGCTAACCATATAACAGTTATTTTAGAGATTTTTAAAAGCTAGGGCAATGTATGCCGCAACTTTAAGGACCGCTTCATGTATTTCCTTCTGCCGGATTTTCTCTTTCTCCTCAACAGTTTTTTTAGCAGCTAGCTCTTTGCCATCCAATTTCTAGTTCTTGGCGTAATTAAAACATGTTGCTGCTATACATTGAGGGTCGGCCCATGTCTCGTCGGTGTCGTCAAACATGGCCACGCCCTGTTCCCGATGAGACTCCATGAGCTGCCTCAGCAACGCGGCTTGGTCCAGGGCGGCGTTCGTCGGCGGTAGGGCGAGTAGGGTCACCGCGAGAAGAATGAAGTAAGACATCTGACTCCTCGCCATTTTAGGGGGTGGTTGGTTGCCCCTCCTAAATTTTAGTCGTTGTCCCATCGGATGTTTGGACATATGCATGGAGTATTAAATATAGACTAATTACGAAACTAATTATATAGTTTGCGACTAATTTGCGAGACGAATCTTTTGAGCCTAATTAGTCTATAATTTGACAATGTTTTCCTACAGTAAACATGTGCTAATGACGGATTAATTAGGCTTAAAAAATTCGTCTCGTGGAGTACTGACGGATTATGTAATTTATTTTTTTTATTAGTATCCGAACACTCCATGCAACATTCTTCCGACACATCTAAATTTTAGTAGCTGGATCAAACACCCCTTAGTCTTGCGAGCTCGTTGCTTGATCATCAGAATGTAAAGATCGTCTCGTGTTTAACTGTTTATATATAGAGAGAGAGGGTTGACTTTATTTTGGGAGTTTGGTTTCTCCGAAGTACGAACGCCATGAGCTAGCTGTAATGGTTTGCTTGTCTATTTACAGCCCCTAGCCAGACCCAACTAAGCCACCTTTGAGCCCGGCTCTAAACGAACACAGGAATCGCCCTAGGGCCGTCCCTGGGGCCTGCAGCCAGGGCCACGGCGCAGGGCCTCTAATTCTGATAGGCCTCCAATTTTCTAGTACCGTAACCCATATAGCTAAGTAGGTTTTATTTCGTTGGCCCATAACAGGATCGCCCATTAGCAAGCTTAATAAAAAATGATTTTTCGGCCGGCCGCAAAGCGTCGTTTTGTCTCCTGACTTCTGCTATCCCAAACCTGTCCGTCTCCTGTCGGCCGCGTATCGCGAGTGACAGCAATGGCGAGGCACTGCCCTGAAGGCTGAAGGTAATACTAATCATTCATATATTTTTGAGTTAAATGCACCGGAGATCTATTAACTTGCGAGGAAGTTTTGGTTATGTCTATCAACTTCCAAAGTGACTTTTTGGGTTCATAAACTTTGTTTGTCATATCACTTAGGTCCATACCCCTCCACGTGAGCTTCTCATGCTGACATGGCTGGTTGACTGGTCCTTATCCTCTCCAAACAGGGTCGTGGCGCTGTGCCGGGGAGCGCGCGCGTGCGCCACGCCGCTCGTCTGCGACGCTTCGCCGACACGCACACGACACGCTGGCGCGACTTCGCTTCGCGTCTGTCGCCGCGGCGCTCCACCTCCTCGTGACCGCCCCCGGCCAGCCGCGCCTCGCGCTGTCCGCCGAGCGCAAGGACGTGGACGCGCCGCCGTCGTCAAGCAGGTGGCCGGCGAGTTCTCGGCGCCCGGGAGGGGAGCGGCGCAGGGGCCGCTGCAGCGAGCGTGTACGTGGGCCCCCCGGCCGCTGCAGGCGCAGAGGCCGCCGGCCACGGGCGCGGCGCGGCGTGCGTGCCCAGCCGCGGAACGCGAAGACCGTGCCCTCTTGGCCACCGCCGCGCTGCCTCGCTTAACGCCGGCGGCGAGCACGCTTCGTCCCGTGCCGCTCGGTAGGGCCGCGCATTGTCGCTGCCGGTTGGTGCCCTTTCGCGTGTGGCGGCTTCGCGCCGGTGGTGTGGGGCACGGACCACCTGCTCGTGGACGGCCACGGCCTGTTGGCGCGCCCAATGCTCGGGCGGAGATGCTCCACCACGAAGCGGGCCTCGCTCTTCCGCCAAGGCGCTCACCGCCTGTACGCCCGGCCCCTCGACGCCGAAGTTCATCGCGATACGCGCCGGACGATCTCCCCAGCTTCGCTCTGGTGGGCACCTCGTGTGCCGGATGTACTGGTCTCCGCCAGACCTCGACCGCCTCCGTGCGCGGTTAGCACTGGCCGCCGCCGAGCCATGTGGCTCGAGGCCCTGTCACAAGACGTCTGGAAGCCGCCGCTTCGCGTGCCATGGGTGGCTCCGACACGCACCGCCACCTCGCGTGGTTCGTCAACGGCCGGATGCACCATCACGCGCTCCTCGCCGCAGCACGAGGAGAGGTCGCGGGGTGGTGTCCAGCTGGCCAAGAGGGCGCTTGCCGACGTCTTTGCGGAGAGACAGAGCCTCGAGCGAAGCGACACGACGACAAGTTTCGCCCACGGCGAGCAGTTCGATGTGGGACTTCGAGTCCGCGGACACGGCGGTGGTGGTGCTGACGGACGGATCGCTCGCCGAAAGCAGGAGGAGAGGGGGTAGCAGTGCAGCAGCGGTGAACGCCGAGCTTTCGGGGCGAGACCGCTGGACGCCGCCACGACCTGGTGCTAGGAGGCCGGCGCCGTGCACGCCGATGGCGCAGCTCACGTCCAGCCGCAACGGCGACCCGCACCGGCAGCAGGAGCAAGAGGTGGGTGCTCTCGCGACGACGGCGGCGAAAGGCGTGGTCGGTGTGGCTCGAGAAGGCCACCGACGCCAGTGCTACTGCTGCTGCTGTCGGCGGTGGCGGCTTAACTTGCCACAGGGACGACGGCGAAGTTCAGTGGCGGTGGTACCCACCCCCATCCGAGTTTCCGGACGTGGCGGAGCTGGTGGACTGCACGTGCCTCGACATCACGGGACCTCTCCCGGCGGCCGCGCCACGCCAGTGGACCCCTACACGGCGCGCACTCGGTGTACGGCACCGCTGGAGGGCGGACATGGCCTCAGCTTCCCGGACCGAGGAGGAGACGGTGGTGGCGTGGGCGGCCGCGTGGTGGCGCGCCGGAGGTCTAGGAGAACTTGCCGCGGCCCGACGCGCGGCCGCGGCGCCAGGCGCCCTCGTACATGCTGTCGTCGGTCCACAGGACCTAGATGATACGACGTACAAAGTTTATGTACTCAAAAAACCACTTTGTAAGTTGATGGACCTAACCGAAACTTTCTCACAAGTTAATGTACTTCTGGTGCATTTAACTCTATTTTTTTTTTCAATTCATTCACAGTGAACTATAGCGAGTAGCGGATCGATCTCTAAATTTTGTACTTTTCATCTAGACTCGTCTAGTAGACTAGTGTTCGAAGATTGAAGCCATGTCTTCTGCAAATCAATCTAAAAAATTTAAATCGGGTTGGCAAAATCGTAAGGAAAAAAAAAAAGAATAGATAATTTTTTTCTAGACTTAGTAGGCCTCATTTTTTTAGTTTTATACAAGGCCTCGGGACGGCCCTAGTCGGCCGTTCTTTCCTGGCCAGGCTTGGGCGCTTGGCTCAGCTCCGACGCCTGTTCCCCTCACCGTTTCCCCTCATTCACCCGTGCGCCTCACCGACGAGCTCCGCCTCCCGTGCTCCTCCTCGTCCCGTGCCCGCCGGTGCTCCTCCTCCCGCATCACGCCGTGTTGCTCCACGGGCTTGTTCCTGGTGGCGGTCGTCGTGCTGCTCCGGATGGGGGGCAGGCCGTCGGAGGCGGCGGACGAAGCTGTGGCCGCACCAGCGCTCCAGCAGCCGCGGCCATGGCCCTCGTGTTGTCCCGACGTGCGGCAGGAAGATCTTGTACCCGCCGTAGGCGTTGAAGATGGCGAGGAAGATGAGGTTGTGGAGGAGCTCGTCGCGCGGGACGGCGGCGCCCGGGTCGGCCTTCTCGGCGTCGGCGAAGTAGGCCGTCAGCTCGGCGTAGTCGCACGCACCAGGAAGGGCGGGAGGCGGAAGGTGTGGACGAGCAGGTCCTCGAGCGGCCACGGCCTGATGGCCTTGCTGCCGAGCGGGTGGAGTTGGAAGGTGCTCGAGCGGCCATGGTCCGTGGTGCCCGTGCCCGTGCCCGTGGTGCCCGCAGGTGAAGCCCTCTGCTCGCAGGTGAAGTCGCCCGTGGTGCTCTGCTCGTCGAGCCCGTGATGCCCGCAGGTGAACTCCAGCTCTGCTCGCCGTGCTCATGGTGCTCTGCTCGCAGGTGAACTCCAGCTCTGCCGTGCCCGTGGTGATCTGCTCGCCGTGCTCGTGGTGCCCGTGGTGCCCGCAGGTGAAGTCCAGCTCTGCCGTGCCCGTGGTGCTCACCGTGCTCGTGGTGCTCGTGGCGCTGCTGCCGGCGTGGCAGCGGCGGGCCCAGGATTTAAGAGCTGGGTATTCAAAATATAAAGGGGTACCAAAAAGATTTTTTTACAACTAAATGGCTAATATTTAGCATGTATAATGGCATATAGCTAAAACTACATAATGTATAGTTCAAGAATTGAACAGAATTTCCATATTCAAGAATCTGAGCATAAAATGAAATTGTTTGCTTGGCGTGGTGGCCTGCCTGCTGGCGCTTGGCGGCAGCTGGCTTCCACCCGCCCTGGCCGCTGGTGCGCCTGCACGCTGCGCCCGGCGCCCGAGCCTCCTGTCCGCCGCCGCTCGCCGCTCGGAGGTTGGAGTCAGAGCTAGGGTTTGTCGGTTGGAATTGGGGAAAGAACGGAGACCGCGCGGCACGACCGACCGCGACTCCGTGAGCCTCCCCTGTGCGTGCGAGGTGGAAGCGCGACTTTGGCCTTGTCTAATTGCAAATTTTTGCAATCTGGACACTGTAGCACGTTTCGTTTGTATTTGACAAACTTTGTCCGATCATGGACTAACTAGGCTCAAAAGATTCGTCTCGTGATTTACAACCAAACTGTGTAATTAGTTATTTTTTTACCTACATTTAATGCTCCATGCATGCGTCCAAAAATTAATGTGATGGAGAAAGAGCGGAAAAACTTGAAATTTTGAGACAATCTAAACAAGGCCTTTGGTGCTCCGGTAGAGAAATTGGACCGCTCAGCCTCGTTGGGCCATCGGTGCGAGTGAAAACCAGAGTGAGAATTGGGGCTATTTGTTTGCAGAGATATTCGGTTCGCAGTATATTTTTTTTTTTCATACACAGACTTGTATATGCACTATATGTATAAAAAATTTGTCAAAAAATTTAGGTATTCAACTTAATACCATTGAATACAAGTGGGGCCGCCCCTGCGTCGTGGTGCTCGCAGTGTTGCCGGCTTGCTCGTCTGCTGCTCGCCTGGATGCGCACCAGCTGTTTGATGGAATTATTTAAAGGGGGTAAACTTACCAGCATCAAGAATAGGTGATTCTATACAAAATAAACTAGACAACCAAATAAGTCATTTGCTAGCTAGATTTAAACAATACAAGCAACCAAATGACTAGCGATTGGCTTGCTAGGATAGGCTAAAGCTGCCCAGACTTGAATTCTAGCCATGCTAGAAATATGCTATAAAACCAAACACACCTGTACATATCAAGGTGGACACTTCTATATATCAAAACGCGTGCAGGCCCAATGTAAGTCGTTGATAATGCTAGCTGCCTTCCAACGCATGGTCGATCTTGTACTAGCTTCAGCTCGCGGCGCTGGTATAAGCAGATGTTTTATTTTGAAAAAAAATACGAGTTTTAGGGAACGTAGAAATTTTGATTTTTTTGAGGGGAACGTAGAAATTTTGATGACAGTTCAAAATTCAAACCTAGCGGCCCATCGTTAATTAAGGAAGAAAGTCACTTGAGCATTGTTTACAAACCGGGCCAAGTTTACAGTCGGCCTGGTCTGACCCAACTTAGGATTGACCATCTTAATATTGAAGCTTAAGGGTCTTTTTTGCCAAGACTTTGGGCTTCTCAAAAAAACGGTGAAGCCATGTTTTGGTGGCTTGGCTTTCCTTAAAAAAACGGCTTTGGGTCCGCCATTTTTTGCTTTGGTATGGTTTTAGAAATTTTTATACGTGTCCGTTTTATAGGGCTTTTGATCAAGCCGGTGGAAAAATCCATAACAAAAACTCTACCAAAGAGGGTCTAAATCTTAAATCTTTCTAGTGGTGGAATATACTTCTCATATTTTCTAATCTAAATTCTATTTTAATGGTTTTTTTAAATTAATAAATTCATCACGTCTCATTGTCGATAGGCACGCCTACCACCATTACACATGCCAAGTTGAGGAATTGAATCTAGATGGATAGATTTCCACCATAAAAAAACCTAAGAGCATCTTCAGTAGTTTAAAAAAACAATTGGTAAAATAATGGATTTTCTAAGTGGACAGAAAAGGTTGGTAGCATATTTGTTACGCTCCTCTAACCGTTTCTATAATTTCGCTTCTAAAATATAAAAGATAATTTTGCATCGTGAATCTCAAATTATTTCCAAATCATCCTAGTGACTTTTATACTTTCCTTCTCTCTTACGTTTGAATTCGAAACCATGTGCTAACTTCTTATTCTTTCCTACGTCCTTCGACCTCTTTATTGGTGTATATTCTGCATGTTTCTATCAATTTTTTCTTCCAAGTGTGGAAAGATTGGGTTGAGATAAAGAGTTGTTGCAGAACGGTTTTACGGTTTTTTAATTTAATCTTGTACCCAACAAATCAAGGTTGGAAGTGGATTTTGAAAATTCTTGGAGATACACTGACCAACTGAGTTATGCTCGGTTCGTCTATTTTCTTAAGATAATAACCAAATTCTAGCTTTAGCCATCAATCCACAATTATAAAATAGAAATAGAAAAGCCTAACAGGTAGTACTACTACAAGCAAAGTCAAGAGCCAATCACGTGATTCACAGTGAAAATGTCATTCGGCGGTTGCACAGGACACGCCGCGTTGCGGGACCTAAGGCGCTGGGCAATTGGTTTTAACCGACATTTCGGTTTGATTATTCAGTTGGAGAGAAAATCGGTCTTAGGAAAGGTTGCAACTGATTGGTTTCAAAGAAAAAAGAAACCAACAATCTTGACTTTGGTTTATCGGTTCGGTGTCCGGTTTTCAACCGAGATTTGTGGTGTTCTATCTCGTACCTACATCTCGTCGTCGGCGTGGGGCTAGGACTGGGAAACGCCTTGCCGCACCGCCGCCCACAGCTCACCCCCTATGCCTGCACCGGCCGCCGGGGTCACCACGCGCAACCGCGCCGCCACAAACGCCACTCGCCGCGCGTGGCCCCGCCGCCACACTCGCCGCTCGCCCATACTCTACACTCGCGCTTGCACCGCGGCACCGCCGCCACTGCATCTATATATGGCCATGCAGCCCGAGCCCGTCGACCCCGCACGAGACCCGTTTTTTTGGCCCGGCCAAGAACGGCCCGGCTCGGTGGCGAGCGGGCCCGAGCTAGCACGGCCCGGAGGAGCAAGCCGTGCCTGGGCCTTACCCGAGCACATGGGCGGCAAGACAAGACGGCCCGCTTCCACACAGATCTGGCCCGGTGGTGGCCCGCTAACGTGGACGCGGCAAAGAAGAAGAAGACCAACAGGCGGCAAAGACAAGAAGAACTCCTAACTTCATTTCCCCCTGCCCACAGCCCCCAGCCGTTGCACTCCCTTCGCTCTCTGTGCTCGTGCTCGCCTGCGCACAAATCCCCTCCCACACCCACCCCGCGCAGGCGTCGCTCTCCGCCTGCTTGCCTCGTCCACGCGGCCCCGTACGTGTCGTCCTCCACGCCGCCGCCGGCCCCGTCCGCATCGTCCTCCACGCTGCCGGCAGCACCCTCGGCCTCTTCCTCCACGCGCCCTCGCAGCGGCGGCTTCAAGCGGAGCGGCCTCGAGCACCAACGACCTGCTCGTCTCTTCCACGCTGCCGGCGGCCCTCGCTCTCTCCCCGAATCCACCAGATCTCGCTCCTCTTCCACGACAACGTCCGGTTGCGGCGGCGACTTGGCTAGGCATACCGGCAGCCACCGCGCGCTCGGTTGTGGAGGTTGCGTGTTCGAGCCTGGCTACGGCCACGTGGAGCACGCTGCTCATCGTCTCCTTCCCCTTCTCTCCTCTCTTCCTCCCTCTCATCCATGGCCACAGGCTCGTCGGCCTTGAGAGCGACGATCATGGGGCGCCAGCACGGTCCGCGAGGGCGTCATGCGCTCACGCCAGGCGCTGCTGCCTCCCTAAGCGGGCCTTGGGCCGGCCCGAGAGGCTTCACAAGCCATGCTTACCGGCCCGGCCTGGCACGAAAAATAGCCCAGTAGGCCATGCCTGGGCCGTCGGCCAGGCACGAAGCCCAACTCGGCATGGCCCGAGAGGCACAGCGTGCCGTACCGGCCCAACTCCATCGGGCCATGCCTGGCACGGGCCCATGCCATGCCATGCCGGGCTAGCCTGTTGGCCATCTATGACTGCATCCCACACGTGGTTTACAGGCTTAGGGATTAGAGTGACCAAGAGGAGAGGCATGGTGGACTAATGTGGTGGAGTGGTGGTAGGCTTTACTGACTACTGGGCTCTATTGGGCCAAAGTGGGAAGGGGCACATGCGCGTGGACTAGAGTCTCTGGACGGAGGATACTCCTGTTGCTTGGTATGAACGATTGTTCGGTTCGGTTTGGAGGCCAAACCAAGCACCAAACCGACAACCGAAGATCAAAGAGGCAAAAAAACCGAAGCCAAACTGAAAAGAGCCGACATTTTGGTTTGGTTTGGGTTCGGCCTTTGGTTTTTGGGTAAATGTGCCCACCCTGAGCTGGACTCTGTCTCCGAACGCTGCTTGCTGGATGCCGCCCAATCGCCGATCATTTGGCTTTCTACGCACGAGGCATGACGATGTCTCCGCTCTCCTTGGCTCCACGCCTCTGTCATTGCTCGTCGACTCATTTCCTTAGCGACAGTGCTCTTGCTAGGTTAGAAATTTAACTTCAGGGCCTCTGAGAACACTTGAGGACTGAAGGAGAGGTTGTCACGAGATCTTGGCATCTAGACTTTTTCACCTGTTATATGCAGTAGCAACAAACGAATGGACCAATGGTTCGGTAGCGCCACAACACCTCTTTCTTCCTCCATACTTCACGCACTCACACTACTTCATAGCGGCTGATAGCTGGCAACGCTACGCAACAAAAATCGTAGAGGTAATGCTTCAAAAATCATAGAGGTACTCTCGAGATATAAGGTACCTCACTAAACCGAGTCCACCACCCCTATCCCTAATGCTCAATCTCTCAATCTATAAGGTATAACTCACAAAAATGAATGCTAAGATCTTGAAGGATCGAGAAAGACGACTAGAGGGGGTGAATGAGAGCCAATCAAAATTTCTTTCAAAATAGCTGTTATCCCAAACAACCCTCCAAACACCAACTGGTGGCTGGATGTTCTTGGTGATGACTAAAGAACATAGCGGGACACCCACCACAGCAGCAAACCAAGCACAACACCAAAACTCTCCAAAATCCGGAAGTAGAGCTCTCAACTTCAACCTCAATGAAACAAGAATCCAAACCAAAATCCCCTAAGACAACTGGTGACTTGAGGACCTAGAAAACTTCCTGGGCTCTACTGAAACCCATGGAAGAAATGGATCGAAGAACAGACATCCGGAATAAAAAACACACCAAAACAGGAAGCAGCATAGACAAACCCGGCTAGGCCTACTTTGAACCCGGCCTACTTCAATCCTGGTCTAGACGGGTTTCCAAACTCGGCCTAGCCTACTTCAAACCCGGTCTGGCCTAATTTGGCAGATTCAGCACACCGAAACCAAACTCCAAAAAGGTGAAATCCATTCAAACAAAGTCTAATTGGGCTCAAAAATTGCAAAGATGTTCCCTAGGATGTTTAGAAACTACCACAAAAGATCATCTCCAAAAGATCAAGGAAATCCACAAATAAAAAAAATCTCTCTCCAAGATCGAGGTTTTCTCAACTTCCATCAAAATCCCCAAACTTTGTGCTTTTGAGAAAACTACCAAATCTAGTTGGTAGACATGTTCCCCAGGGCTCCTTGCATGTATCTGTCCAGCCCAAACGAACTCACAATCTCAAATTCAAAGAAACCACCAAAATATCAAAGAGAGGGGTTTGCGGAGGAGAAAAACAAATGAATTCAAAACAAGAGATCTTGGGACTTTGATTTCATAGGACAACTTCTTTATTCCACAAAATCAACTTGAATGAGATCTGGTCTTACAAACAAACACAGACAGAGGACCCAATCTCTCATCTGTGTGGATCTCAGCACAGTACAAATTTACCTAGATTAGGAAAATTATCTCTCCGGTACAAACACAGTTCATCTGCGGATCTCTCCATTAGTTTCATCTACTGAAGAGATAGTTGGTTGGGGCAGCCTCCTATCTTATTTATAGGTCTATTACACATTCCCAACAAAGCACTTAGATATTGTAGCTGAACCACTTAACCCAGGGGCAAAATGGTCCTAACTCTTGATCGGTGCATCTGATGGCCACGAGCTCTTCATGACTTTGCTTCGCCTTGACGCAAGTTTCACGATGACGCCATGTGCCACCTCTGAATCCATCTCGAACTTCAACCGGGTTTTGAGGCCCAAACCTAAAAATCGTTCACCGATGGTCTACCCAAACCACCAAACCCCTCTGGAGAAGCGTATCCACTACACCTCCTCCATGATCTCAACACGTGTGACCGTTCGTCCTCGACCACCCTATTACCAAGTCCTCCAACATCTCCACTTGACTTGTCCAACTATCGTCTTAACTTGGTCAACACAGTCTACTCCTCCACATACACACTTGCTTGTTAATGTTCCCAAGTGTCAGCCACCCATGATCAGTCTTCCATCCATCTTTGTCCCTCGGTCTAACCCTCATGTTTGTCCTCCAACACTCCTAGTCCATCAACATGGCATGCCTCTACGTGACCTTCTTCATGACCGTCGACCGTCTCTATGCTCCACGCCTGCACACCAACACAGCCAAGAGACATATTGCCCACACACTGCTAGGGTTAATCTCAAACTCAACCGAAGCTTGATCATCTCCTAACAATCACTGATCACAACTCGACAACATGGGCACATATCAACCATGTGTTCATAGATCTATTATATGTGTTGAATGTAATCAGTATGCACTCGACAGGGTGGATGGAGTGATTCTAGTTTTACAAATCAATAAAGTGCCCCAAGTGGCTTCCCTAAAAAATATGTTTACCGGTCTTCATCGACCTTGAAATAGCTGGCAAAGAGCACCCTATGTAATGTATGATTAACTGGCCTCCTATTTTCATCAGCAAATGATTCGGCGGTCATGTGCACACCTTTTTTAACTTGGCCATCTTTACTCTAGGGACCCAATTTCTCTTAGTGGATTGTTCGATGGGCCTGTGTCTTTTGAATCATCACCCTATGATCCATCGGGGCTATTTAACTAAATTGATCTGGTAAGAAAACTTTAGGAAATGTTTGTTGTTTCTTCTCTATTTCAACTCGAATCGTGGTCAAATAAAGTTGTCCCATGCATCATACACACTTGTTGGTTGTAATAATTGTATTGTCACCATGATCATCAAACCATACTAAATCATGGTCATGTGCATATAATCCTTACGGATGTTTCGTTATCAATAGAAACTACCTTTATCAAAAAAAAAAAACTACAATGCCCAATATCAAGACATAATCCATGGTGGATTAAATTAAACGAAACTAAGTGATGTTGCACAGTATGTTTGTGCATTTCTATACAAATATTATGAAAGTGAGAGAAGTTTGAACCAGAAACAACCTACATTTCTCTTGTTACTTGCTTGAATCAAGATCCATTGATTTCTTATAGTTTGAAAGTATGTTTTAATAAAAAATGGTAATAGTCATACTTCGGGCGAATTTTGTTTGAAAATATAAATAAGTCATCAGGGACTTGTTGGAAGCCTCGTACAATTTATTTGTATCTAGTAAGACTGGTATTCTCCTTGGCTGTAGACTTGAAGTAATTCCTTGATCTCACGGATGCCACAATGAAACAACAGGTGGAAGCACGCCTTTGAGGAAGGAGTAGAAAAGAACCAGCGATCTCTTAGGCTAGAAACTTGGTACCGTGTGACCAGCTCCCCTCATAGAGGCAAACATGAATCCTCCCTCATATTGTTGAATGTAGCCTCCAACCTGTGTGTTCAAACCGTTGCAATTCAGTATATACAAATCCTATTGCATGCATCTTCATTCTCAGAGCTGAATTCTTGTGTTACCTCATTGGTGGGAGTGTACCACGGGCGCCATGGCTTTGTGACAGTCAGATTGAGGTCCTTGACGGAGTACCTCATTGCAGTAATGGGGCACGCATCATCCATATCACCACTAACAACAAGTTATCCATAAGACCATAATGATTGCCAGATAAAAAAAGTAATCACTTGATTCTTAACTTGTCCTTTCCTTTTTGAGTTTGCATTGTTTGCACAAGTACAGTAGATCGATGGGATGGGTTACCTCACCTGTACACCCAAACTCTTAATCCGGTGTTGACAAGCCATGAGATCGTTGGCACCATGGTTTTTGGGGTGTCCTTCAGAAGGAATCTACTGAACCAATTACAGAAGATTTCAAGTCAGAAACCAGAATAAGCATATGAGTTTGACAAGACCAAAGTTAGGCAACTACGGCTACTTACGTGCAATTTGACCAATGCGTCTTGATCCGAGCATGGATCGCCTTCTGCACCTCACGACTATTGAAGTAGACTGTGATGTAGTTGCTGATGCACGGGTCGAAGCCAGCTAACTATCACATTTACATCAGTAATTCATCGATCAGAAGTGCGCCTACCGGATATTTTTTAAGGGCTTAAGGAACTTTTTCCGAACAATAAACACCAAAGGAATTGACAGAAGAACCCATGTTATGTTATATTTACATAGCTACTGGAGTAGGCCGTCCCGTTAGGCGCCTGAATGCATATCGGAGCATAAATGTTGTATAGGTAGATGCTGCCAACAAAGTTCCTGAAGTTGAACGGTAACTTCGCCTCCTTGCACAAAATTCCATCGGACGGGCCGAAGCTGCAGTGCTCGGTAATGTTGGCCCACATCTCGTCGGACAGCACCCCATGGTTCCACAAAAACTCAAAAGAGCCCTTATCTTTGTGGTAATCATCAAGCAACGGGTTGCCAACCTAAAACTGATCAAAAGGCGAGGCTATTAACTACTGTCTTGGCTTGTAGAATTAGTAAGGTGGTTCATGCAAATAGCACATATTACTATTTTTTATTATAATATTTGGGTATTTTGGTTCGAAAATAGTTTTTGCAAATAATCCTCTTTGATTGTAACTTATCTCTTTAGGTGCCTCATTGCATCCATCTACATAAAATCCAATTTCTTGACTTGAAGTTATTATCATCCCCCTCTCCTCTTCATTTCTTGACCACTTCAATGGAAACTTACCCTATTTGAGACACAACCATTGAAATTGGACAATTTTAGTTGGCTATTTTTCCTTCATCAATGTCGATAGTGGCGATAAGAGTTTCCAGGCAAAATATAGAGAAAGAGTGACTCGGTGAGCTTAGGACTATGGAAAGAGAATATGTTGAAATAGCAAGGAAAGAGAATATGTTGAAATGGCAAGGTGTGGAGTGTGATGGGGAAGGAAAGCATGGGGATCAGAAGTGATCCATTGGTTATATATGGCCATACTAAGAATTTAATGTTGGGCTTGGATATTCCTCCCTGAAAAGTCCTAATGGATAGAGGGGGGTGAATAGCTTATTAAAAAATTTACAACAACACTTAGCAAACCAGTTAGACAAATATGAGGCGAAGCGAATGTTGCGCTAGCCTACTAAAAATGCAAGCCATCTACCACAATTCTAGTTTTTCTATAGTCTCTATCCACACAATGGCTATGTGACTACACTATGTTAGTATGCTCTCAAATGCTAACTAAAGAGTCACACTAACCAAACTGACAAGCTCTCACGACTAGCTACACTAAAGAGGTTGACAACTAGTTTGCGGTATTGTAAAGAGAGAGACAAGATGAGTATACCATCGAGTCGAGGAATAAACCAATCGATCACAAGAGTGAATACCAATGAATACCAATCACCTCGGAATCAAATATTAACACAATGATTTTTTACCGAGGTTCACTTGCTTGCCGGCAAGTTAGTCCTCGTTGTGGTAATTCACTCACTTGGAGGTTCACACGCTAATTGGCATCACATGCCAAACCCTCAATAGGGTGCCACACAACCAACAAAAGATGAGGATCACACAAGCCACGAGCAATTTACTAAAGTATCTTTTGGCTCTCCACCGGGGAAAGCTCAAGAACCCCTCATAATCACCACGATCGGAGCTGGAGACAATCACCAACCTCCGCTCAATGATCCTTGCTGCTCCAAGCCGTCTAGGTGGCGGCAACCACCAAGAGTAACAAGAGAATCCCGTAGTGAAACACGAACACCAAGTGTCTCTAGATGCAAACACTCAAGCAATGCACATGGATTCACTCCCAATCTCACAAAGATGATGAATCAATGATGGAGATGAGTGGGAGGGCTTTGGCTAAGCTCACAAGGTTGCTACATCAATGCAAATGGCCAAGAGAGTGAGCTTGAGCCGGCCACGGGGCTTAAATAGAGAGCCATATGAAATAGAGCCGTGAAAAATCGGGGCGACTGGACGCACCGGTCGGTTTGACCAGACGCAGGACCCCAGCGTCCGGTCCTTAGATATTCACCACATGTCCCCCGACTTCAAATGTTGATCGCCCGATCCCAACGGTCATCAGTGCACTTAAGTTGTGATCGGACGCACCGCTCAAAGTGACCGGACGCTCCAACACTGGAGTCCAGTCGTTTTCAGTAAGGTTCCATTCACAATTGGATGCGCTGCTCAAAGTGATCGGACGCTCCAACACTGGAGTCCGGTCGTTTCCAATAAGGTTTCAATCGCGACCGGACGCGCTGCTCAAAGTGACCGGATGCTCCAACACTAGAGTCCGATCATTTCCAGTAAGGTTCCAGCTCAAAGTGACCGGACGCTCCAACACAGGAGTCCAGTCGTTTCCAATAAGGTTCTAATGACGACCGGACGCGCTGCTCAAAGTGACCGGATGCTCCAACACTGGAGTCCGGTCATTTCCAGTAAGGTTCCATTCGTGACCGGACGAGTCCGGTCACACCTGACCGGACTCTCCCAGCATCCGGTCAACACACAGACCAAACCCCCGAGCGCCACGTCATTAGCACCGGACGCGCCAGAGTAGCGTCTGGTCGGTTTTATCAGCCAGCGTCCTGTGCAACTCAGAGAGAGTCCAGAGAGCTCTCTGAGCGACCGGACACGTCCAGTCACACATGACCGGACTCGCTCAGAGTCCGGTCAGTCTCTGCTGACTGACCGACCCCTAGGTTTAGCCACCGGAAGCGTCCGATGAACTCTGTGAAACCCTGTCTTTTCTGTACATGGCGCCGGTGGCACCGTCGGACTATCCACACTCTACGGGCGGACACTCCGCCGGTGAAGTTTCGAACCCTTGCTCCCAAGTGCTAAACACAATGTGTATCACCTTTGTGCATGTGTGTTAGTATATTTTCACAAACATTTTTAAGGGTGTTAGCACTCCACTAGATCTTAAATACATATGCAATGAGTTAGAGCATATAGTGACACTTTGATAACCGTATTTTGATATGAGTTTTACCCCTCTTAATAGTACGGCTATCGAACCTAAATGTGATCACACTCGCTAAGTGTCTTGATCACCGAAACGAAATGGCTCCTACCCCTTATACCTTTGCCTTGAGCCTTTTGTTTTTCTCTTTCTTCTTTTCAAGTTCAAGCACTTGATCATCACCATGGCATCACCATCATCATGTCATGATCTTCATTTGCTTCACCACTTGAATGTGCTACCTATCTCATGATCACTTTGATAAACTAGGTTAGCACTTAGGGTTTTATCAATTCACCAAAACCAAATTAGAGCTTTCACTCCCATAGATATCTCTGCAGTTTCCTTGTCTTTTATAAGATTGAATTCTACAATAAAACTTTTTTTATAATTGGTCTATCTTTATTGGATTTTTTTATTTTTCCCTATGTCTTTTGATAGAGACCATTTTACATCATGATCTATAGGATCAATGTGGTACTTTTTTAGCCTTGAAAGTTTTTCTATAGTAATATACATAAGCTACTTTTTTTTTTTCAATTTTAATTTTGAATTTACCTATTTACTAATTAAATGTTGTATCGATTATCTATTTAAGTATATTTTCTAATGTCGCTTGTTATTATGTGTTTTACACGGACTCTTTATTTAGGTATTTTTCTTCCCAACTTGTATGAAAATTAATTATTATTTTTCCTTAACTTATTATCTGAATTTACTACTTACTTATTTTGTTACACATGAAATGCTAGGTTTAATCTAAGTCCCTAGATCATCATAAAACATGTAGGTTATTTTCTTTTTTCAATTCATATGGTAATTACTAAAGCCTCTCTCGATGAGTACGGTGGCTTCTGTTAACACTATTATAATAAGGTAACTAGACAAGGTGGTCCATGAAAATAGGAGTTGTTTGGTTGGAGGCCTGCCAGGCAGCTCCCAAACTAGGCAACAATCATAGCTCCAGACCTTCATGCATGAACCAGGTAGCTTTGTCTGGGATCAACCTAAACAGGCCCATATAGTGTGGATAGCGCTTTTTACGTTGCAATATTTGTTTCTTATTTGAAAATGACTTCTATAAATATTTTTAATTTGTGTTTGTTTTATTGCAATTGACTTCTTTCATGCACTCTATTGTATCCTTAACCCGAACTCCATGTAGCTATCGCTGAGCGATTTCTTGGCTTAAAAGCTATTGTTGTCTCCATGTCCTCTTCCTTTTTCCCCACCCCTATTCGATGCCTGCCATTTTTTTGGTCGACACTGAATCAAGGAAGCATTTCGTTTCTTCTTGTTAGCCCCATTCCTCAATAAGACAATTCTCCAAGCATCTTACAAATTTTTAGATCCTTGGCCTTTTCTAAATTTCAATTTTTAATCCTGTTGTGCCCTTTCCCTTAGGGTCATAGTTACCTTTTTGCCCTAACACATAATTGAGTTTGTGACAGAACCGCTCAATTTATACAAGATCAAGTATGGTTGTCCCCGCTAACACGTTGACACGCACCTACTTTCACTTATATAAACCCGGTAGTCCGCCGAGTGTCCCGAAAGACCTCGGTAAATCAACATCACAACCAAGATCGCGTGATTAAGCAAATACACATCACATACGTAGAGTTGCAGCGGAAATAATATTATAATTGAGTTCACAAATAATAGTACAAGTTTGGGTTTTAAAACCGATTAGAGAAAACAACATAGCTTTCAAATGATTATATTAATATAAGTTGCAAATACATTGCTAGCATAAGTGACATCGTCCGATAAAAGCATATAGATGAGAAGTAAGTATAGAATCACCGAGCCCACCGGCGGTTAGCCACCATCATCAACAGGTCGAGAACATCACCTGCAACAAGGTGGGATAAACCCTGAGTACTCGAATGTACTTAGCCAGACTTACCCATCTTAAACCAAAATAAAGCGACACCAAGGATTATGCATGGCTTTCTTTAGTGGGCTAGCTGACTTGTTTGCGAAAAGCATAAGCTATCATGAAGAAACCATTTTAAGTACTTTGCATCATCTTTATTATGACCTATCCATCTAGGTAAGCACCTGTACTATAGCAATCACTTGATTAACCAATAACGATCCAGTTACCAATTTAGATTTAGCATATCTCATACCATCCAGATAACCATCATTGTTCCATAATAATTACTACGATGAAGTAACTCAAGTCAAGTGTTCACTATCCAGTGAACGATGGTGATTCGAATCGATTATTAACCAGCTGGTAATTTATTCCTTACACAAATCTCACTCACCCGCTAAAGTGAGGTATCGGTCACCGAGTCAACTATCTAGGAAAAATCTCGAGTTTGCCAGGAACCACATGTACCCGGGGGCCGACCGGCTGCCTTTCGGTCTTATCATCACGCCCCCGTGTCCTACCACACCTGCTTCGGTACAGTGCGCTGCGGGCAATCTACTCGGCCCGAATAATCTCCCAGCTTCGCGGTCGAAAGGTACTTTATTCGGCCAGCTAAATGTAAGGCATGCGTTCAACATGACCTGAGGGCCAACAACGGTCGGTCCTTAATCGACACAGACGGAAACTAACAGCACCCCAGAACCCTGTTTGGTTGCCTCCAACTTTTCCATCCGGTCTCCAATTATCCATCACAGAGGGTTAATTTCAGGATATCATTCTTTCCATAGCTAAATTCTTCCAGTAATCACCTATAATGTAGATGACCGGATATCACCGATCGCTACCGGTCTAAGCAAGGCTAAGCAGTTATTCGATCCTGACCTAACAGGGTAAAAGGTAATAAGGTAGGCAAGGATAGTAATAAATGCATCAACGGTTTCAATCCACTCCTACAACTTAATGCAATAATATATAAACTCATATATATAGAAAGAATTGTTTTTATAAATTAGGAGACTTGTAATGCTCCGGGGCTTTTCTGGGATCCGACACAAGTCAGTTCAGTTAGCTTGCACCGTCCTGGTGACGTCTCAGGTCCTAGCACTCGCTTAGTCCTTCCATCTTCGGGATAGATCCTCCATACACCGTCGTCGGGTTCAGCTCCAACATCACGTTCTCCACGTGGTTCATCTAGCGTACCTAGATGAGATGCAAAATGCAAGTGTATGAATGTGATGAATGGTAACACAAGATGCATCATATAAGCATTCAAGACAAACCAGTTATTCACGGCAATCATAGAGTCAAGGCTGCAAACAGCAGCAGCTAATTTTACTCATAACAGGAGTTGTACTAATCCAAAAAAACATGCAACAAGACAATCTGAAAAGCTTATGAAATTTTCTACAATTCATCTTTAATCATCTTAGCATGATTCTCAAGTTAACTAAGTCAAATATACCCATTTATAGAAACTGGTCCACAATTGACAGAAGCAGTCATTTCTGAAACACAACTTTAAACAGGCATAACTCACAAACCACAAGGCCAAATACCACCAAATTTTAACAGAAGCTAGATACATGAATTATCTACAACTTTGTTATTCTCATATTAAGATGATTTTACAGTTAGAAGGGTCAACTAATCCAATAATTGCATCTCTGTCTAAAACATAGACAGAAACTGACATGCCACTTTAAACAGCTATAAATGGAGTTATACATGTACTATAAATGTGGTTCTAGACTTTTTAGAAATCTTAGCAAATTCTAAACAACTTTGTTGTAAACACCTAAAGCTAATTCTACTACTAAGAAGGCCCCACAATAAGAACAAGGAAACCCTCTCTGGTTTTGGGCAGAAACAGCCACAGAGATTTAAGCAAGTATAACTCAAGATCTACTTAGCCAAAAATCATGATATTTAACTTTTTGGAAATCTTAAGAAAAGTACCACAACTCATGTATTTTCACCAAGTCATGATTCATAACTTAACTGAACCAATTAATTCAAAAATGCAGAACTGTTCAGAGTAGAAGCAAAGCAATACAGGGCATTTGTTATTTTTATAATTCTTAAACTATAAATCCTAACCTCCTGAAATTTTTACCAGACAACAACAATCACCTTAGTAGCACTCCACAAAAATTTCACATTTATTTGAGCATAAAAACTGCAGTTATGAAAAAGACAAGACATGGCAAGTACCAGACACCTAGCTGCATAGATCTATTTTTACAGCAAAATATTTAAACTAAAACATGCCACATTATAGATCTACTGCATAGACAATTTCACAAGGATTCCAAAAAGTCATCATTTTCTAGTTTACGATTTTTGTACGAATTAATATGAATTTTCAAAGTGGAGCATTCAAATCTGCAAAAATCAGAGAAAGGAAATTTAAATCTTGCATCGAGGTCCCTGGAATTTACACAAATTAAACCCGACAAATATATCCTTACTGCACTATTCATTAGAGTCACTGTCTATTCACTTAACCCCCTTCCTTTTCCTTTATTCAAGCGCGAGGTCCTTCGCCTTCTTCTAGAACAGAGAGTCGAGGAGGACGTCGGCGAAGGCCGGCCGGTGGCCGATTCGGCCAGCTGGGGAGGGGCGTCGGCGGCGAGCGGCGGTGCAGACGCTAGCCCAAGCCCACGCGCACACACGTAGTGGCACAGCATGGTCCACGATAGCTTGAGGCAGCATGGCCGCGCTCAACAGTGGCACCCGCGACGGGCACACCGGCGGCGGTGCCCACGGCAGTGGAGGAAGCCGGAGAAGAGACGCTGGGGAGGCATTGCAAGCTGGGGAGGTTGAAGGTGTGGCCAGCAGGGCAGAGGCGAAAGAGAGAGAGCGAGCGCACCGTGGCCACGGGAGCACCACCGGCGGCCATGGCGGCTCCGCTCTAGTGCGGCCAGAGCGCGAGCGAGAGAGCGAGAAGGAACGGGGCAGCTCTGGTGCTCGGTTAAGGAGGAGTAGGGCATGCGGCAGCGTGTGGCACTGGGGTAGGACACGCGTCGGCAAGCTGCGGCCACGCGGCAATGGTGGGAGCGCGCCCTGGTGCATGGCATCCACGAAGACAAACTGTCGAACACGTGGCGCGCGCGATGGAGCCCGACTTGGAGTCCGTTTTCGGCATATTCCGTGCACATTCGGACCTTGGCGCCAGTAGAAAAGTTGTTCTACTCTGGATGCTCTACAAACTTGATTAAGGCTGTATGGTCGTTAGAGCTCTTCATCAGCAGGTAATTAAGCCACAAAATGATAGTGTCAGTGTCTTGATAGCGGTTACCAAACTCCAAAAATCGATGGTCAAGACAAGGTCCAACGAGTGCCATCCTTTTGCACGCTCTTCTTCCCGATGTATGCTCCAACTTTTATTTTGGGATCAAGTCAAGTTGCTTAACGAAATTTGGAGAACGCGAGACGCCAATGCCGATGTCAATGAATTTCTAGACTTAGAATATTTCTAAGTGCTGAAAACAACAGCAATTTCGATCTTGTGACCTCGATTTGACTTACTTCCAAGCTGATCTAGCTCTTAGTCCAAAAACAAAGTTTGTTCTACATGATATGGACTACAACTTTCATTTAGGGTCTAACCTCAAAACTGGTATAGAACCTTCTGTTCTACTTTGACCAAAGTAGGATCACGATGAAGCTTAAATTATCCTTTTTTATCCATTGGAGCATTTTCTTGGCATTTGCCCAACATGAACCTTTCATGACTTTTGCTGTAGAGTTCATCTAGAGTCATTTTGGCAAGGTTGCAAGGTTTGGTTGACATCTCATGTTCTCATTCACTTAATAGTGCAATTCAAGCACTTAGTAAAATCATTCCAACAAGGATATAACTTATCATTTCATGTGACTTTTTGATTCCAAACTTCATGAAACTTTTTGAGTGCCCAATATAGATGGGTATTGATGTGAGACACATGAAGATATCCCAATCACACCACCCACGCATATATCTTGAAAAGGGGTCTATAGGCGAGCAAAGGTGCAATATCCAAGTTTAGGTTGGGGCTCGTTTCTATAGGTTGGACCTTGACATCTTCATCATCACTTAATATGCCATGTTCGAGCTCAAACCCATTGCTTAACTGGTGGCACACACCTAGGGTGTTACAGAGTTCATCACAATGTTGTTGATGTATGCTAAATCCATTGCAGCCTCAAGCAAGCACTGGCCAACCTCCTTAGCACGCCAACATCCATTGATGCCTAAGTATTTCTAAACAAGCTATGGAACCATTACCAACATTGATGAGCTGCTATGGTGAAACCTGCTTCACATGCCAGTCTACCGTACTACTATCATCCGTGTTGTGACTATGTTTGTTTTCAATTGTGACCAACTTCTATTGAAGAAAAAAAGGTGAATGACCTTTAGTATAGTGCTCGCAAGGTTCTCATGCATGCACATCGGGGAACAATGCACCGATTGCACATTATGTTTTTTGTGAGTTCATCATAATCTGTGTCAGAACATGTTCCTTCCGTAGGTCAACACAATGAACACCATCACATTTAAGACATGATTCTTGGCTGTGGTATGTTCTAATTGGCTATTTCCTTTGTCCATGTCGATGGTTGTCGATGATATTAACGCTGGTATCGTTATGGATCACATATCTAACCCCTAGATATATGGTGGGTTGAGCCAACTACTCAAAGTCATACATCTACATAGGGTATCTCCATCAGCTTGGAAAACAAGACATTGTTAGTTACTATCCCCGACCTAACGGGATCCTTGTAGCAACCAACTAGGAAACAAATTTATAAACCGATCAAGATATGTCTCATTGTACCCCGGCTCCTGGACCCACTCTTTAGCCTCCCAAGGCTTTGTCTCCCTATGCATGCAAGGAACGCTAGGAGGCAAGCAAGCTAAAGACGAAAGGAACAACACGCACCCAGTCAAGCTAAACACGACACTTCCACCTGCAAAAGCTACCATGGGAGGCTTCCACATTCTTGGCTACGACCACACCTGGAGCAACGACGCCTCCAACGGCTCGAAGACGCGGACAATAAAGCCCAAAAGTGTTCCCTTGGCGATGAAGGAACCTAGAGAAAACCTCATAACTCATTTTGGGTTTTCTAACACGAAGAACTCACTGCTGGACGTAGGGCTCCGAGGCTTGAACTAGGATAAAATTTTCTTTCATGTCTTGAGTGTTAACCACCAAAGTTCCACACATCAACCACTAATTACTATCCGTGGTTATGAACCCACGGCAGTTGGCAACCCAAATCACCTCAATGCACACGGTGCAAAGCAATACAACCCTCATACATTAGATGTAAAGCACCCTCTGCCTGAACCAATATAACATCATATCTCATGTGCTACCATCAAGATCTACTACTCATACATCATCGCATAATCATAGCCGATGGTAAAAACAACGGCAGTTGCGCGCAAGGTAGGAAGCTTTGCGCGTAGATCCGATCTAGACGAATCAAGATGGGTTCCATCATGAACTTTCTCAGTGAGGATCCTAGCTTTCAACGTCCCTCGCCATCCCTTTGATGACTTCATGTCCCTCGCTATCCCTCAATGTCGTTAGGCATCCCTCTACATCCCACGTTTTCCCTTGTCAACATCGCCAAGTTTGAGCCCCCTGGTCACACCTTCCAACAATGTCATCGCGCAAAATTTGAGCCAGTCACGCCATGCTGCCCACAAAGTCACCAGGTTCAACGCAAGTTGGTCGCACCACCGACAACATCACCACTGTTGACAATGTCGACAGGCTCAACCCCTTGGTCATTCCACTAACAACATCGTTGGGCTCAACCCGAGTTGGTCAAACCATTGACAACATTGCTAGGCTTGATCCCTCGGTCATGCCTCTAACAACGTCACTAGGCTCAAGCCAAGTCAATCACACCGTTGGCAATGTCACAAGGATCGATCCCTCAGTCATGCCTCTAACAACATCGTCGAGCTCAACTCGAGTCGATCGTGCCACCGGCAACTATGTTGCCAACCCTTTGATACGTGGAAGCAGTTGGGGGTTAGACAAGCTTAATGGCAGTCATGGCCAATGACTAGAGTGGGCGTTGTGCGTACATGATGGCTAGTGAGCATAGCTGTAGAAGTTGAAGCAATGGTGACTACGACCGCACAACATTTGTTAACAATCTCATAATTTCGAGGGCTTCTTGGTGAACACGGTGACTTTAATATTGTAATAATAAGATAATAGTTGTTCAACGTAGACTGTTAGATCATCATAAAAACCAATGGTATATTTTTTCCTTTCCTAACTATATAGATATACAGATGTAATAATAGATTATATAAGAATGGATTGCGAGGACATTTGGTAGACAAAGCTCTTCGGCAACACAGATGGTGCATATGATTGTGGTGGAAGAGGCAAATGTTTGGGTACTGACTCGCTTTAGGCAGCTTAGGTCGCTTTCAGTTCTTCTATACGATAGGTTCTGAAATTCTATCTGCGTCATGTTTCCGGTCTGTTAAGGCTAGGTCGCATATAAGTGGGATGTAATACAAATGTTGTATTTGGTGTTGTGGTTCCTCGTTTCCATAATTTGGTTATTACCATTCCGGAGGATTGTAAGCCGTTCTAATAAAAAAACTTGTCAATGGCATGGTCGCGGAAAAAAGAGATTATTAGTTGCAGCTGAATTTTGCCTAAATTTTGCATGGTCAATGGCACGGAATGGACTTACGAAGATTCCCTTGAGATTCGTGGGGTTCTTGCCGGTGCGTTGGCGAACAGCGACGATCGGCATGTTCGCTTGGTCATAAACGATCGTAAATTTTCACACAGAGCAGTATTTTTCTCTCACATCAAACCAGCCAGCAGTAATAATCCACGATCGTTTCAGCCCTAGCCGAACAGGTTGGATGACGGAGGCCAGATATGTAGAAGTCGCGGCCCTTGTACTCGGGGAACCGCTCGAGCCAGTTGAGCAAGAAGATGTACGAGTCCACTGCCGTCGACCTGTCGCCTCTTTCGTCGTAGTCCGACGACGTGTTGGAGTAGGAGAACCCGACGCCGGCCGGCGACTCGAGGAAGATCACGTTGGCCACAGCAAGTCATCGTCACTAGCTCAAACTAGCTAGCAGTAGTACTAGTGCCAGGCCATCTCGTAAGTCTTGTACATGAACATGTTATATATAAATAGGTGACGACGCACCGTTGTTCCAGGCGTCCCTGTTCCTGCTCAGCGTCTTGCCGTCGGGGTTGACACGGAACGGGCCGAGCTCCATCATGGCGCTCCATCCCAGCGACGAGCACCCTGGCCCTGCTTGCGCGCACGTGCAAGAAGAAACGCAACTTATTACCGCAATTCGCAACCAAATCAAATGCCAAAACATCCTCTGCTTATTACCTGCGTTGAGCCAGAGGACGAGGGGCTTGGAGGCGGCGGCGTAGGGGGACTCCACGAAGTAGTAGAAGAGCGCGCGGCCGTGCTCTTCGTCCACCGTCACGTAGCCGGAGTACTGCTCGAAGTCGACGCGCGGCGGCTGCTGCCCTTGGGGTCGCTGCAGTTCGTGGGCAGGTCACCGAAGCTCCTCACGGGGTCAGCCCATGGGTCGGTTTCGGCAGGCCCGGCTGCGGTTGCTGATTTTGCAGCTTGGGCCTGCTGGTACTCGATGAACTGCGTCAGCAGCGCCGCTTGGTAGTCCATGGCGGCGTTGGTGAGCGGTACGGCGAGTAGGATCGCCAGGAGAATGCAGTAGGAGATCGGATGATTCCTCGCCATCTTGGTTTGCCAGGAGATTAGTCCTCTGCGAGGTCGTCGCTCCATCGGAATGTAAAGATCATACGGTGTTTATATATGTAATCATAGATAGAGTAGTCCAGAGATGCATGTTTTGCCGACTGTATTTTGGGAGTTTGGATTCTCCGAAGTACGAACGCCATGAGACTAGCAATACGTCCTCGTCCCCTGCGTCAAGCGTCAACGTTCGATCGGTTCAGAACTTCAGATGTCATAGGTGAGGTCAACTACGTCAGATTTCCACATTAGTGACGCGTCTAGACGTCTGCACGATGAAATCGCGTTGGTTTCTTTCTTCCGGATCTCCCAGCATCGATCTTCGCTTAAAACCCCAGCTGTACGTCTGGCATATATAGTCGTCGGCATTGGCATTGAACAATGTAGCTTTGGATGTCGACGAGTTTCTCCCGGCGACGCCGAGGTGATGATATAGCCAAACCATCGGATCGATGATGTAGAGACTAGAGACCAAGGTTAGCAAAACTGTACCCCTTGGGAGTGTACTGTGTATTCCAACGCATGGATGGTGATGATCTTGTAGCTTCGGCTCATCTGTTAATAGTAAGATCATCTGGCATGTACTACGCACAAGTAACAAAAATACTCAGGTGTAAGTTTGTCTGAAACAGACGTCCGTATCAATAATACAGCGGCGGTACGGTACGGTACGGTGGTACCACGAAACGCGACCTCATAACAAACCTGTCGCATCAACTATTTTGTCCATTCTCATCTTCAAATAACGCCCAGAATTTAGTCCGCGTCTGCATGCTTGCCATGCCTTCCAAATCCGCAATCTGCCAAGTGCCAACACGGACACACCGATACAGTGCCCTCGCTTTGTTTGCTCCTGCTTGGATCTGCTGACGCCTGACGCTTGTGATGTCGGAGTACTACGTACTAGAGATTTGGAAGGCGCGTCAAGCCACAGCCACCGAATTTGCTGTTTTCGGCCACCACTGCCCCCCCGTCATCATCTTCCGAATCCCCGCTGATCAGATCAGGGGTAAAAGTTCATCATGATGAGCAACATCCAACATGGAGTATACAAGAAGAACTCGTATCCATTGCCAAACTGAACCAAGGGAGCTTTGGGATCTCAGGCTTTCAAATTGCAATTGTTTGTTCCTACGGTGGCAATGGGGAGCATGCTGGTGTCCTGAGAAGTGCTCTGCAGTGGCATATGCAGATCTGACGGTGGTACAGCAGTGGCTGCTGCGCTGTGCCAATGACACGACATCCAGCATCCAGCAGCACTAGAACTGCGCTGATATGAAAATCGTGATAGGCCATATCATGGATCTGCAGAGAAGAATGTAGCCCTGATTTTATCCCGCCAAGACGACCAGCATTAACCACATTCCTCGCCCTCCGCTGAAAATGAATCACACAACATCACACAGCACATGCCCTGCAACAACAACAACCCGCTCATCGCTCGCCCGCTCCAGATTCATTCACCAGCAGGCAGCCCGCAGCCATCAATCAATCAGGCACAACACAACCGGGGGCGGGGGGCCAACCATCATCCTTTTCGTCCGGGCGACGCGCGAGAAACCAACCACCGTCTTTCCGGCGCAGCAGATTCTCGCACCGAAGAGGGTGAAAAGGAGGACGATAATTATAGGAAGCCGCTGCTGGCTTTCCTCCGCTGATTTGAAGGCCACTGCAGTTTGTCTGAAAATCTTGTTATCGGAATGCAGACCTTTATTATCAGGAAAAAAAACTAGTCTAACATCAGCTCTGCAAGCCATGTGATCAGATCAGGCGAGCATCCAGAATCTGGTGGTTCATCCGTTCAACCGTGTACCCTCCTGCGCAAGGCATATTCGCGGGCCTAAATTAAACCTTGCATAAACCAGCACGCAATTTGTACGAGCGGTACATGGAAAGAAACCTCCGGCCACATGCACGAACAGACCACACATGACACGAACAGACCGTTGCTGTAGTGCGGTAGTACGTGCAGCGTCATTTGCAGTTTCGCACGGCAAAGGTGTCGTCTCACTTTTCGGGCAGACAAGAGACAACAGCTGACGGTAGTAAAAGGGGGGAGGAGTTCCCCTGTGCTGCTGTGCAGGACAAGCACGCAGTAATTATAAACCACATGAAGAGGCAATTCGCCAATCCGGACAGTAACGCGCTCGACCAAGGGCCAATCCGTTTCGTCGCAAATCGCCATTCACTCGCTGGAGATCGATAATCACAGCTTCTTTTTGTTGTTGCCTTCTCTGAGGCTAGACATTGTTTCTTTAACAGAGTCTGGCAGGGGAGAGCAAAAGCTGAGAAAGAGAAGCTTTTGTTCATACAAACCGTGAAGGCTGGCACGCTCTCTGAGCCTCTGAGGTTGGAGCCCTGAGATGATCTGAGGAATTAGGGAGCCGGCGGCAGTCACTTGGTTCAGTTCATCGTTGTCCCCTTCAGCCTTCACTTACCACAGTTCATCGTTGTGACGAGACGCGCGCAGCTGTGTGCGGCACAACTCCCCCGAGCACGGGCGCGTGCCTGTGGTCTTCCGCCCTTCCCATCCACGTCCTTCTTGCCCCCCAACGGTGGCCTCGCCTCGCCTCGACCCGGTAGTGCCCTCACCGGCTGGCCTAGCTTCTCAACTTGCGCCCCCATTACTTTTCAGTTTGCTCGATCTCCATCTTAAATAAAACCAGCAGCAGAGATGTGGCCTAGTAGTACGCATTTTCACATTTATTTAGGCGCTTAATTAACCTGTCGTACAGGCCCACGCAATAACTCGTAACCATGCATCTCATCCCAACAAATCGTTTTCGATTTGGTCCGTTGCGTGCTGCGTGTGTTTTCGATTCAAGGCGGCTACGGCCATGAATGCGACCAGTTTGTTGGACGCGAACCGTGCACGGCCACGGATCGGTCGCGCTAGCTGCACAGCCAGCCAGCCAAGCCTTGGATTCCGATACGAGACGACGGCAACAACCCACCGTGCGCGGCGCGGCCAAGCGCCCAAGCTGCTGCTTTCCGCTGGCCACCGGACCCTCGGAGCGCCCGGGGCGCCGGGGCCGCACCGAGGGGTCACGACAACGCCAGGCCTTTTCCAGCCCACCGGAGGAAACTGTCAGGACGTACGGCGAGGCAAAAGCGCGACGCGCGTCTTCACCTGCCCGGCCGTTTGCTAGCTTTCGTTTCGGCATGGACCTCGGCGGTCGGCTCGGCTCGTGGGCGCTCTGTTCTGTGGCGCGGTCGATATCATCACCTCCGTTGGCTGGCACAGGCACGCCCTTTGCATGGACCACTCCCCGGCGCACCGCGCACGAACGATCTCTGGTTGGTTGGATCTGGCTCCTCTGGCTTCTTCGTGTGCACGATACAGTGCGCGCAGGACTGCCTCGATAGTTCTGTACACGTAGCCAGCCCTCCCGGCAACGGCAACTCGGTTTACATGGCCTGGGCATCAGTGGCGGAGCTTGAACAATATCAGCTCTAGTCATGCAGATGCAGTACGTACAACGTACTTGCTTGCTCTTGCTCCCCCTGTCATCTCCCTTTCGTGAATAGTTTCAGGGTATAAACACAGGAGTCTCATCCACAGTGATCGCCAACGCGCCGCGCTTGTACGTACGTGGAAACGAAAGTTCTGTCGGTCTATCTCGACCAAAATCCGGTCCAAGCTTGCTCCTTGTTGGGTGTAGAGTGTGTGTGTGTGTGTGGGGGGGGGGGGGGGGCGGCGGCTTTGTGCCATGCATCTGAGTACCCACCTGATCGGATCGACCAGTGCCGCTGCTCTGCAACCGTGGGGCTGCTGCTGGCATACTCTATCGTGCGTGCCAGCCACCAGGAACGGAAAAGGCCGCAGACTTTTTCAGAAAGAAAAAAAAAGTCTATTTACCGTCATGCAGTTTGAACACATGATTTTTTTTAACCGTAGGATGAAGATCCAACAGTCTCCAGTCTTCTTCTACCTTTGGCCTCCAGCCTTCTTCTAACTCCAGACGCACTGTAGAACTTGCCCCCGCCGCCGTCCACGTCGTGGCTATGTCGGCACAAATCACAAGTAACAAAGATCTGCGGCTGTCGGCACAAATCACAAATCACAAAAAATATTTTTTTCTATGAAAGAACAAGGACAAAATTTAGGGGAGAGGCTCGCCGGAACCCTAGCCACCGCCGCCGTCGTCTTTGTCTCCGGTCGGCACAGATCCATGAAGAGGATGAGGACGAGGACGAGGACGAGGACGAGGAGGAGAAGAAGTCTTACCTGGCGGATCCACCATGGCCGGTGCCGGATCCGCCATGGCCGGCGAGCGAGCGCGTGGGTGGGGCTAGCCCGGAGGTCGCCGTGGCACGGGTGGGGCTCACCGGTGCCGGGGAGAGAGAGGGAGGAGCATCGAAGACAGAGAGATGTGTCGCCGCCGCGAGCCCGTGAGGGCGCAGCGTCGGGGAGGAGCGTCGCTTTTTCAAGTGGAGTCGGGTGTGGGCCTACGCGTCAGAGGCACAGGAAAATCGTGTGTTTACGAGTGCTAAAAACACCCATGTGATGTTTAGCATTCCTGAAAAAGAAAAGGTGAGGCCATGATTTAGCTAGCCGTGGTGTATTGATGTGGTGCAGCACACGTTGGTACTATAGAAACGAACCACATTTAAGAAGTGATCGACGGGCAGCAGCACGGAATCCTGTCACTGATTACATGGATATATGACTAACGCAGAGGGCAATGCAGGCAGGTCAGTTTATTCCTTGCTTCCAAGGAGATTAGCACGCGTTGAGTACTCCCGGACAACCGAATCGTGAACATAAACGGCTGTGTTACGTACGTACGGTACGGGTCTACGGCATCCTGGAATGAATGACCGTCCGGGCAAAGTGCCGCAGTTTGTGCGCAGATATTTGATTGTTCATTAATCAAATGCACCCGAACCAAAACCGCCCTATCCACTGCCACGTAGAATGTAGACACCACGCCACGGCGGCAGGCACGGCCTGATTTGTGATTTCTCCCCCTCGTGGCTGCTGAACCGATAGCTGTATCGGGAGGGATTGCTTGCGCGCTCCGCGATCAGCATCACGTGCCTGCGTGCGGCGTGCACTCGCGCTCGCCCCCGCTGCAGATCGGCCTCCCTCTGTAGTCAGTAGTTGCTGGGTCGCTGCCTGTGCCACCGCTTTGGACGCCCGCGCCAATTAGCCGTTCGGCTTCCTACTCATTCTGCCAGCGCGCACCATCCTTTACCTTTAACCTCTCCTTTTCACAAGGCAAAGGATGAGCGTGAACTCGAGTATTGATTGGCATGCAGTGCATTTGAAAATCCTGCAGGAGTGGCGCGAGCAAGCAAGAACAGTGCCTTTTCTGGCTGCGCTGCCGCTACATACGCCCTGTGTAATCTCAGTGGGGTGACACGGCGAATACATACGTCTGGCATCCGTACTATGTTACCCGTCAGTACAGTCCAAAGCTGGTAGTTGTCCTAAGTTCAGACGGATAAAATATGGTAAGACGAGCGGAAGGCTATCGAAGCTGTACCTGCGTGCATCCGTCCCTCGAAGCTGGAAAAAGTGAGAACAGAGCCGGTGAGCACTGACCCTGAGGTCCCCCGGGCTCACAACGCGTATATAATTTGCCGCGCGGCACGGGCCCATATACCGGCATCTCCGGACCGGCATGAGCCTGGGTCCCGCTCGGCCCAGCCGGTAGAAAAGAACTGACCGTGGTGCGTCAGCGTAACAAATCCTGTCACCGTTTTCTCAAAACAAAAACAAAAAATCCTGTCACCGAGTATTTTCGCTGCCCGTTGGGCCCGATGCGTCCACTGCCTAACATGTCACTGCTTGGTTTACGCACAGCTCAAACCGAAAACATTTCTGAATTTACCACACCATTGCGTTTAAAGTTCTAGCACACTCCTCTTCTGAGTTCTGACTCGTCCTACATCTAATAAATCTACCACATCCTAGGTTTCTTGCGATGCTGCAATGTTCCCACGGAGGCCTTGTTGGATGTGGTCAGATTTGCATCAATTCACGTATGTGTTGGATAGGGTATCAGGCCATCGGGGCTTACATATGTACACCAAAAGTAGTTGTGACTAGTGGTGTTTGGTTCTCCGAAAATGAGAACAACATACATAAATGAAAATGAGATCGGAACACTTAATTCTAGAATGAAATTTTAGAATCTAACTACTATCTACTAAAACCTTGGTATCTGAAGATTCTTACTATGCAAAAACAACAATCGCTATGAGAATGAGATCCAAACACTCCTTATTTCTATTCTAAATCTAAATTCTATATCACTATCTACAATAATAATGAGAATGAGATCCAAACAGGAGCTCAATATTGCAATACATACATTACCCATACCATTTTTCTGATTTTGTGAGAATTTTTTATCTTTTTTTTCTAAGCACGTATCATGGTAATTAATTTGGAGGTTCTGTTGGAAGATAGCTTTAGGTACTAGTAAAGGCTATTTTATATTATCTTTCATAGTGGTGGACATAAGTAATTGAAATATAAATTTAGTGGGTTATTTGAAATGATATTTTTTAATGACAAGGATGGATAATGTATATACAAATTTAGAACGTTGTTTCTTATTGTCTTATGTAATGAAATAGGTGGGTAATTTCTATGTGGTTATTTTGAATTATCCTTCATAATAGCATATGTGAGTAATTTAGATACAAATTTAAGGGTTACTTTACATATATTATATATTATAATGACAATGATGGGTAATTTAAAAAAACAATATAAATCCAATGATTATTAGTAGTGTATGATTAGAGTTTATAAAATTAAAGGCTAGAAGTTTTTGATGTTTGTGAGATTTTTCCTTATAGGAATTATTTTAAACTTTGTTAGAATCATTCACTTAGTAATATTAAGATACTTTTAGATTAATCTTTTGATATTGTAAATGTTAATGCTCTTCTTTAGATGAAACTTAGAGCATACTCAGGAGTTTGGTCCAATTTACTTGCTAAACTAATAGATCTAGCAAGTTAACATGAAAAATAGCAATATTAATTTTTTTTCTTCTCCAACAGTCTCCTAAAATAGTTTTCTAAACCATTTTGTATTGGGAAGCCTGAACTATTTCTAACCAACCAAACCCTTTTTAATAGTTTTTTTTTTATCTATCACCCCTTTCTCATTTGAAATCATTATTTTCTTAGTTTACTCATGTGTCCAATTTACTTGATGTAGTGAGAAAACCGCCGAAGGGGGGCAGCTACAGAGTTTCTTTCAACTGTGGAAACTTACGAGTTAGAGCGGATATTTTGTAACTTTTTTATGTTAAAGAGCTCTTTTACCGAACTGTTGTTGGACATTTTTCTCATTTTTACTAAAATATCAAAACAGGTAGTTGTTTTATAAAACTCCTGGATATGCTTTTAAGTCGTAAAATCTAACAGAGGATGTATGCTTGGATTCCCTCCTCTAAAATTTAGAACTCTAAAAATTTAGAGCATTTTAGCTCAGTTTTAAGTTTAAAGCTCTAATATGAGGTGGGTTAATTAAACTTAGATAAACTAAAGTTTAGAGCTATGAAGTTTAGAAGAGGGTATCGAGGCTATATATGGTAACAGAGTTGGTAAAAAAGTGATGAATACTATTACCGAAGATAAACGCGGTGTGTTTGATAAGTGAAGCCGAAGGGTTAATTGCCACTTCAAATTACCACAACTCGTCGTATATATACGACGCCGCCGCCGCCGCCGCCGGTCGCGATAACTATGCAACCCGAGACCAATTCCCACCACCAAAGGAAACCTGCGCGCCGCCATCACCGACGCCACCGCCGGCGCAGTCCTGATTCCCGCACACGCCTCTCTCCTTACCCTCGACCCCAATCAAAGCCACCGACGAATCGCCTTAATCTGTCTGCGGTGGCTGGAGCGCGCCTTGGTGCCGTCCAGCCACACCTCGGAGCTCACGGGGAATCTTTAATGGCGTCGGAATCGCATCGCCAGCCATAGGAGCCTGACTGACTGAGGTGCCGACTGCCAACTGCCGAGGCGATCACTTTCAACTCTCTGCTCCCCTTTTCTTGGCGCATTGTCTTGCTCTGATGCATACGGCACCGGAGATGAACGGCCGGGCTCGGAGGCCGGCGGCGGCCCGCTGCTCGACAGCGACCCCGAAGAGCGACAGCAGAGTATGTGCTTCGTCAACCTCTCTCAGTTATTTGCATGCTGTTTCTAGAGAAATTGGAAGTTCGTAGCTTTCCTCGAATTGCGCGTCCAGGAGGTGGCAATGTGCGGTAATTTCTCGGTTTCCGCCACCATTTTCTGATTTCCTCGATCATCAGCAATTTGTTGCGGTGTCAATATTTTGTACGATGGCTTAATTAATGTGGCCAGAGTACAACGATGAACTCATGAACAGTGTCATCTAGTGTTCTTGCGAGCAAAGAATGGTTGGTGACCTGGTGGCGTTTATGATAAGATCTCGACGCGGCTTCTTTGCCCTCTGGGCTCTGCCATAGTTGCCTTTGAGAGCTACTCGCACTGGGATGGAGTAGTATCTCTTCAATGCCCCTGATTCCCTGAGCCCCATTTTTCTTTAGTTTCCCTTTAAGCTTTATCTTTCAGAGCAGAGGAATCTGCGCTTTGCTTCCGTTAGTAACCTTCTTCTTTCTCAGCTCAATGAGAGGCACCTCTTTTCTCTTTTAATGATGGCGCTTGCGTTCAGGTGATGGAGAAGGATCCGAGGAAGGCCGCGACGCCGGTGAAGGGATCTGCCAACGCGGGCACCAGGGGCACCATGAACAGAATTCAGTCGAGGAGAGAGCGCAAGCTCGCGCTGCAGCAAGATGTGCTTGAATTCTATGCCTAGCTCAATTTGTCGGATTAAGTCGCTTCCTGTAGCTCGTTCTGATGCTTCGCGGTGCTGAATTCCAGGTGGATAAGCTCAAGAAGAAGCTGCGCCACGAGGAGAACGTCCACCGTGCTCTGGAGCGGGCGTTCACGCGGCCGCTCGGCGCCCTGCCTCGCCTGCCGCCGTATCTGCCGTCTCAGGTTTGCACCGCAACCGCATTCTGTCGTTGTGCCTTGAATTGTGCTGAATCCCTTGCTCTGAATTGTACTGCGAAGACGCTGGCTCTTCTCGCGGAGGTGGCGGTGCTGGAGGAGGAGGTCGTCCGGCTGGAGGAGCAGGTGGTGAATTTCCGGCAAGGGATCTACCAGGAGGCGATCATCTTCTCCTCCGCCAAGAACGCCCAGCTCCCCAGCGGCGAAGTTCCCGTGCCGGCACAGCTCATGCCGCCGAATCCGGTGCTGAATTCCGAGGTCCCAGCCACGACAGTAAGCCAAGGTTCAGACCATCCTCCCAACGCTCGTCCATCGCTGCACAACGGCGTGGCCAATGGCAAGCAAACGCCAAGAAAGCCCGTCAACGCTACCTCGCCGCCGAGCCAGGATGACCGGTCCGGGGCAGGGAAGGAGAACCAGTCGTTCAGCAACACGTCGAGCACGAGCAGCCGCCAGACGCCACCATTGCAGCAGAAGACGACCAACAAGTCCAGGGCGACGCCGCCTGACAGACGCAGCAGGGCTACTCCTGCTCATCAGGTAAATTAAAAACAGCAGAGGCATTCCGTTTCTAGTACTGTGATCCAGAGTTGCCAGGCACTGTTAAAGTGTTAATTGATCAGCGTGTAGATGCTCTTTGCATCGTCCATGCAGACAAATACTACTGCTGCGCCTGACCGTAAAAGGCCTGCTGCTGACGCTGCTGCTGCTGGCAGCAACTCTGACAAAGTGACGTCGTCCCATGACGACTCAAGCTCGAGCGTGCCGAACAAACTGTCGGAGGAGCTGCTCCGGTGCCTGCTGACCATCTTCTCGCGGATGGGCTCGGCGGGCGGCGGCGGCGGCCAAGGACAAGGAGACGAGGATCAGCAGGCGCCGTCCCCGTCGGTGTCCGGCTCCTCCAGCGAGAGCTCGGGGTCGGAGGACGCGTACCCGCAGGACCCCTACGGCATCCTGGAGCTGGGCGCCAGGGACATCGGCCCCTACAAGCGGTTCCACGTGGTGGACGCCGCGTCCTTCGACCCCAATGCGCTGGCCGGCGACGGCGACGGCGACGGCGACGCGCCTCTCGTCCGGAGACTCAAGTGAGTTCGTTCTCCGATTCGTTATTATCGCAGCTGATAATTTCGGCACCAGCCCAATTATTGCAAAAGCTAGATTTGGCTGCCTGGCGAGTGGGTGGCGGTTTGACTTGAACGCGCGTATGCTGATCGGGGAGATGTCCGCACTGGCAAATCTGCAGGGCCCTGTTGCGGAGGCTGTCGTCGGTTGACCTGGCGGTAGCGGGGCTCTCCCATCAGCAGAAGCTGGCGTTCTGGATCAACATCTACAACTCCTGCATGATGAACGTAAGCTGCAACTCCACTCAGTCGTCGTCACCCACCCTTGTGATCCCTGAATTCTCTCTTGGGCATCTTTCTGTTATCGGGAAGTTACATTTCGGTGACTGACTGATTAATTTGCTCACCACCTTATCAGAGTTCGCTTTAATTGGATCTACTCATTGCGTGATGGATGGTTTTAAAAAAAAAAAGCAAAACTCGCAATTTGGTTTGCCATAATAAAGCAACTACAGCCTGGATGTGTAGTAGTACTAGTTCTGGGATGCGTGTTCTTTAAGCCTGAAGTCTGCCATGTCTGTACACCGACCGTGGGCAGCTCGATCGATCGCTCGCCATTAAACTTTTGCATAAAGAAATGCTTCATGTCCCCCCCTAATCTTTCGGCCTCTTCGTTGGTTGGGTTTCTGGGCTGATAAGTCCGGCTGGTGCTAGTTTGTTGTGAGAGGAAAACACTGTTGGTTGGCTGGCTGATAAGCCCTGGCTAAAACCAATAAGCGAACAGGCTGTTTAGCAAGCGCCTAATTAGCTCTTCTTTTTTAGGGAACTCTAATGAGCTCTTCTAATGCTGCAGCTGCTGTGCATGCATGACCGAACTCTAATCAGATCTTTGCACTACGCCGACGAGTGGCACGCACGGTCCATGCTTGATCTGAATTTAATTTTTATACTGTACTACTCTGTCCTGCAGGCGTTCCTGGAGCAAGGGATACCTACCACCCCGCAAATGCTCGTGGCGATGATGCCCAAGGTTAGCTGCCGGCACAACTGAACCTGAACCCTTCCAGATACGCGCGCGTACGCGACGAGAGTGATAACTGACAAGTATGTGCGTTTGATGTTTCAGGCCACCATAAGCGTTGGTGGGCGCACGCACAGCGCCATGTCCATCGAGCATTTCATCCTCAGGCTGCCCTACAGCGCCAAGCAGGTGAGGCCCTGTCTGTCGCGCTCGATCGATACAGCCATGCATGGGCGTGGCAGTGATGACTTGGATCGAGTGGTTAGTTGGACACGTACTACGTACTAGTGTCCCGCTGCCGCTGAACATACGACTCGTGTGGCCGAATAATCGAGCAGGTGAATCGGGAAGAAGGTGCCAAGGGCGACGACGACGACGACGTGACGGCGGCGCGCGGCGCGTTCGGGCTGGAGTGGCCTGAGCCCCTCGTCACCTTCGCGCTCTCCTGCGGCAGCTGGTCCTCCCCAGCGGTAGGTTCTCTGCATGGTCACAACAGTAAGTAATAATAGCCCTTCAACTGTAACACTGCATGTAATCCCTGCAGGTGAGGGTGTACACGGCGGCGCGCGTGGAGGAGCAGCTGGAGGCGGCGAAGCGGGAGTACCTGCAGGCGGCGGTCGGCGTGTCGATGCCGGGGAAGCTGGCGGTCCCGAAGCTCCTGCATTGGTACCTGCTGGACTTCGCCAAGGACGTGGACGCGCTCATGGACTGGGTCTGCCTGCAGCTCCCGCCCGAGCTGCGGCACAAGGCGATGCGGGTCGTGGAGGACGGCCGGCGCGCGGGCGCCGAGCCCGGCCGCATCCAGGTCCTGCCGTACGAGTTCAGGTTCAGGTACCTGTTGGCCTCGTGACGTGTAGGAGTAGTGCCATGCCATACCGCCACGGCGCACTCAAGGTAGTTTGTGCACAGGTTTTGCAATAAAGGGATCGATCGGATAGACTGCCGAGTCGCAATGCAGTTTTAGGTGGTGTTCGGATGCAGTTATTAAAATTTAGAAGGTGTATTGGGAGGATGTTACATAGAGTGTTCGAATACTAATAAAAAACAAATTATATAATCCGTCAGTACTTTACGAGACGAATTTTTTAAGCCTAATTAATCCGTCATTAGCATATGTTTACTGTAGTACTACATTGTCAAATCATGGATTAATTAGGTTTAAAAGATTCATCTACAAATTAGTCACAAACTATGTAATTAGTTTCGTAATTAGTCTATATTTAATTCTCCATGCATGTGTTCAAATATTCGATGGGACAACGACTAAAATTTAGGATGGGGAACCAAACACCACCTTAGCCTCTTGTTTGTGAAGGAAAGAAGAATATGAAAGTTTCTGGCTCCTAACATAATTGGAGATCAGTATAATGCTTGTGCAGTTGTGCTCGCATGAAACATTTTACTGTGACAGACTGACTGTGGTCCATGCATCCACAGTCTACAAGCAGGGTTGGCAGGCTTCTGGTGCCGAAAAGCGGAAAAGACACGCCAGCCACTGCACGCTGTCTCTGTCACTGATGATTAACCTGGACCTGCCGCTTTTGCCTTTTACCTTCCATTCCATCCCGGTATGTTTCAGCACTGACGATTGAACCCAACCAACGGTAAAATCCACCCACGCGGCCACGCCTGACGCCCCACGCCGATACGAGAGACGGACCAGTCCAGGTGGGCGTGCACGGTGCACCACACCACACTTGCAGTTGCAGCACCACAAAATTATAATGGCAGGTAGCTGCTGGAGTCACCACCATGATGCATGCTTAGTGGCTGCAGAACTCGTGATCTCGGATCTCGCCGTTGTTCGACGACGACAGTCGACAGAGAAGCGTCTCCGTCGTGATGCGTACTACAGTACGTCGTGATGCGTACTACAGTACTCTAACCCGGATCCATGGGGCCCAAAAATATATAACTAATTGACAGGCCTTCGAGATGAATCTTTTGCCTTGTACGTAAATATTTACCAGAGATTATTTATCAGGTTGCAAAAATTTGCAAAGTGAACCAGGCGGTAGCCCGGATCCATGGGGGCCCAAGGAAGAAATGACAGGCCTTCTGTTGCCTTGTACGTAAAGGCTGACAGAGTGGCGGGCCGGTTGTTGTCCCCTGCCCGGAGCTCCGGACGGATGGAATGACCTGCGTCAATGTGTACTACGTGCAGCAGAGGCCTCAGCCTCCTCCGAGTCACTCACCGCGATCACTACTCACTCCGAGTCAATGACTGCCAGTGCCAGCACCGCACTGGCGTCTCTCAAGCAATCAAGCTCCGTCGTACGTGCCTCCAAGGATCTCCTTCTGCTCCCACACGCGCGTGCGCGACCCTTTCCCCGCGACCGCGATCGCACGATCCAGACGCCATGCGCCGGTGGTTCGCCCTGCGCCGTAGCTGTCGAGCACGCACGCGCAGGCACAGCCTAGCGCCCGCTCATCTCTGAAAACCTGCGCTTGCTTGCGTTTTCAGACCTGCCAGGCGCTGAATCCCGCGCGCGGGCGCCGGGCGCTCAGTCGTTGCTAGCTACTACAGCGGCCGCCATTGTCGCGTTGGGGGATTGGAGATTGTCCAGACTGGTTGGAGCGTCGTCTTGCGCGGTGGTGGTGCTGGTGCTGCCGCGTGGGGAGACTTTTAGGTCCCTAGCAGCACAGCATGATTGCCCGGTGTCTTAAGCGCCCAACTAACTGCATGCTCCTCCGGTCCTCCCTCCTACTGCTCGCTCGGCCGGTTCCTCCCGGAAAAAAAAAACTTCGAGAAAAAACAGTCCGGGTCTCGGAGATGGACCGGATCTCCGTGTCCGTGCGTGCATGCATCAGTGACTGGACTGTGAGTGGCCTAATAGGACGGCGCTGGCTGGCCGTCTGGCTGTCCATCCGTAGTCCCCCTCACCCCCCTCCAGAGGAGCTAGCGCATTTTGCTTTTGGAGAGACAAAAGGGGCCATGGGGATTATTATGTGTGTGTCCTGTAGTGATGGACCGGAATCCTGGAAGAACTGTGGACAGATCGAGTGATCGATCCCTCCTCTCGTCTTCGAACGAAAGGAAAAGGAGCGTGGCAATCAAAATCGGGATCGTGTCGCTTTGTACTGCCTATCGTTAGCCATAGCTGTCTACCTATCTAAGGTAGGTGCTTTCGATCGAGCAAAAAAGCACTTCCGTTTCAGTGACATTTTTTACATTGTCCATCCCAAAGGGTGCGTTTTAGTTCATGCATAAAAGAAACCAGATACTGTAAAACTACTTCCTCAGTTACAACATAAATCAACTACTACAGTTATCCTAATTCAAATTAATAATTTAAGTTTATTCAAATTTACAAAAAAAGAATACCAATATTTATGACATCAAATTAGTATCACTAGATATAAAATAAAATTTATAATATACTTATTTAGTGTCATAAACAATATTACTGTTCCTTATAATGTTGATCAAACTTAAAATAGTTTAACTTTGGATTATTCTAGGAATTAACTTGTTTGTCACAAAGATATAGTAGTTTAAGCCAACGACCAACAAGAGAGACCTAAAAGAGACTTCACGTTAATTCTCACAAGACGTGATAAGAAAAAAGAAGCTAAAATTATAAAAGAAAACTCGTAGTAATCATATATAACCGGCTTCTAATTTGGTAGACTCAACCATCACCCATAAAAACAAACAAGTTGTCAATAGGTCATAGAAAATTTTGAACATCACCCTTTCATCGCCACTACTATACTCGTGTGTCACCACCGGCTCTAGAATTCACCCATAGCTTTAGCACCCATCAATCACTCAATGCCGCCGGCATCAACCGCGTGTCAGTAATCCCATTTCTGCTTAGCACATAGTACGTCTCTTGACGAGATTTGTCGGAGTTCTAGATGACCCTATCGATCCTCGTCTTCTTGATGGGTTTTCTTGGGAGGCGGTTTGTGGGTGTTTTGGGTGAAGAATGAGTGTCAAATTGGTCACACCGACCTATTGGTCAGCCCTAAACCTACATTCTTTGCATATCTTGGCTATGTGCGACCTCCGACGATCTAGCACTTGCTAGTGTATTGGTCGAATTTAGAATCAACACAACTGAATAACAATCTAAACTGGGTTTCCTAAAAATTCTCTTAAAACTTTATTACAACGATAATGATAGGACGTGGGCGTCCACCCCGTTCGGACGCCGCACGACTGGGCCTGTGGCCCTATAGAGCGACGGTCATGCCAAAGAAAAGAAGGCCCACATCGAGTCGCTTCCTTCGACCCTCGCCATTCCCACACCGCACTCCTAGATCTCCGCTTCCTCCACGCCCCTCTCGCGTCGCCACCACCCCCTTCCTCCTATCTAACGCGAGAAGAAGCAGCACCTCCCTCCCATCTGACGTGCAACACATCCCATCCCCGTCAGATGATCGCAGTGGTGGGGCATGACCTTGCGTGTGGAGTGGCAAGCCCCGTCCTCGTCCGGCGTGCGTGAGGAGACGACAGCGATGGTGGTGCAACCCCGGCCACTAGGACACGACTATGACACAAAGCCAACGCGACACTATATCGATTGGGGCAGCCTCGCCGATCTTGACGGCGTGCAATGCTTCTCCAAACAAGCTCGTCCCACTCCCCGCAAAGACACTCTCCGCCCCGCCGCCTGCTTGCACTGCCGGCCGCCAACCCCTTCTTCATGTCCCCCTCCTGACCAGAGCTCCCCGCTGGCCCCTTCTTCCCGCTCCCGCCTTGAGAGCTCGTCGGAAGAAGGGCGAAAAAGGCATGTTGCAATCTGAAGGAGACGGTGACGCCTAAGAGGGGGGGGTGAATTAGGCAACTTAAAAATTCTAAGTCTAAACTATAACCTCCTTTTCTATTCTTTGCAAAACCTATGCAAAAGATAAACTATCTAAATGCGCAACTACGGTTTTGCTAGTGTGTTGCTATCTCTACCACAAAAGAAGTTCTACAAACAATATAAATATAGAAGCTAAAGGGTAAGGTAGAGATATGCAAACTCCCGTCGACGACTCCAGTATTTTTATCGAGGTATCGAGAAGCGTGCAAGCTTCCCCCTAGTCCTCGTTGGAGCCCCTCGCAAGGAGTCCCTCGCAAGGGCCAAGCTCTCAGTCGGGTAACTCCATGGATAGCCTCGAGCCTTCCCCACGTGCAAGTGGGGCTCCGGTGTGCCTTCCGGCAAGTCTCTCCCGGACCGCTCCCCGCCGTCTTCACTATCAAGCTTCCGGCCAAACCGTCGCGGGCCTTGTTCCCTTCGGTACACGGTAGCGGCCACACCACAAACGCGGTTGGTGTGATCTCGCAAGACTACAAGCCCCTCCGATATACAACAATGGTGCGCGCAAGCACCGAGTGGTAAGAGGTATGCAAACCTTACTAAACACTAGGCCTAAACCTAGAGCAAGCGCATAAGCGGTGGTCTAATCAACCTAAGCACTTCGCAAAACACGTACACTAATCACCTAATGAATCACTAAGCACTATGCAAGTAGAGATCACTAAAATGGTGTATTGACACCCTTGGTATGTTTCTTCAGCTCCACACAGCTCAAATGGCCGGTTGGGGGGTCTATTTATAAGCTCCACTGAGAAAGTAGCCGTTGGGGATGAAATCCCGCTTTTCTGTTACTGACCGGACGCTGATCACATCATGACCGGACGCGTCCGGTCGTCCCGGCCGTTAAAGCCGCGATCAACTGATCGGACGTTGATGGTGTCTGGTCACATGCCACCGGACGCGTCCGATCATAATTTCGCCGCTCTAGAATCTTTCTGTACTCGATCGGACGATGCAGTTTCTGCGTCTGGTCGATTTGTCGCCAGCGTCCGGTCAGTACTGAGTGTGTTGCCAGGATGATGAATAGTGCCATCGGTGCGTCCGGTCACTTTCAGTACTCAGCGTCCGATCTATGCTGCAGACGCCTTCTATTGCCGAGCCTCTTGATCGGAGCGTCCGGTCGCTGTGCCGCCAGTGTCCGGTCAGTGCGTCCGGTCACCTCTGTGAGCTCGTTTCTTCGCGATCTTGCGTCTGACTTGGTTCCTATCTTCGTGCTTGGACTATGCTTGATATCTTGGGTCTTCTCTTGTGCTTCTAAGGTCTTGCTTATGGTGTTGATCATCAGATCATCACGTCGCCTTCGTCCAAGTCACGTTTTGCACCCTATTGGACTTCAAAACAATCACTTGCAAATTCATTAGTCCAATTTGGTTGTGTTGATCATCAAACACCAAAATCCAAAGTAGATGGGCCTAGGGTCCATTTTCTAGATGGGCCTAGGGTCCATTTTCCTTACAATCTCCCCTTTTGGTGATTGATGACAACACGACCAAAGCAAACAAATAATAATAATTTGGAATTTAAAAACTATCTATTTGCTAAGATGCAATGCAAAAGGCAAGGTTATATGATGCTAAAAGATACCACTTGTAAGACTAAAAGATACCAATTAAAGATATCAATTGTAAAGCTAAAAGGTACCACATGTAAACATCTTTGAAAACTTATCTTGCCCTTGCAAATGTCCCCATGTGGCATTATGGATTTAAACCTTGCTTTTTGGTCTTACAAATTCTTCCCATTACATAGACTAATCCAAAATCTACTATCCTCCCTTTCTCGGACCATTACCACTTGTAAATTATTATGATCTTGCTTTTGGTCCTCTAAATTCTCCTCCTTTGGAATCAAACACCAAAAAGGAAGACATTAGTAGCATAAGGGAGGGTCAAACTTTATGATCCTTTGTATGTGGAGTAGAATAGGTCACAAAATTTGACTCTTACATTACATAGACTAAGCTCCCCCTAAATATATGCATACATATGATGGAGAATGAAGTTTATGCATAATTGGCAAATTAATGCTCAAATGAGTTTAATCTATATAATGCATGGAGAAAGCATATAGATATCAAAGTGAAATCAACATGATGATATCGGTTTAGAAATACCACATATGGAAACCAATTTGATTTTTACCACTTGCAATAGGTGGTGGATATTGAAGTATGATGCTTAACTCCGAGGACTCCATTTTTCTTACAATGAGACTACTACACACATGATAAGCTTGACAAAGTGTTAGTCTCAAAGCATCCAACTTGTAGAGTAACCTCCCTCTAAATTTGTGCACACAAGTATGAAATACTTGTAAGAAATATGCACATTGATTTTAGAATTAAAAATACCACTTGAAAGATAATATCACATGAATGTGAGAATCATTTTCGAAAGTAATATTCGAAAGAAATTATCTATAATTTAGACTTTGGCACATATTAGATGTACAATTGCAAAACAAGCTATGTGCCATGCTCCTAAACAATTTAAACCATGTAGGTTTGCTCCAAAGGCCAAGAGTGAAACTGAGCAAGCCTACCATATGATTTACCTAGTGTATGCATGACAAAAGATTAAACATGCAAATGCAAACCTAGGCATGAAAAGAAACTAGATGCTAAAAGATACCAATTTGTAACAAATACCACTTGTAGAAAATACAAATTGAAAGAAATTATATCTAGTTACCTAACATGGGAAGGAAAATTTGGGTCCATAGTATCTACTAACCCACTTGGCAATTGACATGATCCAATATGATGCACCCCATGAAATGCACCCATACTTTGCCAAGTATCAAATTCCCGACGTTCATCAGACTTCTTATTTCCTTTTGGGATCCAAACCTTCTTGGTGCTCTTTATATTTGAAATGATTTCTTTTGGCACCCAAAAGCGTTTGACTCCATTGTTGGCTTGCTTGTTCACCTCGATGGCCACCACCTTATCATTTTTCTTCTTCTTTAACAAGTATGGTGCGGAGGCCTTCTTGTCCACCTTGTTAGTGTAGGTGTTGGAGAGCTTGCTTGTTTGCTTTTTCTCTTTCTTCTTTGCTCCTCCCCATTCTTCACCTTGCACTCATAAGACTTGCGGCCTTCCTTGTGGCATACGTAGCAAACCACGGTTTGTCCTTCATCAAGCTTCTTCACTCCTTTGACGGTGTTATCTTGATGAAGTTGGGCTTGCTTCTTCTTGCCTTTCACTTGAGTCAAGTCCTTGGTGAGGTGACCCACTTCTTGCTTTAGTTGCTCATTCTCCATTGCAATCTCTTGTGTGCATGTATCTACAATAACTTTCTCAACACAAACTTGGTTGCATAAGGATGAGTCTAAACATAAATCATTGCAAGAAGTAGAGGCATCCTTTTTAGACATGTCAAAAATTGAACCTTTCTTTTTACATGCCTCGGTGGGGGTAGAACCGATGGCTTCAAGATTAGCAACTTTATTAGTTAGCTCATCATAATGTTTGCACATAGTTTCTATTTTAGCAAGCAAACTTTTATAAGCATCTTGTGAGCTAGCTAACTTTTTCTTTAATTTTTCATTTTTGTTTACAAGTTGCTCATCGTTGATTGTGCAATTATTTGTGTTTGCACTAGTCTCAAGTTGCTCAATTTTAGTAGATAGCTCCATATTAAGATTGGCAAAAGTTTCATATTGCTCAAGCAAAGTAGTATAAGCTTGTTGTGAGCTATCTAATTTTTCTTTTAATTTTTCAAGCTTCTTTTATTGACTAGTGCAAACTTTAGCAAAGTTAAGATTTTCTTGCATAATTTCATCATAAGAAGGTAGCTCATCATCACTATCATGATTATTATCACTATCACTAGGGATAGACTTTTTATTACCTCGTGCCATAAGACACACACGTGAGGTACTTGATGATGAGTGCTTGTGCCCTCGCCTCTTGTGATGGTCTTCTTATTCACTTGAAGAATCATCCCATGACCTTATTGATGTGAGGACTTTGTCCTTGCACGTCTTCTTCTTTGTCTTAGGTGTGGGCTTGTTTGGACAAACTTCCATAAAGTGTCTCAACTCACCGCATCCATAGCATCCTTTCTTTCTTTGCTCATTTCTTTGATAGGTAAAGATGAAATCTTGAATTTGGATGGGTACACCCTTGACATTGAGCCTTTGGATTATCTTCTCCACCTTGTTGATAAGTTTGATTGATTCTTCATCAAGGTCGGAGGTGGAGGAGAAAGATTGATCATCATCACTTGAAGAGCTTGAGCTTGAGCTTGTCTCAACTTGCTTGCCCTCCATCTTCTTTTTCTCACTACATGCGAGAGCTTTGCCTTTACTTGATGAAGAGGCTTCTTCTTGACCCATCTTGCATGACATTTCAAATGCCACTACCTTGCTAATGATTATGGTCGGGGTCATGGTGCTCAAGTCCTCCATATTGTGAAGGATGGTGATGATGCTTGCATATTTCTTTTGTGGTAGCACGAAGATGATCTTCCTCACGATGTCCGCATCATCTAGCTTTATTAATCCTATTGAATGGAGCTCATTGATAATTAGATTCAAACGAGAATACAAATCACTAATAAGCTCATCATCATTTATTTTAAAGGAATCATAATTTTGTTTAGCTAGACAATATTTTTGCTCACGTACATTAGTTGTGCCGTCATGGAGCTCTTGAAGTTTTAACCAAATTTCATGTGTCGTATTTAAAGTGAACACTTGATTAAACATATCCATGCTAAAAGATTCAAACAAGCATTTTTTTGCTCAAGCATTGAAATGAATTTCTTTTTCTTCACACTTTGTGAGTTTATCGAGATTCTTAATGGGTTTAATCCCGTCACAAGTGACTCTCCAAACACCCAACTCCACCGCCTCAAGGTGACAAGCCATTCTAGCTTTATAGTAGGGAAAGTTAGTGTCGTTAAAGTGCGGAGGCCTAGAGGTATCCATCCCAACCACTCTAAATAACGTCGGCTCAACGACGGTGAAGTCAAAGGTCCAAATTGAGCCAACCGGCTCTGATACCAATTGAAGGAGACGGTAACGCCTAAGAGGGGGGGTGAATTAGGCAACTTAAAAATTCTAAGTCTAAACTATGACCTCTTTTTCCATTCTTAGCAAAACCTATGCAAAAGATAAACTATCTAAATGCGTAACTATGGTTTTGCTAGTGTGTTGCTATCTCTACCATAAAAGGAGTTATGCAAACAATATAAATACGTAAGCTAAAGAGTATGGTAGAGATATACAAACTCCCATCGATGACTCGGTATTTTTACCGATGTATCGAGAAACGCGCAAGCTTTCCCCTAGTCCTCGTTGGAGCCCCTCGTAAGGAGTCCCTCGCAAGGGCCAAGCTCCCGGTCGGGTAACTCCATGGATAGCCTCGGGCCTTCCCCACGCGTAAGTGGGTCTCCGGTGTGCCTTCCAGCAAGCCTCTCCTAGACCGCTCCCCGCCGTCTTCACTATCAAGCTTCCGGCCAAACCGCTGCGGGTCTTGTTCCCTTCGGTACACGATAGCGGCCACACCACAAACGCGGTTGGTGTGATATCTACGCTAATCAGCTAATGAATCACTAAGCACTATGCAAGTGGAGATCACTAAAATGATGTATTGACACCCTTGATATGTTTCCTCAGCTCCACATAGCTCAAATGGCCGGTTGGGGGTCTATTTATAAGCCCCACTGAGAAAGTAGCCGTTGGGGACGAAAACCGGCTTTTCTGTTACTGACCGGACGCTGATCACGTCTTGACCGGACGCGTCCGGTTGTCCCGACCGTTAGAGCCATGATCAACTGATCGGACGCTGATGGCGTCCGGTCACATGCCACCGGACGCGTCCGGTCACAATTTCGCCGCTCTGAAACCTTTCTGTACTCGATCGGACGCTGCGGTTCCTGCGTTCGGTCGATTTGCCGCCAGCGTCCGGTCAGTACTGAGTGCGTTGCCGAGATGATGAACAGTGCCATCGGTGCGTCCAGTGACTTTAAGTACTCAGCGTCCGGTCTCTGCTGCAGACGCCTTCTGTTGCCGAGCCTCTTGATCGGAGCGTCCGGTCGCTGTGCCGCCAGCGTCTGGTCAGTGCGTCCGGTCATCTCTGTGAGCTCGTTTCTTCACGATCTTGCGTCCGGCTTGGTTTCTATCTTCGTGCTTGGACTATGCTTGATATCTTGGGTCTTCTCTTGTGCTTCTAGGGTCTTGCTTATGGTGTTGATCATTGGATCATCACGTCGCCTTCGTCTAAGTCACGTTTTGCACCCTATTGGACTACAAAACAATAACTTACAAATTCATTAGTCTAATTTAGTTGTGTTGGTTATCAAACACCAAAATTCAAAGTAGATGGGCCTAGGGTCCATTTGCCATATGTGCCTAGGGTACATTTTCCTTACACAATCCTATGTTTCAAGTGTTTCAGCTATTTCATAGATATGTTGCAAATGTTTCATATGTATGTTGCAAAACTAGATCGAGATGTTGCATATGTTGCAATCGTTGTACACGTATGTTGTAACCTTCTGTTCTCAATGTTTCATATGTTTTTTCGATATATGTTGCAAGTTTGTTTAGTTTTTTGGATGTTGCACATGTTTGACTCATCTATTGTAAGTGTTTTATCTGAATGATGCATATGTTTTTACAACGGTTTTGAGGTGTTTTCATAAGTGTTTCAGCTGCATGTTTTAAATGTTTCATCTGTCTTCATACCTATGTTGTAAGTGTTGCATCTGGAGGTTTCAAAAATAGATCAGGGGTGTTGCATCTGCATCTCCCTGTCTTCAGACCTATATTGCCTGTTGCCCGTCATGGGACAGCGGCCCGTCGTAGCTGCTGGCGCAGCCATGGGTCAACCCCTGTGTGCTTCCTCATGCCGGTGCGGGGTGGGCGCGGTGCGTGGATCCTGCAAACGGACCCGAGCGCAGGTGCTGTGCAGGATGTGGAGGGTGATGCAGATGCGGGAGCTACGTCGTGCTGGGCGGGATGCGGGGACGTGGGTCATGGGACGTTAAGCGGACGAGGAGCTCGATTGGACAGGCACCGGTGTCCGGACGCATCTCGCGTGCCGGACGTTCGGGCACTAGGAAAGCCGTTATTACAACTGATTCTACAGCATCTTCTTAGACACGAGCGTGAGCTTGTAGTGCGCAGCAACCTATGTAGCCGCCCGCCCGACGAGCTTCCACTTCGAGAGGGTGCATCGGCCCCGGCCGGCACAGTCCACCTCGTCCGTCTGCGGTCCCGCTACCACAACAAGCCTTGCCAGCTGCCACGGATTCACCGCCGGTGCGGGCGTGCTCGCGGCAACGAATTTGACGGAATTTGTTGCCCGAAGCCACAGCCGTGACCACTCTCGCGAGTTCACGCATAGGGTGCTGAAACTGGAACAGTCACTCGGCCAAGCCCAAATGGCCAAACGTGGAAGGTCACCGTCGGTCCCGCGTCGTAGCTGGGTGAAGCAGGAAGTGCAGGCACAGATGACCAGGGAACAGGCCCAATAGAGGATATGTCATCGCGTATTTGGATCGATCAGTTTATGTCTCCATTAAGTTTCGGCCCATGACAGAACATTTTCCAGAGCTTGGGCCGAATGTTGCGCATCGAACAGGATTTTTTATGTAGTACATCTTCTAGAAGATTTGGGCTTACAGACCGTTTCAATATTTGGGACTATATATATATAGCGCTATAAAACATGGATGCGTGAGAAAAGTTACGGGAGAGAACCAATAAATAATAAATGATTTTTGAGACACTAAACACTTTCAAATTCCTTATTACCCTATTCTTTATTTCATCTTGTACCCCAACAAAATAACTATGTAAAAACTTTTCCTTGCACTGGAGACCCACAAAGAAAGGCTTACAAGCGTAGATCCTAGAAATCCTACACTCCCATGAGAAATGAATGCAACACCCTATAAAAAAAAGTCCAAATAGAACGATTTTAGTGGTCGGGTTCATTCGTGTCATGATGAGATCTTGCAACTACATATAATTGCACTTTATGTGCAACTCTTGTAACTCTAGGAAATTGGACCTTGAGTTAAACTCTTGAATCTAAAATTTACAAATGTATTAAGATTTCCATGTTTATGATATGCCTTTTAGTACTGTTTGTTTTGCCTAACAATAGAGTGCTCTAATTTTCAGTGTAAGGTGGTATCCATCTTAGTTCTCTGCTCTGTCATTTGTCTCCAGTGCTGAGGGTCCCCGCCTAGGGAAGGTGTCTGTCAATGAGCACTGTGACCCCTGGTTTTTGGTCGGTCAGTTGCAGGCTTTTGCACGTCATCGATTATGGTCAAAATCTTATCTTGGTGGCATCCATTTTAAAATAAGAATTATATGAAGATAGATAGGCTTGCAGCTGCTAACGGACTGAAAAGGTCGTGATCTAGGTCATTATGATGCTTTTTTGACAGAATTTTCTTTTTAGATGAAATTGGATGGTGTATGAAAATTCAGGTCAGTTAATCATGTATTAACAGAGGCATCATACATTTTTGGTTGTCCATTGGGCGCCTAAAATCCATTATATCCGTTACAGACTAGAAACGCGCCCTCCTTGGATGGACCTATCGATGTAGGAGAGGCCTATCGATGTATACAGATTTGGTACAATGATACCTTATGTCTGTTATTCAATTTGTTTGATGCAACAACGGTTTGATCTATGAAGCACTATGAATGTGCACCGCTGTCTATAACCCTTGAAAGAACCGAGGATGCCGCCTAGAGAAGGGGTGAATAGACGTTTCTAAATATTCAACCCTTTAAAATACGGAAACGATTAGTGTTGGAGACTCTTAATCAGAGAAATAAACCCCTCACGAGTTAGCTAACAGAGTAAACAAGGTATGTGTAAGGTATCTAGGAGCTAAAACTCTGCACCACAAAGGTTAGAAATAAGATTGAATAAAACAACAGAGTCCACAAATACCGGATGCGTCCGGTATACATGGGTTCTGCCCATCAACTCACAACTAATCCTTTTGATTTCTCCTTTCACACCAAGTTGCTGGCACTTAGTAGTAACCTGTTCACAAGTTCAAGCAACACAAGTGGATCACAAATACTCAATGAAAAGAGAGATCGAGACACACGATGTGTTTTACCGAAGTTCGGCCTCCGTCGAGACCTACTCTCCGTTGAGGGGGCTACGAGTGACCAAGCAAAGGTCAGCTCTAGAGGACCACGAAGGCCACTTCTAGCAGGAGTCTTTTCCAACTCCTTTTTCCTCCTTCCACTAGCTTGATTCCTTCCCTTATGGCGGTGGAATCGAACCGTTACAAATTTTCCGAGGCACACCACAATATCTTGAGTGCTCTCCGGCGATGCCTAGCCATCTAGGATCGAAGAGTCCAAAAGTAACAAATGCAAATCACGAGATCGACAATATGCACAAGTGTTTAAGGGTGGTTTGCTCTCAAATTTGAATCTCTCTTAACCCACAAGATGGATTTTGCAAGATTGAATCAATCACTCACTAAGAGAGGGTTGGAGAGTGTTCTCAAGGCTCAAAAACGTGTGAGAAAGTCAGCAAAATCAGCACCCTCCAAAGGTGGAGGCTAAGGGGTATTTATAGCCCCTTTGAAAAACTAGTCGTTATGTGACCGTTGGACAATACCGGACACGTCCGATATGAATACCGTACAGCCCCAACGGTCACTTTGTCAGTGACGCGCGAGATGTCGGAACTCCCGACGATCGCCGAAACTCTCGACCCCCGGAACTCCCGACGAGCCAAGCCGAGACAACGAAGGAATTGTTGTGACTGGGCAAACACCGGACACGTCCGGTATCCGGTATTGCCAGACCAGCAGAAAACAAGTTAGCTATTTTGTCTCTCAAACACTCAGATCTCACAATGGGTTGGCTTGAGCACTCATGAATGATTATCTATCAACATGATGCATCCCTCTTAATAGTACGACATACCTATTAATTCAAGATGAAATGAAAATGGAGTTTAAAGCGCTTGAGTTGAATTTGCTTAAACCAAAATGTCATAGCCTTCAACCTTCATCAAATGAGGGTGTTAACATGTTGATTTTGATTTTATCCTTGAGCATTGCCATCTTGAGCATTTGACTTGATTATATTCAACATATAAGAGTTGCTTCAAAGATATCAAGTCATTCCTTTATAAAGTCATTTAGGATTTGATTCTTCACTTCAATATGACCAACATGATTTGATTGGTGCCTTGACTAAATGCAAGTACTTGCTTCTTCATCATAGCTAGGTTCCTCGGTCGTCAAACCGTTGCTTGTCTTCACCCTTGCTTAGTACCTCGAAGCCTTTCCTTGCTATTTTCACCATTTCAAGCCATCTAGTCACACTTGGTGTCGAATCATTCATTAAGTTCATTTGTATACTTGACTTTCATATAGCAAGTTTGAGACCATTCCATATGCAATCCTACTTGTCTCATTAATTATTTTTCAACGTGCCTGCTTTCATATGAGTTATTGAAATCCCACAATGAATAAGCCTTACATGAATTACATTTGCATTGTTGTCTTGTGTTTGAACTAGATTGTTTCAACAATACATCATTTTGGCTTTCATTAAATATATGTGAGATAACACATTTCCTGTTCATACTTAGCAAACGGGTTAGACATTTAATCACGTTGTCATTCAATCATGCAAAACCCACTAAAGGGCTAGATGCACTTTCAACCCTGCAATAATAGTGTTAAGCCCTTGTGTTTTAGATTTTTTTTCAGCAATTAAGTATGCAACAATGCACCTAGTAGTGGGTTCAGAATGCCGGCAACGGTAACAAATTATATACTGTTTCTCTATAGATATAAGTGTCAACATTGGTAAAAAAAATGCTGATTTCAAATAAATAGAGTATGTGTATATAAGAGAAATGTCAAAAATAAATTTCTAAATTGTTGAGGTGCAAAAGGTCTAGTTCAGGAAAAAAGGGAAACAACAATTCATCGGAGTTAGAACTGAAGGCCCTTCACAAGTTATCATATAGAGTTGGCATGGTTTGCACTCTGATCAATTTTCTTCCCTCCCTGCAGTCCTTGCAAATTGGAAGGTACTGATTTACTTCAGCTCATATAGCACACTCTTCTTTTTTAGAATCCATGAGTAGGTACTTTAATTTCCTGATGGTTCAAGTAGCATGAAAAATAAGGGGTATAAGCAAAGAATTTCTGCCCTTTCTAGTCTAGCATTAGAAACATATTCTCTAACATCCAAAGCAACAATAAAGATGTCAAGACCATGCAGCTAAATAACCACCATATTTCCGTATATGTTAATTGCCATGTCTAGCTACAGGTATACTTTCACTTCTCCAGCCCCTAACAATTTTTCGATTAACTAAATAAGTGAATTCTTCACCTAGTGAATGATGGAGTTGATAATTGGTAGGCCATGGGAAGGGTGTTTAGTAGTAAATCTAAAAATGCAAATGAGTATACCTACTAGTCGAAGAACACATAGGACATTCCCTACTAAATAATCTAAAAATGCCAAAACACCCTTAGAGGAGTAGAGCAACGTCAATAAGACAAAGTACATAGAGAGAGCTCTGAGTCAACAGCGGTGGGAGCGCCTGTCCAGGTAAAGCTTGATGATAGTGATCAAGTGTCATGGCGGCAATTGTCCATTGATAGATGATGAATAGAATAAGCAATATTGCAGTTATCCATTTGCACAGATGTTTCATGTTCAAACTGAACAATCATCTCACATTTTTTCCTTTTTCTACAACGGTAACTCAAATTTCATTACTAGGTTAACGAAATTACATAAAGCTCGCAATTGTACCAGCCATGGGCAGCAGGAGGGGTATTCTTAGGTCTTCCATGGAACACCCATATTTTTGTTACACAAAGAATATGCATTGTGTATACTAAAATATTTAGTTCTACCTGCTATTGGTTTTTGTTGTTTTGGAGAAAAATATTTTTGGAATACCCTGTCATAGTATCCTGCCTCCACCTCTCTACCAGCAACAATCATCTCACACAGGCAAAGCATCGAGCACTTGGTGTGCATGCGTGCTCTGAACATACAGAGGTAGACAACAGGGAACGGACCTCGTAGCGTGGCACACCGTTCCTTGCCTTCAATGTGGGGAGAATGCTACAACAGCCAAGGACATGTGCTGGGGAAGGGAGGGGACGCCAGGAACATCGGAGAGGCGAGGGGCGACCACCGCCGGTATCTCGTCGCGGACGTCGCGAGACAACTGTGCTTCTCCTCTCAAGTTCCGGTGGCTGGATCAAGCGGCGAATCGGTTAAAGCATTGCCACCCTTGTCCGCGTCGGGCAACACCCATTGCCGTGGGGTCGCGCTTGCCATCGCAGACGCGACCGCGACGAACGAGATGGCAACTGCCGCAGCTGCAAGGAGGGGTGAGCGACGGCTTCGGGGCTGCTATGAATGGGACGATTTGCTGTGCGCCTGCACCGAGGAGGTCCCGTAGGTGGCGGAGGCAGTCATGGAGGGTAGCAGCTCGGGTGCGATAGCGGCGGCGGTGGCGGCGGCGGCGGCCGGGTTGCTGCTCGTGGCTCAAGGTGGAATGAGCGCTAGATGTTTCGCGGACGTTGCCGAGCGAGAGGAAATAAACGGTCGAGATTTTTCTGTAGACGTGGCTGAATGAGGTGCGAGTGTCTATGGTGCAGGTTTCCTCCTGTAAAACCTAGGATAAGGATGTTGAGTTGTTGACCAAATGTGACCAGTTTGTGGAGTTTTGGGCGCTGAAATGTTACCAAACGGTGTTGAAACCATTTTGCTCGTGTTATCATTGCAAATGGAAGCCCATATTCTAATTTTTCATCACAAATAAATAATTCGCGAACTCAGTAGTTTTGTCCTACTTCCTCTATACAAAATGCAAAGTCCAGCTCCACAATCTTGACAGAACAATTCAGTTACTGAGCCTAGTAACCTAGTATATATATGTCTGGAACTTAAGAAGATAAAAAAAAAAAGGAAATGCAATCTTTTCCCCTGAAAGAAATATGATCAGACCACCAGTTGCACATGCAAGTGACAAACAGAAGTAAATATGGGACAAGAGACCCTGTTACTTTGCAAATATGCAGCTGCATTGCATACACATGTATTGTGCAACCAGTTTAAAAGGTAACACACATGCCATCACTGGTTTGCATTTCATGTTTCCTACCTTCTTTGTCATCAAATTTAACAAAAATTCACATATGGTGTTGGATGATTTCACAGAAAGAAAAATTCACATATATATAGCATGTTCGCTTATTGATTTCAGCCAGGGCTTATCAGCCAACCAACAGTGTTTTTCTCTCACAACAAACCAGCACCAGCCGGGCTTATCAGTCTAGAAACCAACCAACGAACAGGCCGTAGCGTTGGATGATTTTACACCCCAAGTAAACTCTTAACTACTAGCACGTCTCGCTCAGATCACGAATCCAGGAGCATAGGAGCAGTCGATGGGAGATATCGAACTTGTGTACTCCGAAGAGGCGTCAACCTTGAGCCCAGGTGTACCCCTCGCTCCTCCAATCACCGCGACAAGGCCAAGCGCAGAAGGGCTAGGCTCTTGCCGCCACTCGTATCCCGGCCCCTCTGCCGCAGCCGGCAATTTGGAGCAGCATCGAGTCCTTAGACCCGCGTAGGAGACACCAGCCATAGGAAGACAGCGACTCCTGGCAGCCAAGCGCCGGCGACCCCTTGGAAAACAGCCGGCGGCAAGGAGAGCTGATATCTGCCGCCGGTTTGGAGCAGTAGGCGGGCGGTGGCAACCCTAGGGAGGCGCGTGGTGGTGGTAAGGGCGGCGGCGATGCGATTAGCAGCGACCCGGAGAGGCGGCGAGGCGGGCAGCGACCCTATCACCCTACGGAGGCGCGTGGTGGCGGTGATGGCGGCGGCGACGCGATTAGCAGTGACCGAGAGAGGCGGCAAGGCGGCGACCGGCGAGCCACCGACCTGAGAGGTGGCGACGCAGGGAGCAGCGAGATCACACGACCTAAGCAGCAGCAAGTCCCATTCGTGGAATTGGGTTAGGGAGTTAGAGATTGTGTAAAGAGAGGAAAAGTACTAAACTGCCCTTAAACATAATTAATTAATTTTCTTAATTAATAGCAGCGGTAAATAGTTTTCAAGAGAGGAACCACCCGTTTTTCTTTTTTTTTGCGAAGGGAAAAGAGAATTATATTAAAACTCGACACAGCACATCCCCAAATTACATGTGGAAAAATCTAAAATAAAAAAGGTCTCAAAAACTCTATTGATAATAATATTTTACTTGGAATAGTTTAGGAACTTAAATTCTTAGATTTTGAAATTCCAAATTTTGAATTTTCAAACCATTGGCATCATTGCTTCGCTCATCACCACGGTACGTACGGTGTGAGGCGTCGTCATGTCTGAGTGTAACTGCGAAAGGAAAGTTGTAAAGGCGGAAAGGATCGATTGATACTACACTATCATCCCTTCCATAATGGCGCACCACGAAGCGGTAGCATCGAGCAACAACTGAAAGCTGCTGGCAACAACGACATGAACACTGCACGCTCGCATCGCTATCTGCATGGTGCATGCCTCTCTCTCTCTCTCCAGAAGTTACAGTTGTGTTGCCAGGTACTGATTTTACGTGTATTTGTTCCAGAAAAAAAATCTGCTGCAAAAATCAAGAGGAAAGGAAGGCTCCTGGAAGCAGTGACGGGGTCCAGTCCAGCGTTGCCCCAGTTGCTGCTCTGCCCACTACCGTTCCAATTCCAATCAGTGTTGTGCGTGGACGCACGCAGCGGAAGCAAGGGCAGCCGGTCGCCCGGTCCCCCCTCAACAGCTTTAATTTGGGGTCCGGGATGGCGGCCATGGGGCACGGCACGGCACGTACGAAGCAGAAAATTCGAGGCTTCCAGTTCCAGAGAGCTTTTTGTCCACAAAGCGGTAACGACTAACAGTCTGTTCGTTTGACTGGTTCATTTCGTTGCTGATTTGTGAAGAAGTACTGCTGGCTGGTTTATGTGAAAGAAAAATACTATTCCGACTAAAATTTATGATCGTTTACGAGCAAGCCAGCCCAGCCGAACAGGCTATAAACGAGCCCGGTGATGACAAGAGGGATCGAGTTAGTCGAGCTACTAGGCAGCTAGAGCCTCTAGCTAGCCATGCCATGCATGACGTCGGTGCCGGCGTGCCGCCGCATGCAAGGCTCTGGGCGAACGCGCGCATCTCGCCCGGCATGGCCAAGGGAGCGTTGCATGCATGCATGCACGCGCTCGGCGCTCATTAAAAGAAGACCGCGAGGCAGAGGGCATGCACAGGACGGCAGATGCGCGGGCGCCGGCAGGCCGGCACGAGCATATGCACGCACAGGACGCAGGCCCTTGGATGATGGACCGTGGACGAAGGGACTGGGAAGCAGGCACACGCAGCGTCACATGGCTGCTTCGCTTTTGCCACGGGTGATGGATGGACCAGCAGCTCGTGAATGATCGATCGCTCGTCGATTCGGTTTGGGTTTTGCTAGACGTGATCCGTCGCTTTCGCCCCTTCCCCGGCCTCACACCAGACATGGACCTCTCGCTGCCTTGCTGTGTTTCCTCATCGATCTCTGATCGATCTGATGCGTTTATATATCGGAAACCTATGCTCCATTGCCAGTTTAATATAAATTGTTGGGCAGCCTAACATAGCTACTAACATTGTTGAACTGCATGCGTTAATGTTAGTCCTCGAGGATGAGATATACTGATATAGGGTCCGTTTGGTACATATTATGGACACTGGACTAGCTTCCGAGAAGCAGTTCCGAGCAGTTGTATACCAAACGCCCCTAGCCGCTCAACTTCATGTCATGAGCCTCGGAATTTCCGCTAAGACAGGTGAGGATAGAGAGGAACAGCTGAAATTTTTAGCTCTTCCTAGCTTCGTTTGCGTTTGGCGGGGTCCATTGCGACCGTGATCGGCTTTGCCCCCCCCCCCGTGCTCCGTTCGCACGACTACAGCCACGGCAGGTGAGGCAAGCGCAGGGAGGGGCCACGCCGCCAAGGAGGTACCCGATAGGGACAGGCCGTAACGGCGGGGCGGGGTGTTCCTGAGCGGGAAGGGGCGGTGTGGCCGTGGCGCCGCCGGGGAGAGTAGGTTGTGAAGGGAGGCGTCAACGCCATGGGGAACAGAGGCGTCAGGAGAGAGAGGAGAAGAAAGGCCGATGTGGGGAAGAAAGAGGAGAGGAGAAAAAGAAAAAAGAGAGAAAATAGAGAAACGTATAATGATCATTTCTTTTTTTTCATCAACCAGGAGAACCTATTTTTACCCAAATGGTTGACTAAAACAGTTTTAGCTATGTTGGGAGAGCTGTTTTTTGGGCTAAAGCAAAAAAAAAAAACTACTTTATCGATGAAGCTGAGTCATATCAAGTTGACCCTGCTTATACACGCTGAGGCGCTGCTATTCACTTCGAGACGCAGGATATGTGGTTGCGAGGCACGGTTCGATCGAAGGAATGAATGAATATATAATGAGATGGATAGCCAATGAGGTAGCTTATGAGTCTTTATTACCAAAGCTAAGCTATAGTATGTATCTTGGTGGGGACCCAGCTAGGTCTGTAGGCACACCATTATACAGGAAAAGATGAGCTGAGGTGCCAAGAGTGATCGAGTGTATGTATATAAATGTTTCCTCCTTTTTTCATTATTCATTATTATTGCATTTGATCAGGCTGGGACGCTGGGTATTTGCTGAACAGTGCAAAGTACGTATAATAAGCTGGCGATACAGAAGACACACCCAGCTGTTCTCGTCCGCTCGATCGGTCTCACTCAGCAGCGGATCTAGCGGTGGGGCGGGTGGGGCTCAAGCCCCCTCTACCACTAGAGGAGCAGTGGAACCCTTATGGAGCTCTAATAAATTTTTAGGCAAAGTTTTATAGTGTATGTGGAGTTGAGGTTTAAAATCGAGCAGCAGTCGAAGGTATGTGTCGTTCAGTCCCCCTAAAATATTTTCTGCATCCGCCGCTGGTCTCACTCTCACCATGCATGCATGGATGAATGGATCTATCTATCCTGTCCAACTGCAGGATCGAACACCAAGCTTAACAAACTGACAGCCCGAAACAACGTGCGCGTCCTCGCACAGGCAGAGCTATCGATCCGTATCCATCCATGGAGAACAGAACACGCCATGTGCGTGCGGCATGCACACCCAAACCCACAGCCGCGCCGGCCCAGTGGTACTCCCCCAACCCCAATAATTTTGCCTGCTCACTGTACGGGAGAAAAGACTTGTCCCGCGGCCGACGGCGCGCCGCCACGGATCGGCGAAGCCAAATATCCGCGGCCTGTGCGTGATATCTGCATCACCCTGGGGCCCGAGCATGCTAAATCACTACGCAACGTGATGCCTCGTTAACAAAGCAACAGATCATCATCAAATTATTGTAGTACGTGAAGGGAATTATGCATGCATGATTTAGTTTCTGTGTACATTCCGTGCGTGATTTAATTATTAGGAGACACGATAAGCTATTTTATTTAGTTTTACAAAATATACAGATCATACTTGATTTCAAATGTATGGATATATTTAAGTTGCAAATAGAGTACTTCATATATAGTTTAAGTGAAAATATGAACATCTTTTAAAGTACTCTATCGACTAATAATAATTTATAAAACACAGTAACTACTATAGGCTGCTTGAGATGAGGTGAACCGAACAGAGCCCATGACGGCAACATTCAGGGGCAATCTAGTATGAATGGAGGGACACTTGCCGAACGAGAAAAGCAACCATGTTCTTCTATCCTGCCAGCAGCAACCCAAGTGGCCCTTCGCCTCTCTTCGATCGTATCACCATCGATCCTATCGGCTATCGTCCTGACATCAACTTGAATGTCCTTGTTGATAACAAATCTCCATGGAAGTGTGTAGTAGTCCAACATGCAACCAGGCACTATATATATATACTCCTACCACTCACAGTTTCTTAACATGACGTACGTGTTTCCATGCTTTACATGAGTTAACTCAAAATTTTCAGTGGTTGTGGCCTGTGGGTGGGGGAGAGGGTTTGAGGAAGTACTGCATGCATGCAACTAGTCAGCTTGAATTTTTCGACACGAAGAACACCGCATAATCCAGCCACTTCAGTTTTTTCCCCCCATTTTGAGATTTCAATTTGGCCACCATCAGCCTGGGCTTCAGTGATAAGATAGAGTAAGATTCGTCAAATGGAAGCGGCTTGGGTTTGACATCATCATATATCATGGGACGAGAATAACTGTACTTTCGGAACAATTTCTTTTTATTTGGCCTACACCATCAGCACTGTCATTTATCTCCATATTCCAACCTATATATATAGGTCATTTCAATTTTGTTCCAAGTCAAACTCTTTTAACTTTGGATCAAATTTACAGAAAAAATACACCAATATCTGTAGCATCAAATTAGTTTTGTTAGATTCACAATGAAATATTTCTTGGTATTGTAATACATTTTTGTGTAGAAGCTTAGTTAAAGAAATAATATGACTTAGGGTCTTTTTGGCATAGCTCACAACACCTTTATGAGCTGTCATGGGCTGTTTTTTTTTTCAAACACTCATTTCCAAAACAGCTTTATAGATGAAGCTGTTTTTCTCCTCCTCTCACAAAGATATGAGTTGGGATGAAACTGAAAAAATAACTTATCCCAGCTTCATCTCCTATATTATAGTCATTCTATTCATTGTTCCATTATGTGAAGCTGTTTTGCCTGTTACAAAACAACTCAACTTCAACAAAAAAATTGCTCATGAAGCTATTTTGCAAAAATAAAAAATAGCTTATATGGTGAAGATAAGCAATGCAAAACGGGCCCTTAATACGTTTTGGAATGGAGGGAATACTGTACTTTTTAGTGAAGGCAGCAGCAGCACGGATGAATCTGTAGAAGTCTATTGTCAGATGACACGCAAATGATCCATCGTACAACAGTCCAAAGCAAAGCAGAAGCAGGCAAATGATTATGGGTATCGGTGTACCAAGCAAGTCCCAAACAGTCAATGAACAGCCGAACAACGGCCATTCCGATTAAAAATTTACGATGTAATTTTTTTTTTTTAATTTTCACGCCCAAACGAAAAGGCTTACGGTATCAGTGTACCAAGCAAGTCCCAAACAGTCGATGAACAGACGAACAACGACCATCCATCCAACTTCTTTCCCCGGCTCGTCGTTCCCGTGACGTAATATGTCTATATATCCCCACCAGAGGCCCCTTTGCTTCAGAGAAAAGTAACAGACTGTGCTGGGCAGCAACAGCACCAACTCGATTGATAATCTCCCTCTCCAATGCCGTCTTTCATCGACGGCCCCACTTTCCGGGCGCTGCTCCGGCCGTCCACCAATGGGCGCCGGACGACCAAGATCTCCGACAGCGGTGGCGGCGGGCAGCAGCGGCGGCGGGATCTTCAAGATGTTCAAGCTCATGCCCATGCTCTCGTCCGGCTGCAAGATGGTGGCGCTGCTCGGCAAGCACAACAACCGGGCGCTGCTGGCCGACCACGCCACGACGGTGACGCTGTTCGGCCACCGCCGGGGCCGCGTGAGCCTGGCCATCCACGAGGACACGCGCGCGCCGCCGCTGTTCCTCATCGAGCTGCCCATGCTGACGAGCGCGCTGCACCGGGAGATCTCGTCGGGGACCGTCAAGCTGGCGCTCGAGAGCGACACCCGCAGCGCGCGCCGCCGGCTCGTGGAGGAGTACGTCTGGGCCATCTACTGCAACGGCCGCAAGGCCGGGTACGCCATCCGGAGGAAGGAGGCCTCCGACGACGAGCGCCACGTGCTGCGCCTGCTGCGCGGCGTGTCCATGGGCGCCGGCGTGCTCCCGCCGGCGGCGGCAGGGCCACCCAAGAAGGAGGGCGGCGGCGGCGGCGTGCCCGCGGGGGCGGGGCCCGACGGGGAGCTCACCTACGTGCGCGCTCGCGTCGAGCGCGTCGTCGGCTCCAAGGACTCGGAGGCCTTCTACATGATCAACCCCGAGGAGGGTGGAAACGGCGGCGACAATAATGGGGGTGGTGGAGGAGGCGGCGCGCCGGAGCTGAGCATTTTCCTAGTAAGGATGAAATGAGAGTAAACCATCATGCATATTACTACTGCTACAACATACATATATATAAATATATAATAGGGTACTACGTATATTGTTTTCACTTTGTGAATCTGAACATGCATATACACACACTCCTGTTGCACAGATGTGTTGTATGAAACTGATCGAGAGTGTGTATAGTTTGTAATCTAACTCATGTATATCTCCATGTTAGATAATCGATTTTGTGAATCCTGCTGGGATCAAATCCCGGGGTGCATATTGTTATTAGCGGAGTAATAAGAACATTATATGTTTTTACCATTTCCATTCTTTCTCGTTCTTTGTGACGAAATGTGGATGAACAAGGGCCGGTTTTGGATGGACTAGGACTAATCCTATTAGCTCATATTTGAGGATTAATGGACTAATAACTAGTGCATGACCAGTGGACTAACAATTAGTCTGGCTATTTTAGATACTTAAGAACTAAAGATTAGTCAACTAATTGTTAGTTCTATGGATCAAACATATGACCTTATTCACAAGCATAGTTGTACGTGATTTTGGCTATATAATTGTGATTTAAAAGAAGTGTTAGGGTCTGTCTTGTCATGGATCATGTGTACGTTACGTACTATATACCATAATAATTCTCTTTTAAGATGCATGTGGAATCTGGTAGCTAGGGGCAGTGGTCATAAGTTTGTAATAGCTAATCAGCTAGGCAGCCTTTGGCACTCTGGAGTACCTCTTTCCTTCACCTTTTAAGTTTGGCACAAAGGCTAGGCAGCCTTTGGCAAACAATTTCATATAGAATAAAATCTGTAGTATATATGAAAGAGAGTGATGCTTCATTGGATACACTGTTGATTTCTATGTTCAAAGAAACAAGAATGCTCAAGCTTCATGTGTTCTAGAAAAGAGAATATAATGTAGATGCACCGCTGCTTTATCTTTGACACATAACGATCTTTATCTTTATCCATTCACACAACTAGGTGATAAGATAATTAAAGTTTACAGAATGCCAATATTCTCGGAGCAATATGTGGTAGAACCGTCGAAATAAAACGCTTCCAAAGGCACTCGTCTTACACTAGACACTCAACACCTCAAAAGAGAGCTACATCGGACAGTTCCGTCGAGCACACCCCAAGGAAGAACTCGAAACCATCCACGTTTTACATCCAGAATCCAATAATGATTACAAACTTACAATACTTAGTCCATTTCATACAACAAGAGTTCTTGAAAATTATTTATTACAATACCAGAGTTCAGAGTGCGATAATTAAATGACGGAATGAAAATAAACATCTAGCGAAAACGATACAAAGATTCGTCTGTGCCCACCAGAAGAATCCTCCACACAAGAGCTACTCCTCAAGCTGCACCTGCAACAGGGGTAAAATAAACCCTGAGTACACAATATACTCGCAAGACTTACCCGACTAGTGGGAATAGTTTCCTGACTCCAAGGAGTATGATAGGCAATATGGGTTTGTTATTTCCTTTTCATTTGCGAAAAAGCATTACTAAAAGTTCGTCCTTACAGACAAGTTTTATTAGCAGTCATGATTACTTTATTAGCTAACCATTCTAGGTACTTTGAAACAAGGGTTGAGCAATCAGAACCATTTCACTATCTTTCATCCTCCAGTTCTTACTATGGTGCTAGACCATACCCAAGTCGTACCGTCTCACGGAAACGGCGATTTACGAAACAATGTATCCCAGCTGAGTACCCCGAAATACACGCCCCGTTTGTACCCTAGGCATAAACAAGACCAACCCATTCTACTATTGTCACGGGTCCAGGTCCCCGTCCAAACTTGGACTCCAATCCCCCACACTTGAGACTCGATCTCAGTATGCTGCTTAGACCTCCACCTTTCTTCACCTCAAATCAGTCGGTCCAAAAAGAGCCAGAACCCACGACAAGAGTGTAACGAGCTTTCCTACTCCCATAAGCAAGTATGTGCTCAGGATAATAAGTCTGTGACCTGACTACCATCCACAGCAATGGACGGTCCTTAATCGACACGAACAGGGAAAAACAGTGTAACCAAGCTAAGCCCCGCTGGCCGCGGAACACAACCTATTACACCCACCAATATCCATACCATATCCCCATCATGTCTCTATTTTTCCTTTAATCATTTTATCATAAGAGTAATTATAATAATCACCTATTATGAGTAAAGGCAGGTTACTCACACTACCGAAAACCTAAGCATGACAGCTACTCGAACCTGTACTAGTATGACTCATAGGACAGTTATATCTATGCATGTGGTTTTCATAAAATTCCTGTAACATAAATGCACACCACATATATATATTCAGTGATTATTAAAAATAAGGGTTATGCACCGGGGCTTGCCTTAGACAGACGCGGTCTCAGCTGAGTCAGTCAGTGGTGGCTCCGGGATCTCCTTCTGCATGAGAATCTCCTCCTCATACTCCTCGAACTCATGATCGCCGGTGATCATGATCTCCACCAACTCATTCTCTACACTTAACATTTGCGCAACAACAATTCTTAAAATAAGAATACGCATACTAAGCTACTAAGCTAGCTCTAATGACTAAGATACTAAGCTAACTATCATCTTCATCAAGCAAAGTGTTGGGTTTAACTAACAAACACCTAGCCTTATAGATGAAGGATATATCTTTATTTCTACTAATGATTTAATGTATATTGAAACAAAAAACATTTAACTACCCTAATTCTTAGTCTATTCTAATGCTACAAAAATTATAGTGAGCACATAATAATACAATGAAGCTAACATAAAAATTTCAGGATTAAAGCTATCACCAATTTACCACAAAAATTCCTACAATATTTAACCTAATAATATTAAGCACTCTCAAATAATTTAATAGCTCCTGGTATCAACATGTATATATATGAAATAAATATACTAACAAATATAGCACAATTTTAGGAACCTAACAAAATTTGTTTTATAATTTTTGGACACCTACACGATTTTATATGATTTACCAAAGATCAGCTCAAAAATTAAATTAGAAAACTATTTCTAATTCCTTATGAAAAAGAAAAACGGATTCATGCGACGCAGTGCGGCGCATGCGACGCCGGCCCACGAAGAGACGGCCCGCGGTGGGGAAATCCCGCGCGCGGCGACGACTTTGCAAAAGAGACCTTGAACTTCTCTCGAATTACGACTAAGTACTAATACTATTTTCTCCTCTCTCAATCCTTCTCACTTAACCCCCTGATTTTTCTCTAATTCACCCGCGTGCACCTCAAACCAACTCGATTGCATGGTGGTGGCGGCGGTGAAGCATGAGAACCTGGCGCGCCTCGCCAGCCACCGGGATCTACGCAGGCCCACCTACTGGGTCGATCACCATCTCACCCGAGCGGCTACGCCCTAAGTGGCGGTGTGAGGATGACTGACCGATTGGGGGAAGGTGCGTTGTGCGCCACGGCCATCCCATGATGACACGGCACCACTTATTCCCATGAGCTAGGTTAGCTACATGCCTAATTGGTTAGCTCGTGAGCATTAGGAGGCTACCATAGACCAGTCCGAGGTGACGGTTGGGGCGGAGGATGACGGAGGAAGGCTGGTCACGTGCGGCCAAGCCATGCGGCGACGCACCGCGATGGCATGGTCGCGTCAGCGACAACGGGGAGACAGTAACGGTGTGGCTAAGGCGCGCAGGGTGGAGAGGGAGTCAAGGCGATGCTAGTGGTGCGGGCGAATTGGCTCGGGAGGGACGGTGGGAGGGCTGCCCACATAAGCGGTCGGACGTGGCCTTATCAGCATGGCGGTGGAAGAAACTCCAAATTGGAGCTTGGCCGTGCTCGCTTCAAAGCTGGGTGGGGTCCGACAGCGAGAGGACGTGATGGTGAAACCGTGAATGCACTGAATTGAATGGAGGTGATCGTTCGCTGGTTAAATTGAATGGCGCGACTCGTGGCGATCGCAAAGGGAGAAAGAGAAAGAGAGGGAGACGGGGCACGGCAGGTGGGCTCGGCTAGTCCTCGCCTTGGCAGGATGCGGTCGGCGTGAACGTGGAGGCACGCGCGTAGACATTACGAACAAGCGCGCGCATCCCCGACTAGCATGGCCCGCGCGGCGCAGCGCCATAAATGGCAAGGTGACGGCGAGCTCAACCCGCGCGCGCGCAAGCAGAGGCGGCATCGCACTTTGGCTGGCGGAAGCGGCGAGAGGGTATAGCGGACGGGCGGACACGACGATGTGCAATACCGGCAAGCGTCGCGTGGTGCGAGGCGGGTGGTAAGCGGGCGAGCGAAGTAGTCTTGCGGACGACGGCGGCGAGGTGATAGCGCCAGCAATGGCTTCGTTATGGTGGCGAGGCGGCAGGCGGCAGCGGCTTCTGCTGTGATGGGCCATGCCGGGCCAAGCAAAAAGCAAGAAGCAAGAGCCACCATACCCGCCATCGCAGGATGGCGATGACGTAGACGCTGCGCGACCAACGCGGCGACGCCAAGCTCCCGAGCGTGGTGATCGCGCCCACGCGGCCAACCAACCCGAGACCGAGTCGTGCACAAATTTTAAAGCTTCCAAAACAACTAAACTGTTGCTTCAGGAGCCAAACTATCTTTACCATGTTCAAGATGGCATATGAGACTATCAAATCGAGCCATAACACTACACCACCCTTAACCCAATCTCTTAAAATAATTTGCTAAACATAGCAATGTCTACCTGTTGACAGACTTGGAAATTTTCTAAGTTTTTTAGCTGAACTTGATTTAAATTTGTAATTTCTAGGCTAGTAGAAATATTAGCCAGTAATATGATTTTTCAACGGCAAGTATTTCACTGTCATCTACAAAGTTTGTACTTCAAAGTTTATTAAAGTATCACACACATGTTCTATAGTATTTTTGCTTAATAAAAATTAGTTTTCAACCCCTACTTAATATACATGAGCTATTGAATCAACTTTCATTTAACATTTTTATTGATCATTTTCAGTTACAAGAAATTTATGTATACATTTTATCACATACATTAACACATAAATATGATACCCATGACATGTTTTAGTAAATGATTTAGGGTGTAACACCGCGATAATTAAATTTATAGATGCACACAACTATGTGTGAAATTCATTTGAAAAACAATAGACCATACATTATCATTATGTGTGAAATTCATTTCTAGAGGTCATAGCTTACGTGGACCATTTCTGAGAATTACTTTCAGACCCCATTTGGATCCTTGAAATTGAATTCGCTTTAATAATAATAATTTAGACATATATTAATTATGCTAATATTGTTGTATATGAATTATATTTGTATATTATTGTTGGCTATATGAGAGAGATACTTATATGTTGCATGTCTACCATAGGGGAATGAGTTGAAGATCGTGTTACAAGTAGCAAAGTAAAAACATAGAATGGTGGTCTATAGAATCAATTTCTATCTCTCACCCTATGAATTTGACATCAAGACTTGCATGGTGTCACATGAACAAAGGGGACTTGAATTTGGAAAGTGGTGGAATGTCAAATTAAGGCTATCTCAAACCTAAATCGGAGACCCAATAGTTTTGGTCACGCATAGCAAAAGAATCACGCACCCAAACTCTGCATTCTCCAATAGCCTACCCAAAAGATTTTAACTCTTCCAAATGAGAGGATCCAAACAGCCCATCGGAATAATGTTCAAAAGCAAAGGTTACGCTACTACTATCAACAGTAAATGTGCATGGTGTCACATGAGCATAAAGGTTGTGGACTTGAATTCCACAAATGGCACAAATCTAGAAAATTGCATAACTTCTAACTTGCGACCGGTGGTTGCATACTGGCACAACGGCACTAAGATCAAAATTTGCGTTCAACAAGCCTCGTATGCAAAATGGGTGAGGTGTTTGGGTCTTCCCGTTGAGCGTTGCATTGTGAATGACCTATTTTGCGTTTGGGTCACGGTTTGCATGCTCTGTTGGAGACAGTCTAACTCAGATCAAAAAGGGCATGTCGCCCAATGCTTCGAAGCACTATTTGCTAGCTCTCTTTGGATATAAAAAATAGATGAAAATTAAGGGCCCTAAAAATCTTATGATTTCAAATCTAGTATTTGCTAGCTCTCTTTGGATATAAAAAATAGATGAAAATTAAGGGCTTAAAAATCTTATGATTTCAAATCTAGTTTGCTTAAGGTTTAGCCCAAATATACTGATGATTTTCGATCCGGATGATGACTTCGGTGATTGTCAGAACGAGATCACTGTTGTAGGTGTCAATTTCATTGGTAGAGGCCAATTTGTGGTCATTATCTGTAATACAAGGGGTGCTTCTCGGCACTCCCCCAAAGGACAGTAACTTCGGGTATCTTTTTTTTTTTTCGCCTTTTTTATTCCTCTCAAGGGAATCAATCTCATTGTCAATGGTCGATGGAGAAGAAATCAACCATACATGACGAACTAAGGGTGAGAGGTGATAAACCTACTTTGGCCTCGATGTTCTATAACGCTCTATTTTGCATCGAGAAAAGCTCCTAGGGAAGATGATGATGAAAGAATCTGAATAGAGTATTATTTTTATTTCAGATTTTTTAATTAATATAACATGGGGGATATACTGTGCCCAATTTTAATACAATTCTCCTTCCTCTTCAGAAAAAATCAGAACGTTAATAGTCAGAATTGATTATGTGAATACCAAGAATTGCCAACAGCTTCCCCAAGTAGGCAAGTATACCATGCATGCATGAACGGTTTACAGTTTCCAGAGCAGCTTCAGGTACTGCACGTTTACAAAAATGAAGGGTCTCATCTCATCAGAGGAAATAAAACAAATTGGGTGGGGTGCACTGTTCACTTAGCTGAAAAGACACTCATCGGAACAGTGCTGTCGTGTGAAAAAACTTCTGAATCTGAAACAGATAGGTCTACTTGGAGTTGGAGTACAATCTCCCAATTAATCTGTATTATCGTCCTTACTTTTCTTTGACCACTGGATAAAGAGTAAAGCTTGTTCTCCATGAACTCTTGCTTAAAATGGTCGGTCCATCGAGAATCAGAGACGTGCTACCAAAATTGTGAAGTTCTCCTAGTGTTTTAAGTAGTATTAAAACACTATCATTAATCATAGCACATGTAAATCTCATTAGGAGACATTTAGTAAGGAAAGTTTATACTAAATTTTGAATGTTAAAACATTAGGAGAACCCCACGTCACTAGGAGAAAAATTAAATTCTGGTCACGATTGAGAGAGAGAGATCTGCTTAAAAACTGCAATGCAAAAATCTCCGACACTTGTGAAGACTTCACTGGGAAACGATCAAACGTACTTTCGCGATCTACTGTATGTCCACTGCTAGGGAGTGCGTGATGATGTCTGACGTTCTTGTTCAGCAGGTAGCCATCATCCTTTTATTTTATATATAGTTCTATATTTGGATTTTCTTTTGGAAGAAAATGGTACCTATCATCCTAGAAGATGGCAGAATTCATATGAGCAGTGATGGAAGAGCTGTCGATCAGCTGCTGCATCAACACAGCATGGCCGATGCACGCCCCTTGGGCAGGATCTGGTCCTGGAAAATTAAGTTGATTCGTATTCAGTGGGGCTGCTTCGTCTTTCGATCAAGATGGGCAACTATACATAGGGTGTATAGAGTCCCATGCTGGGCCACAATGATCTGTCCGGGTCCATATGAATAATTTGTCTCTGAATTAATGCTTTGATTCTCTTAAATTTTTCTTTTCTGCTATACATTTTCATTAGACCTTCGCTCCCTTTTCTTTTTTTTTTCGAAAAAAGGGGTGAACTTACAAACGAGATGGATCATGGATGCTCAAGGGGCTTAGAGCTCAGAACGGGTCAGGCCCAAGAAGATAAAAGCAAGAGTGAATTAACTCGGAAGGTATTTTGTCTATACTATACTAGCAGATTATTACTCTCTTCATAGATATACAATATATTTAGATACATAGTAAAAATGATACATCCTGGATAAATGCTTAGGGCGGAGGCTGAGTATATGGCACGTTCTTCCATGCCGTCACTTAGCTGGAAGGGATGTGCCTGCCGCGGACCATGCCTCCGGTGAACAGTTTTACCCTTGGTCTCATTTATGTTATGCTCTCCCTGATCGGCGAGGAATCTCACGGCACCGTGAGCGCTACCCACACACGGCTGCTGGCCAGGCTTAATCTCACGCATCGCCACTACCCACCACCTGACAACCGTTGCAGCTACAAGCGAGTAGATGCTTGGTCGGGCTATAGTCAACCATCATGCAAGGGAGGCACAAACACATGATAGTGGCACCGAAGAGGATGTAGTGTTAGAGGCACCTCTGTTCTTTCTCCTCCCCCACCCCACCAAAAAAATATCAAAGCAATGATAGCGACATCGGCGAGGATGTAGAGTCACAGGAGTTTCCAGCATCACTGCCAGCGCCCGCATCCCTCCCAATGGTGGCAAAGGGGGAAAGCGGGGGCGGTGGCACGGAGGGGCAAACCAAAACGGGTGACGGGAGCGAGACTGAGATAGAGAGCAATAATGCATAGTGGGGAGCCGAGAGGGAGGGAGGGGCGGCGCAGAGTGGCGAGGGAGGGAGGGAGGGAACAAGAGTGGTAGCACGCAGTGAGGAGCCATGGCGGTGGTGGCGCGCAGCCAAAGAGAGAGAAGGGTGGAGTCATGAAGAGAATAAGACAAGCACATGAACATAATTTTTCACTAGCCTTTCACTGACGGCAGAAATAAATAATTTAATAGCTACGATGTTAAGTGGTAAAAGGATATTTTAAAATGATACCGAACAAATTTTAGAGCTAACGACGTGCATCAATAAATAAATACCATATAAATTTGCTAGTTTTAAACATTTCTTGAATTACCCGGGGTTCGGTGGCTGTAAACTTTGGGAGCATTGCTACGTCCACTCAGTTGTTTCCACCGATCTACGAGTACCCCCAGAAACCCCAGTCCACCATCTTCTACCCACCCGATGGATCCGTCCGCCGCCGGCGCCGGCGCCTCGCGGCGGAAGGCGGAGCAGTGGTTGAACGTGGCTGAGAAGCTCCTGGTGGCGCGCGACCTTGAAGGGTGCAAGCAGTTCGCCTCGCAGGCCCTGGCCGCCGATCCCCACACCCCGGGCGCCGACAACCTCCACGCCGCCGCCGGCTCCCTCCTGGCAGCCCAGCGGCGCCGCCTCCCCAACGGTCAGCCTGATCCCTACGGCGTCCTTGGTCTGGATCCCGCAAACCCCGCATCACGCCGACCGGATGCCATCCACTCACAATACCGCCGCCTCTCTTTCCTCCTCAATCGCTCCCACCCCGACCGCCCCTCCTCGTTCGCCTTCGCCGAAGCCGCACGCCTCGTCGCTGATGCCTGGGCTTTCCTCTCTGATCCCGTTCATAAATCGGCCCTCGACGCGGACCTCGATGCCGCCGCCGCAGCTCGCGCGTACCAATCTCCTCCAAATCTACCGCAGCTGCACTCGCAGTCACCTCTGCCTGCACGGCTAACTCCGCCGGTGGCTGCTCCCTCTCCACGCCAAACTCCACTGCCTGCTGCTCCCTCCCCGCGGTCGACTCCGCCGCTGGTTTCTCCCTCTCCGCGGGCAACATCACCGCCGGTTGCTTCCCCTGCACGGCAAACTCAGCGGCCGGTTGCCCCCCAAACACGGCCAGCACCGCTGCCGGCTGCTTCTGCTCCACGGTCTACTCCACCACCACCGGTTGCTCCTCAAACACGGTCAACACCGCCGCCAGCTGCTCCCGCTCCACGGCCTACTCCACCACCACCTGTTGTTCCCCAAACACGGTCAAGTACACTGCAGCCGAGTACTCCCCAAACGCCGGTGGCTGCAACTGTCCCAGCAGTGAAGTCTGGTGCGGCACCTTCATCAACGTTCTGGACAGTGTGCTCGGCCTGCTGCCACATTCACCAGTTCGACTGCCAATATGAGACGCGCAAGTTGCTGTGCCCTAGCTGCCGTCAGCCATTTGTGGCCAAGGCAATGGCTGAGCCACCGCCTATTGTGCCGGGCACCGACATGTATTACTGCACTTGGGGCTTCTTCCCCTTTGGGTTCCCTGGGTGTCCTGGCTTTGAAAGAATGGTCAATGCACAGCCATCGGGACTAGATCAGCTGAATGCGCCATGGCTTGGAAGCACAGGTGGTGTGAAAGGTAATGCTCAGAATGGGGTGCCACCAGTTAGTGCCCCAGTAGTAGAGGTACCAGTCGAGGTTCCTGTAGAGGTGCCGGCAGTGACACCGCCAGCGAAGCCGATGCGAGTGAAGGTGGGTGCGAAGAAGCGTGGTCGCCCGAAGGGTAGCAAGAACAAGAAGAAATTATGAATGCTAATGATGAACATGATGGTTATCATCATAGATCAGATGGATTAACTGAGATATGCATTCAATCACACTGCCATTGTAGTCAACTGAAGCACTCGTCTGCAGGTTGAATTCTCACTTGCTGTTGCCAGGATCTCTAATGCGGAGCAAGCAATTTTATTGTTGAAAGACTTCTTTTTCGATGGAAGAATTCTTTCGTTTCCAGATTATAATGTTAATCTGCCACTAACACCCTTCCCCAGACCCGCACACAGCGGGAGCTCTCTGCACTGGGTACGCCCTTTTTCTGGTTTGTCCCCACCGCCTTACTTGCCATTATGCTTTAGCTGTAGCTATTGTATTTGCATATTTGTCTAATTTCACTGCTGCCCTGAAGACAGTTGTATTGATCTAAAATGATAAGGTGTCTAGATACTGTTTATTGTACATTTGAGTTTGGTGCTACTGTAAGATCTGCTCTGTGTAGGAATGCTGCAATAAATGGAATGATTTAAAGCTCTATTTTTAATGCGAATTCTGCTTATGAAACTTTTCAGTACCAAAATTTTGCACTTTGGCTGTCCTTATCGCAATGTCGTTTGATCAAAATCTATTTTTCCTTTTTTAAGTTTTGCAGTTATTAATTTCACTCATTGCGATACTTGTTCTGCTCCTGTTTATTAGTTTACTTGTTCAAGAAAATCCTAGCGAACTGTTATAAAAGACTAAATGTGCACGCTCTTATCATGGTTGTATCTTCTCCATTGAACCTTTTTTCCCTTTCTTTTTGCTTTGTTGATAGGCTGTTCTGAATAAAGTATGTCTGCTGATTATTCATGCTTTCTTCTTTAATATTTAGTTTCTCTGTTAAATTGTTTGTGCAAGGTTGGCCTTTCCATTTTGTTTGAATATAAGAGTCACTTTTCATTTATATTCTGAGTTCTTATGTATCAACTAGGGAATACAAATTATTTAGAGATATGTGAGTGACATGATATGTGGAGGCTGGAGGCCTGTGTAGTATTCAGATTGTGAGTGACATGATCTGCCTGCAATTACTTTGAGTGAAGTAATGATGTCGATTACTGGGTTTTTGTGGATAAAAAATGTTGCCCAACTTTTGGTCCAAAGAATGAAGGAAATACTGTACCTGCATGCTCAGCAGGTGCTGTATCTTAAATAGTCAGTCGATGGCGAGTTAGTGGGGATCGGAGTTACAGATCTACAAGTGCCCCTGTGCTATGGAAGATGAAGAACAATGAGCGAGGGTAAGTTCTAGCTGACGAATGCCCATAGCTACTCAGATGCTATAGTGCTTGTATTTCCCCTTTGATAGTGGCTATAGTGATTGTATTGAAGCGGTGCAGAAACAGAGTCAGGTCATTGCAGTTTTATACCTGCTTGAATTCACTGATTCTACTGTAACAAGTGTGTTGTCAACAGTGCTCTCTTCCGTGTTTCAGTGTGGTTTATGATATTTCTGCTTATTTAAGGAATAATAATAAAGCGAACCATAGAATTGGTTGGCATGAATTGTTCAAAAGGGGTGTATGGCTCGTCGGAATTATAGGAAATGAACTGAGGAACATGTGGTGAGGTTGTATTAGATGTGAAATAGCTTAGGGCCTCTAGAGGTTGGGCCTCATGTTAGATTTTCTCTGATATTCCTATGTATTGAGCCATTCTATAGGAATTTTCTAGGATTTCAGGATGACCAATCCTTTTTCTAAAGGACCGCGTAGGAAAAATCGCTATAGGTTTATAATCCTATAGAATTGCTTCATAAATCCTATATCCTATGTTCCAAAGGGGGCTTGAATGTTTTATTATTGCAGTAGCATCACACATGCATTTTCCTGGGCATTTGTCCATTGACCCTCTTAATAATGTTTTAATCCAAATCCATGAGCTTAACTGGTGGTCTTTCAGGTCCTCCGTATACCGTTACAGCGATAACTTCATGCCGATTCGGCGGGTCAATTCGCAGTACACTTGAGAAGCCAAAATTGCTCAGAATCAGGCACTTGTAAAACTTCTGCCGTGCTGCGACATGCTCAAAACCTCCCACCACCAGCAGCGGTTCATGTCCGAGGATCAATCGGCCGGGACCCCCAACGACGTGGGACGACGACTCGCTGATCGTCCTCGCGGACCCAGCGTCGCCAGAGGCTGTGTTCTCCGACGACCGACGGACGCGATCGATGCCTGCAACCAACGACGACGTACTCGTACTCCGTACTCGCGACCGCCCCGGCCTGTCGGCAAGCAATGACGCGATGCCTCCTCCGGAGAGGACCCCTGCACTGCACGCCATTGACGGCAGCAGGATTGCATCGCTGCACACCCCCTGTTGGCTACACTGCGTCGTGCCAGCCCAAGACGGAGCAAAAGGGATTGAAGGCCAGGCGTCCGTGTCCCCCTCACGTACGTGCACGATGTCAGCTTCCTGCTGGCTGCCCGGGTCAGTCTCGAGATGCGCACATGATGCCGCCCGACGATGCCCGGCCCGGACCCCGGCAAGACCGCCGGAGACGTGAGTGAGGCCACACTGTGCACACATCATGATGTGGTTGCGCCGGCGACGGCGTGGTGCACTAGCAACTTTTCTTCGGCCGCTCGCTTTCTGTAAACCTAAAGCGGGGACGCTCGTTGTTACAGTGCGTCGTCGGGGCCATGGAGGACACGGTGAAAGCGAGTGGTCATCTCTTGTCGTCCACACCGCTTTTGTTCATCGTTTTGCCGGCCGGGGTGAAAAAGCTGGGCCTCGACATTTTACTGGATCATGGGAAGCAACAGCAAAAGCTCGAGGAGTTTTGACCACTGTTGGGGATTTACGCGCAAGCAGTGCTCTTGGACGGGGCCCGTTTTCGTGCACCAGTGCTTCGCCTTCAGAACGCACGCAAGCCAGGCCAGAACAGGGCTCATATGGGACAGCCGGACAGCCGAAACAAATGAACTCGTAGCCGTAAGTTCTCCCCTTTAGCTCGAGAAATTCTTGACGCGGTGGCAAATGCTAAGTGCCCTGTGCCGTACGAATGGATGGACAGACGGCAAATCACAAAGATACATCGTGCAGAAAATGCCACTTGCATAGGACCGATCGTGCAGCAAGGGTAAGTACACTGGTATGCTCCGAGAAGGCGAGAACCGAGAACCGGCATTCGTATCAGATGGTTTAACACGATCAGTTAAAAACAAAAGAAGCAACTGTCGCGGCGCAGCGCCGTGTCGGCCGACGCTTTTTTTCACTGCCGGCAAACCACGCTTCAGATTCAGGGAATGTTCGTTTCCCCCTGAATCACCGTCAGGAACGATTCCCGGCCGGAACATCAGCAGGAATGAATCCTGGTGTCAAACTGCCCCAAACGAACGAGCCCTCAGAGGTCCGTGAGACGAAGCAGCTATCACGGCGGAAACTCGGGCTGGTGATCACCCCCCACACACGGGAGTTTAGTCGTTTACTCGCCCCGGCGATAGACGTGAAGCCGCTGCAGTCGCCGCTGCCGGCCGATCGCCTTTCGCCCCGCGAGAAAAGTCGTCAAACCGACGCAAGACCGCATGCACCTTTTCTCCTCCCGACCCGACCGCGCCGCAGACCGATGCGCCAACACAGCCGCTGCCGCTGCCGTGTGCCGGCGCCTGCGCCGCGGCTCGCAGTCGCAGCCAACGCCAAGCCGTGTCGGCAGCCGCGCCGCGGGCCTCCCTTATTTAAGAGCTCCATCGATCGATCGATCGGCAGTCCGGCACCCGGAAACGAGAGCCTGACGTGTGAGCTAGAGCTAGCTTGTTGCCGGCCGTGTTCGCACGTACCCGAGCCAACGGCTTCCCGCCTCTTTTCCTTTCAAAAGAAAAGGAGTAAACCAGCTTAGGCTCAAGCAACACGATGGTGCCTGTCGGGAGTGACGAAGCAGCGGAGGTGGCGATGGACGGGGACTGCTCACCGCCGGCAGCGACGACGACGCGGAGCGGGACGAGCAGGAGCCACAGCGAGGCGGAGCGGAAGCGGCGGCAGCGCATCAACGCTCACCTCGCCACGCTCCGCACCCTTCTCCCTGCGGCGTCGCGGGTAAGACCGACGTCGTCCTTGCTCTTCAGAGCTAACCGTGTCAGTTCATCCAATCCAACGCATGCGCCGCGGGCAGCGAACACGGTGACGTACGTGTGCACGGATCATGCATGCAGATGGACAAGGCGGCGCTGCTCGGGGAGGTAGTGCGGCACGTGCGGGAGTTGCGGGGCGAGGCGGACGCTGCGGCGGCGGGCGCGGCCGTGGCCGTCCCGGGGGAAGGCGACGAGGTCGGCGTCGAGGAGGGTCAGCACTGCTTCTGCCACGGCGGCGAGAAGGAGAGGGAGAGGGCCGCCGCCAGCGCCAACACCAGGCGCGTCAGGGCGTGGGTGTGCTGCGCCGACCGCCCAGGGCTCATGTCCGAGCTGGGCCGCGCCGTGCGGTCCGTCAGCGCGAGGGCCGTGCGCGCGGAGATAGCCACCGTCGGCGGGAGGACGCGGAGCGTCCTGGAGCTGGACGTTGCCGGGCACCACGACGGCGAGGGCAAATGGACGTCGTCACGCCCCGCGCTGCAGGCGGCGCTCCGGGGCGTGCTGCTCAGCCGAGAGGAGATGCTCGGCGCCGAGTGCTACAAGAGGCAGCGCTTCTCGGCAAACCTCGCCAGGGTTTAGTAGGACAGTGGCACTGTACAAGTGAGTGTGACTGATGGGAGACAGAAGGGAAAGGGAAGGACTGTGTGGCATGTCTGCTACGGTGCTACTCGTACCTTTTTAGTTGGAACATGTAGAATATCAGAGTTTCCATTGCCGACTCTTTCCAACACTCTGTCATCAAGCAAATTTGACGAGGCCGTATAATATTTGTATCTCCCAGTTACAATGTTACAACAAATGGTACACATGTTACAATAACAAGGTAACGCCAAATGTGGCGACGATTACATGCACTATGACTGATCCTGCAGTTTATTCGTATGTTCTCATTGGTTTCAACCGGAAAACAACACACAAATAGTTGGATAAAATTCACTTTGCCCCCGGCAGTTCCACAGACTCACTCTGCTACCGTTAGCCTGTTCGCTTGGTCGTATTTGGCTTATAAGCGGACTTATCAGCCAACGAACAGTATTTTTCTCTCACATCAAACTAGCCAATACTTTCAGCCATGGCTTATAAGCCAAACCAGCCCAAACGAACAGGGCGCATATTGTTCATTGCGTTGCACCTCACTCCATTGTGGTTTTGTCCTTCTACAGTAGAGAATTCCTGTATCAAATAAGTGCCACAATGCCAATGCACCTGCCCATGTGTATGCAATACGACAACACACAGTTCAAGCTGACATGCTAGTAGCATTGTGCCATGCATGGCAATCGACGATGCCAACAGCCTTGCAACAGTTATTTGATACAGGGGCTATCTTCTGTACAACATCAAACCACAATGGAGCAAGGTGCAATGGAAATGAACAACGTAGTGGCAAAGCAAAACCATGATGAACTGCAGGGGACAGAGTGAAATTTACCCAAGTAAACAAGGCCTTCATTGGTCAAGACCAGGTGGACCTATTCTTTATAGCATACTTGCTTCCACCTTCCAACCCTTCACGGTACAATAATGTCCATTTCTCAAATGTGCAATCAACAAAGTTGTAGTAGCCTCCATGAAGATTCAAAGTACCTTCACTCACCCTCTTCTCTATCCATGGGTAGGTTAACAAGTTCAACAGAGAGCTATTTATTGATTCCTGTAACAAAAAAGAAGAAATAAATACATGTCAGACAACGTGAGTGGTTGTGCTTAGTAATATCATACTATGACTAAACCTTGAACAAAAGAAAACCAACATATTTGTCAAGATAAATTTGAATTGTATAACTATTATGAGACATCCAAATCTAATCCTAGTGTTGATACAAACAACGAACAGGGAAGAACAATAGGTACAGCAGCCAAAATCTTGAGATGAATCGGAATTAGTAACAGCCATGTAATTGACTGATCCTGTGCACTACACTGGGCAATATTTTGTAAAAAAAAAAATTAAGGCTCATGATCACACATCACCCAAGAATCACCTTTTCACAATGTTTGCACTGTATGTCAAACTCAAATTTCCAGCTGCAGCTTTCGTGCTTTACCTTGCGCTCTTCCCAATTGAAACCCAGTTTTTAATGAAGCTTCTGTGTCAATAAAATAAATAAAAGAAGAAATTCAGAGACTAGTCTAAACACACACCAAAAGAACATGTAATGAAGAAATGGCTATAACTTTTACCCAGAGGTCGAATCATCTTTCATGCTCATTAGTGCCTGGATGCCCCCACACCTACTGTGGCCTACCACCAGTACATTTTCTACCTGAGCAAATGAAGGTAAATGTGTCAGTCTCAAGAATGCTTTTATGTTCCTTCAGCAAGAAGGGAGAAATAGAAGAAAACAGACAAATCATTAGTGAAAACACAAACAATAAACTCATACCTGGAGTGTATTGACAGCAAACTCCAGTGCTGCACTAGTCTCTGACCCCCCATGCTGGTATTGCAACATTTTGTTTACTGTCAGTACTTCCACAAAGGAATTGCATTGCTTTAAGTGTTCAATCACAACCTAAAGATGCGCAAAATTTATAATACCTCATATGGTGGTACCAAATTTGCCACATTACGAACTGTAAATGCTTCCCCAGGCTGAAACCCCAAAACAGCGGTAGGGCAAACCTGGAGTCAGCACAAGCAATCACCATGAACTGCACACAAGAACAGAAAACCAAAAGTAATCCCATAAGGCTCGTAATGCCAATATTAAAATGTTTTGCTATCAAAGTCATTATCATGTACCTTTGGTGTTTGCTGCTGAGCAAGACTTTGGTAATTTGAAAAAATTTCCCTGTCCGCAGTTCCAGGTATAGCAATGTCAACAAACCAAAAAAAAAATTGTGAAATATTAATGTGAATGATATGTTTTGTACTTCATGATCCACTTACACATAGTTTCTGTGTTTGAGGTCCATGAATCTCGCTTTCAAATCCACGAATGGATCGTGTTCTGCACCTGCCTCATCCATTGTATCATGTTGAAAATCCAGAAGTTGTCGGGTCAAGACAGTGTGATCTCTGGCGACCATTGTGACAGATAATAACTCTCTCCTGTAGAAGAAAATCTTATTAAATAATTTTCTGCCCAAATATATTAAGAACTGACCGGACTGGAGGCCATGGTGATCTCTGGAGGATCACACCGATGTTTTTCTGGTAGTAAGTTTATTCAGCATACAAGAAAATGGAAAATCCTGACTGGCAAAATCCATGTAAGTTTATCTAATATCTGGAGATCACAACACTATACAACTATGACTTTGACAAAAGGTAATTAATGGTCTACAGACAGTTGGTGTAAATTGGATGTGAAACCCCAAAAACATGTTAGCATTTCTGCTTGGAGAATGTCATCGCACTGTTGTTCTAATTCACCATTCACCAACTATCTAAGGGCACCAGCAGAAAACCACTAACTAGCTGATAATACTAAATATATAGTTATGTGAAAGAGATGTTTTAGGATAGGCTTAAATTGGAACTGATCGTGAGTACATTAACAATGAAAAAAATCAAGTCCATCTGTACCAAGCACCAACTTAACGGGCACTTGAAACCCCAAAAACATGTTGGCATTTCTACTTGGAGAATGTCATCGCACTGTTGTTCTAATTCACCATTCACCAACTATCTAAGGACACCAGCAGAAAACCACTAACTAGCTGATAATACTAAATATATAGTTATGTGAAAGAGATGTTTTAAGATAGGCTTAAATTGGAACCGATCGTGAGTACATTAACAAAAAAAAAAATCAAGTCCATCTGTACCAAGCACCAACTTAATGAGCACTTACAATATGTCAATCCACACAGGGGAAAACAAATATATCCCATCTACCATTAGCGTTTCCATCCGACAACAGTGTACTACAGGCTACTGCAAATTCAAACCCAAATCCAAATCGTAAGAAAGTGGAACGTTGATCTAAATTGCAGAACCAAATAGTTGGCTAAGCTAAACGCCCCCAAGAAATACAATTTCCCAATTCGGATCTCATTTCTTGCGCAGCAGAAATCACCAAGCTAAGCTACAGACTACAGCCACCGAGGAGGCTAGCTTAGCCCATAGAAAGTTAGAAACATACATCAAGCAAACCGACCAAGCTACAGGCAACTGGAGTTCCACCCAAAAAGTTCAGATAACAGTTTAGATAAGGATTCAGGGAAGGTTGCGCCAAATGGAAGCATGAAGACAAACAGGTTGCGTGACCTGATCGCTCATCCAAACTTGAAAGCTGCAGAAATTATAGGCGGGATCGACTCGACTCACCGGCTAGATCCTCCCAGCCGCAGAGCAGCACCGCGCTGCGTCCTCGAATCACCGATCTGCGGGCACCCCAGAAAACCCAGAGATCAACAAAGAGGAATCCCAGCGAATCGGAAACCCCAAGAAATGGGGGAAGGCGAGCGGGGAGCAGCTCACCATCACCGCGCCGTGGCCCTGGCCGGAGCCGGCGGCGGCTGGCTCGGCGGCGGGGCGGAGACATAGGGAGGCGGAGCGGTGGAGGACGCCGCTAGCCATGTGAGCACGGGGGTGGGCGTCGTCGTGTCCGGGTCTGTGGCATTCGAGGACGGGGGGAGCTTGGCGCGGCAATGGCCGGGGGGTTTTAGGGGAGGTGGGGAGCGGACAGACAGGAGGCGGAGGAGACGACGGCGATGGGGGCGTCGGAGGCAACCAGGTCGAGGCGGTGGTTTTTTTAACTAATTTATTAATTATTTTCGGCGAATGTAATTAATTAGCGTGATTGTCTGATTGAACTGTCTGGGGGCTGAAATTTCAATGGTTCAAGTGTGGGCCTGGGGGCGACCGACGGACCGCGCCGGACGTGCGGATGGCGTTTCCGCCGTCGGATTGGAGGTGTGGTGGAAGGAACCTCACCGTCGAATTCCCTAGTTACTAGAAATCATGCGCGGCGTTGCCGCGCCCTGCCTGTGTCTGGGCCAGACTGCATACTGTTGTGTGAGTCCATTTGGAGACTATATGTTGTCTTTGCCATGTAGTAATAGAACGGATTCCATACGTACTGACGTGTACGTGTACGTGTACAACCTGATTAAAGAGATCATTCTAAAAAAAGTATGATTTGCCTAACTGTGGCTACAGAATTCTTCTCTTCCAATTCTGTCTTTTGTTTAGAAATTGTGTAAAACGGGAAAAATCACAATACATACCCAAAAGGGCACGTTCTGATTTTTCCCGAGATACTATTTTTATTTTTACTTGTTTTTTTTTTCAATTGTTAGTTTAGCATATTGGAAGGTTTCAATTAAATATGAAATGAGTTCCAATTGGTTAAATTTTGGTAGGTCTTGGTGCACTTTTTTTTCTTATATAGAGAACCAATTTTAAAAAGCTTCTGTTACTGTTGCTCTATTTCTACAGCTGAGAAGGAAATTTTGGAACTGTTCGCGTGGCTGTAGTTGTAGAAAACAAAAGGATCATGCCTATAGGCTATAGCAGTGGGCAGTGGCTGCAGTTCTGAAGCTTTTAAAACAAAGTAAAAAATTTAACTACACAGATTAGCCAAATCATTTACAGAAGGAGAGACATAGTAGCTGTTACTGTTCAGGCTGAAAACACTGTTTTATGCTGGAATGTTGTGAGAGAAAAACACTGCTCCGGCCGAAAAAATAAGCCGAACAAGTCGAAATTCAGTCCAGCCGAACACTCTCCAAATTAGGAGAAGTCGATGAGTTGAGAAAGTTATGTGGAGAGCTTTAGCAATCAGCACCAAATATAGCAAAAGAAAGGAAAAAGTCTACTTAACCCCCCATCTTTCATACTTGGTCTACTTCACCCCCAACTATGAAACCGTCTATTTTACCCCCTGAACTTTCTAAAACCGTCTTATTACCCCCCCGAGCGGTTTTGGTGGGCGGTTTTGCTACTGATGTGATGGTTTTGCTATAGAAGATAAACCATTATTATCAGAAAGCAAAATCGCGCCTAAAAAAACCGCCCTGTGGGGTAAAATAGACGGTTTTAGAAAGTTCAGGGGGTAAAACAGACGGTTTCATAGTTGGGGGTGAAGTAGACCAAGTATGAAAGGTGGGGGTTAAGTAGACTTTTTTCGCAGAAGAAAGATGGAGGTATAGTAGACTTGCCTGCCTTATAGTTCAGAGTCAGGATGTTGCAATGGAAGAGAATGTCTGAAATAGTATATAAGGCAAATATTACATACTGTTTGAGTTTAAATTCAAAGCTTTCAGCAGAGCCAAACATGGTTGTATTAAATTGCTCAAGTAAAACATGTTTTTTTTTCACTGATATGACCCATTTTTCTCTGCTTTGATAGTTATTAGAGCTGAGTTGGACATGATAACTCAGGTACCTTTAGCATGATTCAGGATAACATCTAGCACCAAATGAACTTTGCTCCTCAGGATATACATCTGCACAGATTAGCCAAATCTTTGCTACACATAAGCAGTGCTAAATTGGAGTATCTGCTTGTATGGATTTCAGCAGTACCTTTTTTTTTAAGAAAATAAATAGCCAACCCAAGAGGAATAGGGATCGAGAAAATTATGGTGAGCACTGTAACTGTAAAGAGATAGAAATTAAAATGTTCTGTTGTGATAGTCTAGGATTTATTCTCAAATAATCATAGATGTAGCTGGCTCCATAATCTCTTTACAGGCATTTTATCAAACACATGCTGTGCATAGTAAGAGAGAAGAAATAGGCAAATAACCAAAAGCTAGGCAGAGACTGTGTGTGTGCGCGTGTGTGAGAGAGAGCTTACCAACGCCCGCGTCCTCACAGGAACAGCACCTGCCCAAGGGCCTGCAAAGGTAGGAGTGGTCTGAAGCCATCTCGGCGTGGTCGGCGTGGTCACGCTCCTTGTTGAAAGCCCTGCGCCAGCGCTTGTATAGGGCCGACACGGCTTCGTCCGACTCCACGTCCCTGTCCGTCGGGGTCTTGGCGTCGTCCGGCGAGTGCGCGTAGTCGGCGGCGCGGGCGAAGCGGCTGGGAGGATCGGCGCGTGAGCGTGAGCCTAAGCGGGCGGGTTGTGTGGCTACTGGTGCGACGATCGACGCTGCTGAGCGGGAGGCCGCCACGGCGGCGCGAGACGCGAGTGAGACGCCTGCAGGGCCACGGTGGTGGGCGCATATCGGCCGCAGAGGCGCTTCGGCTCGCCATGGCCGCCGAAATTGCGCCATTCTCGGTGGGTGGTGGCGCCGCGTCGCCGCTTTCGGTGAGATGGACGAGCCCGAGTGAGAGGAGGCATGCACTGCGTGTTGATTCAACTAAAGTTTATGGTTTTTTTTAAAAAAAATGACCGTGGCTCGTTCGATCTGGACCGTCCGCACCGCCGATCGAACGGTCTCGAAAAGCACGCTGGCTGGCTAGCTTTTAGAGGCAAGATTCATACGTAACAAATTGGAGCGGTTGCGGTGGGGCCACAGGTCCTTAATTGGGCCCGCAAAAATCAATTGTGCTACCGTGGCAACTGGCCACCCGTCACGGTAGAGTGATTGGATTTGCTTGCGCCCATACGCATGTGTCGTTTTGCAATGCACAGGTCACTGTAGCGACGTAGTGCGATTGATTAGAAGAAGAATGCGGCCGCCATGACCCGCCATTGAACAATGAGCATGATCGATGATGCTCTTGCACGCGAAAACAAAGATGATCGCAGTGGCGAGACAAATAAAAAACAAGGAACACGGGTATTCATTTGTGTTCGAAAAAAAAACGGGGTATTCCCGTGTGCAGAAGTACTCAAATAGTCGAATGCAAAGCTTTTTACTATCTATCCATGCTCACCGATGCTCTCCACGGCGAGGATGCAGCCGCCGTTCATCGGTGTACTCCGGCCTGTGGGGCGGCGGGAGAAGCTCATCCTCCCGAGTGGCGGCGCGTGCTCCTCGCTTCCGCCGTCTGTGGACGGGTACAGCCGCCGCGCCGCGGAAGCCGAGGACGCGCGCGTCGAAGCAGCAGCGAGGCGAAGCAGTGCCGTGCGCGGCGGCATGACCTGGAAAAGGCACAGACGACTGTGGTGGACTGGATTCTGAACGGGCACGTGCTCCCCTCCCAACTCCCATGGCAGCGCCGCGTGCGATTGGCTCTATAGAGAAGAGAGAGCTGCTCCGGATATGACACGGGCAATGAGTGGCATGCCTATCTTCATCACCTGCTGCTGCCGTACACACTTCGATTCCGGCACGGAACTGAGCCCGGAAACAGGGGCCACACAAAAAAGCGAGCGGAAAGACGTCCGCGTCCGCGGCAACCTTGACGTGCGGACGCATGCGCGCTCGCTCTAGCGCGCTCGGGCGGGCTTATCCCCGGCTGGCCGGGTTCCCTGCAGGCTGCGGCACGGCAAAATTCGGTGGCGCGTTTGGTTTGTTGGCGAGCGCACGCCGCATGCAGGCCCGCTTCGGCCAGGCTACGGTGATACAGGTGCCGCTTGTTTGGATGCCTGGTTGAGCAGAGCCCGGCGACATGCAGCGTTTGTTTGGTTAGCTGTTTGTGCACACCTGGATAGACTCGCTCTCTCTGGATTGAACCACAAGACACGCGCTCAGGAGCCCGCGCGAGCCAGGCTGAGGAGAAACGGAAACGAATCTCGTTTCCCCCGAGCCAGGCCCGGCGGCACTTCTTGCATGCGGCCAGCCAGGCTCCAACGCTCCTCCGGCCAACCAAACGCTCCGACTCTGCAACTCTCGATGCATGTTCGTTCGGAACCAACGAACCAAACGCGCCCTAGGGGTCGTCGGCGTCCACCTGATCTGGACCCCTACAGAAGTACAGATGACTTGGCGGTGGTTCTGCGGCTGAGGATCTGACCACGTGACTGCGAGAGCGGGGATCCAGAGTCCGGACGACGGGACGAAGCTGCCAGAGCAGATGAACCGGCCAGGTTTTTCTCATCACAAAAAGAAAAACATGAGCTGGCCACGTTTTACTGGTCGCGCGCCCGAGAAATTGGGAGGAGCCGCCACCCACACGCGTCCAACGGAACTACGGAAGGTGTAGTAGGTCCGGCCGTGGACCGTGGTAGTGTGCTACTGCGGGCTGTGGCAGCAGCTCGGTCTGGTGCTAATGAGCCTACGCGAAACCGAACGATTGGGCTAACTGTTGCGGGGATTGATTTGTGTTTGGAAAGTGACTCGGCCTGGTCCAATAGGAGGAGGCTGTACGTGCGGGGCCGCCACTGGGTTTAGCTGCGGTGTGGACTGTGGACGTTTCAGATGGCCCCGCATAACGTCTGCCACCTGGTGATTCGTAAATGGGCTTTTTGCTTCGGGCTTTGCAGTGGTTTCCCGTTAGTCATTTTTGTTCTTTTATTTACAATTGTTTCCCGTTAGTATTGCAAAAGCTCAAGGGCTTGTCCATAACGGAAACAGGTTCTCGCTCCCTCCCAAACTAAATCAACTTTCAAAGTTATCTTAAGTAAAATTATTTTAAGTTTGACTAAATTTATAAAGAACAACATCAACATTTATGACACTAAATTGGTATCACTAGATACACCATAAAATATACTTTTATAAGATATATTTATCAACATTCTAAATAGTTTTCTATATGTTTTCATAAGAATCGTTTTCTATATCTTTTTACTCTCAATAATGTTTCTATACCTTTTGTGCATTCTAAAGAATCATTTTTATTTTCTATTTTTGGTTAGCAAGAAATACAGAATAGAAGATATCAATATTTGGATAACCAAATAAAGAAGTTGTCGAAGGAAATCATTTTTTCATCAAAATCTCTATTCATAGTAATTTGGAAGTATATGGAGAGTCTATTAAAGTTGCTCTTAGTACCATGCCAATAGGCAAAGTCAGGCCAGGCTAAGGCCTATAGGTGAGCCACTCATTTTTTTTTGTAGTTGAAAAATAATGAATTGGCTGTCCCAGGCCGGCAGTTTTTTTTTTTGGGAATTCTAGCAGAAAAATTCAGAAGCCTGCCTGGTCCATACACGTAACTTGACAACTTCCTACAAAAAGTGAAACTCTAGAACATCTTTTCACTCGCTACCCTTTTCCTAATTAAGCAATGTTTGAGTGTTATTGCCTTGCAAGTTCCACCGGCTCTTCAGCCTAGCTTTAGAAACCAAATCTCAGAATCATTTTTCATGGAAGTCATTGTTCTCATGGCATGAGTATCTGGACAACAAGGAAGAGCGAGTTTCATCTTCAAACAACAACCTGTTACTGTTGAGGGATGTAAAAATACCTTCAAGCATGGGTGCATTTTAAAAAGGTTTTGTTTAGAGAACTCATTGGTTACGCTACTAGGTTCAGCACTTCAGCTATAGCGTGAGGACATGAGAGATTGCATCTTCAAGTCTGCCGAGCCCTGGAAACTGCCCGTGTAATTCGCCGATGACAATATATATAGTTAGCGGATTCCGATGAAACTCTACGACGTATTCTACAGTAAAACTCATACCACCACAGGAATTGAGAACGGGGAGGCAGAAAAAGGAGAGAAGCCAATGCATGCAAAGTGTGAATGGCAGTGTGTCTGTGTATGGCAGGGTTGGAGTTGGAGTGGCCACAAAAGGCAAGCCATGTACTGTACCTAGCGAGCTAGCCCACCTGCTCCGAAAGCTCAGTCTCAAGCTTTAGCTTTCCTCAGAGATACGACCCAGGCCCGGCCGGCCGCCGCATGCACTACTAAAGTACAAAGCACCGAGCAAAGCCACAGCCCAACCACACGCCAAAGGAAAGACCATACGACCACGGAGCGGAGCTATAATAGCCTGCACCGGCGCTGCGCACGCAACAAAAGCCGAGCGCATGCACGCACCTTGGGCGTGTTTGGATTGAAACCTGGGTAGTAGAAGATGCCTGGCCTGTAGCGTGACTGGATGCTGCCTGTGCGGTATTTGGATACAGCCCTAGTGAGCTGCCTGTCCCAGACATCAGCCCCAGGCTCAGGCGCACCAAAACGGTCGCCTGGGGTTCACCGGCTGGCTTGCCTGGACTAATCACCCGTCTAATCACTTGTTACCTTATTTACTGCTATTCTTTGTATTAGCTGGTACTGTGTACACGAAATTCCACAAAAAAAATGTATACCAATAAACCTGAACTAATCAGAAGTCCAGATTGCGTTTTTTTATAAACATATTACGTTCTTCTTTTCAGTTCTCTCCAATAAACCTGCACTAGCATCGTGTATACAGTGTAATTATAATTATCTTTGTTCCTCATACGTCTTTCCTTGTGACATTTTTTAAATAGCTAGGAAAACTATTAAATTTATTTGTAATTTCAAATATATTGTTAATTGATAAAATATGTGGATGGTTTTATTTATTTATTGTATGTACATTCTAACAGTAACCGTGTATGTTTTAAAATGATATTATATCTTTTATTAGCATTTCATGTACAGGCTTCCAACCAAACGTAATATCTTCTACCTTGCCTGGCTAGACAGATTCTATCGAATTTACAGACAACTTTCAGACAATACTTTTTGCAAGGCAAATACTCCGTGCTTCCATTCAAACATGCCCCTTCTGTGCGGCGCCTCTGGTTCTCTCCTCCAGACACCGGCGGCCGCCGCCGATCGAGTGAAAACAAAGAAACCATCCACCGCATCTCTCCAATGCGCCCAAGCTTCCTTGTCCCTTGTCCGTGGTGATTCTTTTCTGTCCGTGGTGATTCTTCTCTTTTCAGGCCAATCAAGATAAAGCTAGCGCAGCCTTTTCAGTTTTCACCGGCGGAGCTAGGACCGACCTCAACCTGCATGAGTTTGCATAGGAGCACTGGAGCACAGCGCTCCCAAATACTCCCTCCCTTTAAAATTGTAAGTGGTTTTAACTTTTTTTATATTTATATATTTTTTCTATATACCTAGACATTGTATCTAATTACATAATAAAAACCATGTATTAAAAAACCAAAACAACTTATAATTTAAAGGTAGGCAGTACTTCGCGCGGCTATGGAAGATAGCTATAGCGCACACTCGCAAATTACATATCATGATCACTTATATCTTAACCAATTCTAGGGACGGAGACTAAGGGGTCGTTTGGATCCTTCATTTTAGAGGAATTGAAATCTACTTAATGGATTAGACTATTTGGCTTGGAATACGATATTCCACTACTTTTCAAAATTCACATATAAGCTTATCTTAAATTCATAAGGTGAAAAATAAAAATTGATTCTATATATCACCATGCTATGTTTCTACTCTCCAACTCGCTTCCTTATAGGAGAAATACAATATATAAGCATCTCTTTTGCATAGCTAACAATAATATACAATCATATTAGCTCAATTAATATGTGCCTAAATTATAATTTATTAGAATGAATTTAATTCCAGTGATCTAAACGAGGCCTAAAATTAATCATATTTTACAGTAACAACCACGGTCTTCTCATACCCTTGCCATGTACTCTAAGATTCTCTACTATCATGGCACGAGCCACATGGTTGCTTAAACCATCGCCTCCCCGTGGCTGCAGGAACCATTTTTTCTCTATCCTGACAAAATGTGCGTGAAGCCATGAGAATTGTCATGATTAGCTCCTCCGGTATTGTAGCGCGAAGCCAGAGCCCTAAAGAGTCCACCCAAATGGGTCCTAAGTAATCACTAAAATAGAGATTTTATTATTACTAATTAAAGACTATACATTAATACTTATGAGACATGCCAGGAAAGTTATGACCATTTTGCCCTTGAGCGATGCTTAGCGCCTTGAGGAGAATACTCATCGTATGGTAGGGGTACTCGTCTCAAAAACAACATAAAGTAACTACTAAGGTCATATTTGGTTCTAAAGGGATTTTAAGAATCTCATGTGTTTATTAGATTTTGTGTCTGTATGTCAGAGTCTACTAGAATCTAGTATATTTGGATGAGATTCTAAGATGTTGAGATTTTTTATGTAGATTCTTAAAATCTCTTAGGATCCAAACGGGACTTAAATCTTCAACCAAAGTCTAACCTATGCAAAAGCACGGTTCCATGTTCATTTTCGTGAGAAGAATAAACGTTCATATGCGTGGTCTATGGTGGCGGTGGGTGACGGGGCAGCGCAGGCTACGCGCAGCCAGGTACAGCAGGAAGATACCCACGCGGCCTTCGCCCTTCGGCCGTCTGCCCGTCTGCCTGCGGGCTGCGGCCCTCTCTCTCTCTCTCTTGGACCCCCTGGTTGCTACCGTGCTCGGTGCGCGGCTCAGCGGCTGCGCCTCCCCGAACCTTGGCGCTGCCTCTGCACTTCTGCAGGCAAGCGGGGCGCTGGGCTGCAGCCTGCAGAGCGCAGGCTTGCGCGACTGGCCGGGCAATGGCACCGTTGGTTTGGAGGGATTTGGATGAAATCTAAAGAAATTTGTGAGAAGAAAATACTATTTCAGATAAAAAAACAGATTGAGTCAGGTTTAAGGACACGCGAACGGAGAAAAAAAAAAAGCGAAGCCAACTTTTGGATCGGGACTACTGGAGGACCGACTACCGAGCGTCCAAGCCAGGCACCCAAATTTGAGGGTTCTCTAATCTCTCGCTACCCCGTTTCCCTGCTTCTGAATCTTGACGGTGTGGCGTACTGACAAGGGCGATTGCAAAAAATTCCCGATAAATAGTAGCACTTTTGTCTTATTTAGTAAATATTGTTCAATCATGGACCAATTAAGCTTAAAAGATTCATCTTGTGATTTTCAATTAAACTGTGCAATTAGTTATTTTTTACCTACATTTAATGCTCTATGCAAACGGCTAAAAATTGATGTGATAAAGAGAGAGTGAAAAATTTAAAATTTAAAGAGATGATCAAGGACAAGATAGGCAAGGTACAAGGTACCTGACGGCCAGCACGAGAAAGAGCACGTAGTCCGTGTCCGTCATCAAAGCAAGGTACAAGGTACCTGACGCGCCGGACACCAGTTTTCAAGACCGAAGCACGCGCATACGAAGGAGAGAAACAAAGAACGGTAATTTTCACTCTGTCTTTTCAGCGAAGCGGACAGGACAGATGTTTTCTTCAGCAAGGCCTTTTATTAATGTCGTGATTTTCTTCCTTTTTGTTACGATGAGTGTCACATATAACCATCTAACACTCAGTCTGATCCTTTCTTACCTAGCTTCCTTGCCCTCCTCCCCATGCCTTGTCACGACCAATAGTCACTCGTAGTCACCTTTTAATAGTGTTTTTACCGTAAACCTCAAGCACTAATAATGTTTACGCGTCTCTCCTACGTTGTGAGCCTCACTACCGGAATGAGGAAGTTTGCCGTGTGCCCACGGCACACGGCGAAGCTCAAAAAGCACTCGGCAAAGCCTACACTCAGCAAACAGCACTCGGCGTACATAGAGTCGACAAACGTTTCTTTGCCGAGTGTTTTTTATCAGGCGCTCGACAAAGACTTTGCCGAATGTTTTTTGGGCATCGACACTCGGCAAAACAAAATTCGATAAATATATAAAAAGACACCGCCGCCGCCGCCGCCACGCGGCTCGCCCCGTCGCCGCCGTCACCCCGTGGCTTGCCCCGCCGCCGCCACCCCGTGGCTCGTCCGCTGCTCGCCACCTCCACCACCTCCACCACGCCGCCGCCCGCTCTGCCGCCGCCGCCGCCACCGCCACCACGCGGCAAGCCCCGCCGCTGCTCGCCACCGCCACCACGCGGCTCGCCTCGCCGCGGCTCGCCCGCCACCGCCACCACTGTCCGGCTCGCCCGCCGCTTCTTCCACCACCTGTGCAAAAAAAAGAGGGTGAGGGAGGGAGATGGCGGCGCCGGGAGGGAGGGGAGGGGGCGGCGGCGGGAGAGGGAGGGGAGGGGCGGCGCCGGGAGGAAGGGTGGAGAGGGAGAGAGATGGAGGGAAGGGGGCGGCGCCGAGAGAGGGAGGGGAGGGTGGGAGGAAGGGGGCGACGGCCGGGTGCTTTTATAACGTGGCGAGTTTGCCGAGTGTCGGATCGAGGACACTCGACAAAATCACAGCACTTGGCAAACTAATCTTTGCCGAGTGCCTAGGGTTTGGGGCACTTGACAATTTTTTTTTATTTCCTTGTTTTTCATAACGTGTTTTTCCTTTTTTTCGATGTACTTTGAAAATACCTTGCCAAATTGACTCAACAATATATATATATATATATATATATATATATATATATGTGATTTTTCTATTAATATGATTCCATTATTTTATGCAGTTACAACTCAAATTTAATTTATATCAATTAAAATTTTAAAATTGCACTTAATAAATTAAAATTATCAAACGGATTCAAAAAATTACCAAAATTTCACATGAAAGAATCTATGTTCTCTATTGCCTATACAAAAAGTTTTGAAGTCAAACCCCAATTCGACCATCACTTTGACTCCAAATCTTACTGATTCCTTCTTAACGCTACAATTCTTCTTCTGAGATGCTTCGGTTTGTAAACATTGTACGTGATAAGTTGTGCGAAACCTTCTCAATTTTTTACCACAGCCTCCATCACATCATGACAAATCTCATGTTTTTTAGACTTCGTTTGCTTTTTTTAGAATTTAAAACCATTCGGCCACACGTTCGTGGTCGTGTTTTTTGAATAGGATGTTCGAAATTTCTTTTCATTTCCCGGGTAAAGCCTCACTCTAGACTCAATAACATGAATATCATTTTTACTCATTTTATTCTATTATTTGAATCACTTGAATCACTTACGGTTCAAATTTGACTTATACAAAAAATTCCTAAAAATACAATAAATTAATTAAATATAACAAACATATCCACAAATATACCAAATTTTAACATAAAATACCACATGTTGTATGTTTAGAGTAGAAAAAGTTTCAAGGTCATAAGAGAAAAATAAAATAAAATTATTTACCGAGTGCCAAATAGTTACACTCTGGCAAATATATTTCTTTGGCGAGTGCCAGACAATTACACTCGGCAAACATATTTCTTTGTCGAGTGTTTTTTTTTCTAGTTTGCCGAGTGTCGAACTTTGCCGAGTGTTTTTTGCATCGTTTGCCGAGTGCATTTATTTTGCCGAGTGTTTTTTTTTGCAGCACTCGACAAAGGACTTGTTTGCCGAGTGCCCAAGAAAATGTACTCGACAAACGTAAAAACACTCATCAAATAGCCGGTTTCCGATAGTGCCTGGAAATATTGAGAAGACGGATTTAGGCGATACTTAACATGAGTGAGCAAGGGGTGGTGGGGGGGGGGGGGTAGGTCAGTCTCATAAGGTAGCTATAGCTATTTACTGCAAATTTACGACACATGTGCACATGTAATCATTCGACGTACTTGACTTCTACATAAAGTTAATAGTAATTAGAAAGAAAAAACTACACATTTCACATGCCTTTGGATGACACGTATGGACACGTGTCGTGAATCAACGTCAGGGGCGCACAAGGATTGTCTTCACTGAATTGTTTTCCGAGCACAGAAGTTTAGTGGCATGGTGTTTAGGGTTTTTGTGTTCTCCAATGTGAAGCTTAGAAGAGGTTCAGTGGGTTAGGCTGATCTGACGGTGGCTACAAGAGGCAGGGTAAAGCGAAGTACGTGCCATCAGCCGCTGGAAGCGAAGACGGAAGAAACTTGAAGACAACGTTGGAGTCTTCCAATCTGAAATCAGTGGGCAGTGGCCGTGATTCATCCGTTATAGAAAAATGATTCTAAATCGTAGCCTGATGGGATTGAAACAACAGGCTAGCACAATTCTCTTCTTTGCCATCCGCTGCATCTTTTGGTCGTAATTGTAGTAAAAAAATTCAGATTGCATTAAGTTAGGAAAAACTAGAAATATGAATTGAGCTTAGTTTAGATGGTTGAGTTTTTATTATAGTAGAACCTATACACTCGGGTCTAATCCTCAACTTGACACGGTGCTCGTATTTTTCTCGATTTATTTCAGGCAACCATCAAAACAAAACATCTGTGATCATTTTGTCAATCTCGTATTTCAAAGATGCTCGTGAGACTAGAGAGAGTCGAGAGTATGTCTACAGAATAGCTCCTAGGGGTGAGTGGGTGCATATATGAATGTGTAATGTGATTTATATAAAAAAATTGAAAACTAGGAATATGAAATATGTAGAGGTCCCTATCGCTCAAATTTAGATTGTGATATATCCAACCGGATCAGACGATTGGGAGATGCATCGGTTTTGACTAGAACAACGGTTTTTATAGTAGTACTAGTTAAAATTAAAAAGAAACTACCGTGGGCCGTTACAGCGTCATGCGATGGTCAAAGTTACAGCGGTCACCTAGCAAAGATCAAACGGCCGTAGAGAACGCAGCTCTGCCTAGAGTATACAGTACTAACAACAATGTCACATCAGGTCATGTCGTCGCTCATGAAGTTCATGGGTTTTTGTGTGTGTGTGTGATAGCTTGTGGTCTCTTAAAAATTTAACCTAGTTTCTTAAACAGATATTGATATGTATACATGGAATGTATACACTATAAAAGATATGTATATGTATATATAGTTTAGACAAATCTGATAATAATTTTCTATTATAAAAGTTAGACCGAAAACCGTAACCGACGCAATAGCCTAGCATCATGTTCGCTCGATCGTATCAATCATGCTTATCAGCTATGATACAACCATGCTTATCAGTCATGATATAATGTTTTTCTCTCACAACAAAACAACATCAGCCGGCTTATAAGCCACAGAAACGATCAAGCGAACATGGTGTAGATTCTTTGTGATTTCTACGGGTTCCAACCAAATAGTGTCTCGACAATACCAGCCCTTATTTAGTTCGCACCCTAAAACTTTACACCTTATCACATCGAATGTTTGGACACATACATGGAGTATTAAATATAGATTAAAAAAATAACTAATTATACATTTTGTTACTAATTTGTGAGACGAATCTTTTAAACTTAACTAGCCTATAATTCGACAACAAAGTGCTACAGTACCCATGAGTTAATGACGATTAATTAGGCTTAATAAATTCGTCTCGTGGTTTACTGACGAATTATGTAATTTATTTTTATTAGTATCAAACACCTGTACCTATATAACATCCGATGTGACGCCTATAAAATTTCTAGCCGGATCTAAGGCTGTGTTTAGTTCGCGAAATGAAAATTTTTAGATGTCACATCGGATGTTTCGGAAATGTCGGAAGGGGTTTTCGGATACTAATAAAAAAACTAATTACATAGCTCGTCTAGAAACTGCGAGACGAATTTATTAAGCCTAATTAATCCATCATTAGCGCATGTTAGTTACTATAATACTTATGGCTAATCATGAACTAATTAGTCTTAAAACATTCATGGCTCCCCAAAAAAACTCAGTGTTCTGTGGGCATCGCCCAAGGCCCATACAGAAGAGAAGCACCAATCAGTGGCTCCAGAGATAATGGGTTCATGCACCAGCTGAACAGCTATAGCCTGTTCGCTTGCTCGTAAACGATCATAAATTTTCAGTTATGGAAGCAATGTTTTTTCTCTCACACCAAATCAGCCAGCAGTAAATAATCCACGATACGGCCTCCCGAACATGCCGATAAAAGTTAGGCCAGCAACTATGGAGAAGACTGCTGTGCACATGACTATAGATCAAGACCGTGTTACTGATTGCCTGGTTTTAAATCTTTTCTTTGCAGAAATGAATGAAACGAACGAACCATCAAATAGTCGCAAATTCAAATTACTCGAAAATTTTCACCGTCCCAGATCCGGTTAGATTTAAATCACCGAAAAAGATCACAAAAACTCACGCACTGCTTGTCTGCTTGTTACAAGTAGCTAGTTTGAAAGAAACAATAGCAGCAGTGTGCGATCTTCTTGTAATGCAGAGATCAACGAGCAAAGAGAGAGTTAAACCCTAGGAGCAGCAGCTAAGGTCAATGTAGATGGAGCGCAGCCGGGAGCGCGCACCGTCACGTCACTAACCTGCTTACATGTAGCGGATGCGGTGGTAGACGCGTCCCGCCGATGATTGATCGCTGGGCGCGCGCGCGATCAGTATGGTGGCGGCGGCGGCCAAATCACGTCTTGCGGCTGCGGGTGGCAAGCGGCGTAGATGGGCACGGCCGGTGGGCCGCCGCACGGCTCCACAGGCTGCGCTGCTGATGCCGAGGCAAGGTGCGGCGGGGCCTGGCGTCGTACGGCGAGAGGACGATGCTCTTGCGGCGGCGGCTGTTCCCCGGGGTGCTGGTGGTGGCCGCCTCGGTGCTCGTCCGCTACAGGGTCGCCGCTGCCGGCGGAGAGCGAGACGGAGACGGACACGAACGCGTCGTCGTCCGCTGGGAGGCGGTGGAAGGTGGGGTTCGTGAAGGCGGCCGCGACGAGGACGACGGTGGACGCGGCGTACAGCGGGCCCACCACGGCGCCGCCGACGACCTGCCCGTGCGGCCCCGCCAGCGAGATGGAGAGGCACGCGGCGGCGGCGGCGGCCTGCGGCGCCACGGCGGACATGGCGGCGGGAAGGAACGTGGCGGAGATGGACAGGATCTCGTACTGCCCGTGGAACACGATGGCGGTCGTCGGGGCGCCAGCGCCGCCACCGCCCGCGACGACGCCGGGCATCGGGTGGCGGAGCGACACGTTGGAGACGGCGCCCGTGCCCGCGAGCACGCAGATCCCGAGGTTCCGCCGCGCCGCCAAGCGCCCGAGCGCGTCGGCCACGTCGCAGCCGCAGGGGATCTCGATCACGTGGGGGCGCATCGCGGCGGCCGGCTCCGCCTCCCGCGTGATCACCACGGGCGGCTTCGGCTTGTTCTTGGACCCCGGGGGCCGGCCCCTCCGCTTCTTGGACAACTCGATGCTCGCCCCGTCGCCGCCGCCGCCCGACACCACCAGTGCCCCTGCCCCATCACTGGCGGGCTCCTTCTGCTCGGCGCTCCCGCGGCTATCCACCTCATCGGAGAAGCACTCCAGCTGCTGCTGCTGCTCACCGTGTCCGCCGTGCTGCTGCTGCTGCTGGCGGTGGTGGGGTGGCGGCGGCGGCGTGGTGAAGTGGACGGGCGGCACGTCCTCGCGATCTTGGTACAGGCGCTCCCGACTCATGTCTCTCTTGCCAAGCGACATGAGGAGCTTGGTCGCGAGAAAGAGAGACAGCACCGAGCAATCGAGTGGTACAAGCTTGAAAGATGTGCCTGCGACAGCGAGAGAGATACTACTATCAAGAACACGGGCGGCGGCAAGTGGCGATGGCAGCTGCGAGTGATGTTTCGGCGGCGACCCCAGAGGTCTCTGGGCTTCGGAAGGGGCGGGATGAGAAAGCGATGGGAGAGAAAAGATGAGAAGGGCACAGTAGCATGAACAGGAACAGGAACAGGAACAGGATGAGCCTGATTCCTGAAGCCTAAAGGGAGGGTAGGCGGTGCCTGCTGCTGCTAGTGAGAGAGCGGCAGCCAGCGAGGTGATCCTTTTATCCTCTTGTGTTTACATGGTGGCCCTCTTTTTGCCTGAACCGGACAGCGGGCAGCGGCTGGCGAGGACGTGTTGGTGGTGTTGGGAAGAGTATGCAGGCTAACGATTCGAATCACGGTCACATTTGTGTTCGGTTTGACGAGGAAAAAATTTGATTGCTAGACATACTTTGCCATATTTTACCTTAAGGCGAGTTGGATCTAAGTTGACAAGTGTTTGGTTGACAACTTAGTTTAGGTATAATTTTTTTGGGTTTCATATATCATAGAGTAAAAAAATATGGGAAGTTCCTGAGGTACGACAAAGTATGGCAACCAATTTACTAACCATACTTTTTGCGACTTACCACATTTATCTAAGGTTAGTTGGGGTAGACTTATAACTAGGAACTAAATATGCCTAGAATACGACCATCCATAAATTTTAATATAAATATTTATGATGACTGTTTGGTTAGGTGTATGCAATAACCTATTTTTGGTTTGATTTGATGGGTATGATGAGAACAGCAGACTAATTATATTTGTAATTTTGACAACAACAATTATTTATACACTAATATTATTTTTTATAATGATACTTCCTTCATTCCTAATTATAAAATGCTTTACCTTTTTAGATATATATAATTTTTGTTATGCACTTATATAGATAAGCAATGTGTGTTGAAAAGTCAATACATCTAGAGCAGTTCCTATCGGGCGAAGTTAGCTATCGGTGTTGCACACAGGAGCAGCTCCATTGCTCAGTAGCAGGCTCATCTGGAGCACTTGGTCGCCTCTATGGGTCCGTGTCTTCCTATGGCTGCATCAGCACTGGACATCTAATCACAGGCTGCGACACGGACTGCCCTTCGGCGGGAGGGAATGCTATTTATGGCTCTGTTCGGCTTATCCTATATTCGATTTATTCGGTTTATTTTTTTAATGGAACAGTATTTTTCTCTCACAACAATTCAATCAGAATAGTATTTTTTAGCTAGTTTCAGTCAAAATTTAGCGAGCCGAACAGGACTTGAGAGCATCAATCACATCCTCATCCGGTGCTCGTTCTCTAGGAAAAGTGTGGTGGCACATCTTGTTTATGCTCAGGAAGGCTGACCCGATTGCTCAGACGATGACTCCATCCTCGACTGGTGGACTCGGCTACTGAGGCTATAGATCGGTACTAAGGCTTTACTCCCTATTCCATCGAATGTTTAACACATGTATAAAATATTAAATATAAACTAAAAAAACTAATTGTACAGTTTACGACTAATTTGAGAGACGAATCTTTTAAGCCTAATTAGCCATAATTTGATAATGTGGTGCTAAAGTAACACATGTGCTAATGACAGATTAATTAGGCTTAATAAATTCGTCTCGCGGATTACTGACGGATTCTATAATTTATTTTTTATTAGTATCCAAACACCTCATGTGATACTCCCATATAATATCCGATGTGATACCACAAAACTTTACACTCTGAATTTAAATAAGGCGTCAGAGGAAAGGCATCGACTCGCTATTCTCTTTGGTCTCGTGGAAGATTTGGAAGGAGCGAAATGGCCGTATGCTTTCGGGAGGCCGAGACGCAAGTCCCTCATCTCCTCCAGCTCATCAAGCATGAGGCTGAGCTTTGGGTGCGTGCAGGTGCTTTTTAACCTAAGTTGTTTGTTTAGAGAGCAATGGTTTCAGGGGCGGACGAAGCCCAGGTTAAGTGCTGTGCGGCAGCGCGGTGTAAAGACGTTCGTGCTTCCTTTCTATCTTACGCCTTGTTTAGTTCCACCCTAAATTTTAAAAAGGCTTGTCACATCAAAGCGCATGGAGTGTAAAGACGTTCGTGCTTCCTTTCTATCTTAATACAATGACATAAATCTTTTACGTACTCAAGAAAAAAAATAAAAGAAAAAATGTCTTTTAATTTAAAATAGACGGGTAGTTATTATACTAATTATAAAAGTAAAATACTATGTTAATTAGCCCTACTACTGCCTCATTGGTACACAAAAGAGTTTGGAGAATAGGCAGCATATCCGGCTCAGATGATGTGCGCGAACAGGAAACAAACGGCGGAGCAGGCCGCAGGAGGGCACTCGCCAGACGCCAGAGGCCACAGCAACGTCCGCTCCGCGTACCCGCAGGCCGCAGGTCGCAGGCGCTGGCTGAGTGGCTGCCTGGCGGTCTGGGACACTGGTCCGCTGTCGTCAGTTTCACGCGGGCAAGGCAACGAGAGCGCCGAACGAGGCGCGTTCCTGGGGATTTTCTTTCCTCTCGCTCTCGCTCGACGCGCCTCGCGGATTCATGGCGTTGCTGCCGCCGTTGCCCTGCCGTGCGCTTCGGTTCTTGCACCCTGTGATGAACGCGCTATGAGTGGAGGGGATTTGGGATGAATCGGATGAGCTTTATTGCGAATTGTAACAGAGTTTGGTCACAGGAAGCGGCAAACCGTGATAGGAATCTACTACTACGCTACTGGGAGAACTATTCTGTTACCATCCTTGCCAACTCCTGTCCATTACAACGGCTTATATAGCCGCAACCTCCAGCTGCCGCTCAACCGACAACAGACATGCTGACTTGCCGGACGCGCCACAGTACACCGCCCGGCCACTGCCTTGGGGGCCCGCTAGTCAGTCTGTGACATTCCCTCCGCCTTAAGAATGGATGACTGTCCTCAGTCTTCTGTTATCTGAACCTGATCACGAGGAACATCAGCTTCTAGCCTGTTCGTTTCGGCTGAATTGGCTTATAAGCCATGGCTGAAAGTATTGCTAGCTGGTTTGGTGTGAGAGAAAAATATTGTTCAAGCTGTGGATTATAAGCCAGATACGAGCGAATAAGCCGAAACGAACGGGCTGTTCATCTTCCCAGGTGGCCATCTCCGGTGGCATCAAACTCCACTGTACCAGAACTTGTTTCACTCTATTGGCACCTCGCTGAATCACCCTACTGCTCAGAATCTTCTCGGGTCGCTGAACCTGCAGTGGATCAGTACTAACTGATGTAAGATCGTCAGACACCATTACCTCCTTAGGAACATGCTTCTTTAACTGCGAGACATGCAGTACTGGATGGATCCGACTGCCTTCTGGAAGCTCCAATTTGTATGCTACAGCACCAACTCGTTGCAGAACCTTGTATGGCCCATAGAACCGAAAGGATAGTTTCTTGTTGGACCGAGCAGCTACTGAAGATTGCACATAGGGTTGCAACTTCATATAAACCAGATCACCAGGCTGAAATACTCGTTCCATTCTGTGCTTATCAGCTTGCAACTTCATCCTTTGCTGAGCTCGTTGCAACTGCTGTTGAATGACTCTGTTGAGCAGCTCCCTCTCCTGCATCCACTGTTCTAAATCCGGCACAGCACCCAGGTTCAGAGTAGTTATGCCTAACTGCCTTGGACTCTGACCATAGAGTACCTGTGTTGGTGTTTTCGGACCACCGACGAGTAAATTTATATTTACTCATCTGGCTCGGATGGTGTGCTCGGAGGATACAAGGGTTTATACTAGTTTGGACGGAACGTCCCTACGTCCAGTTCGTTGCTGCTCGTGTTACCGGCACTTGGTTTGCAGTAGGGGTTACAAATAGGCGAGAGAGGGAGATGATCCCAAGTCTCTGGTGAAAGGAGTGAACGGGTGCTGAGAGCTCACTTGCCGCTCAGCCGTGTGCTTGTGTCATGCTCTTGTGTTCTGATCTCCTCTTTTTATGGGGCGCCCTGCTTTCCCTTTTATAGGCGAAGGAAAAGCGCGGGTTACAGAGGAGGAAAATGAGAAGAACGGGAGAAAAGAAGGCTTCCAGGGTTGTCGGGTCCTTCTTCTCCTTCATGCGGGCCCCGCCGATCCTGTAGATGTCAACAGGGATGGCTCCATATCGTAGCCCTGTTCGTCACTAGCGCCATGCGCAGGCGTCATCTGCCGGTCATGGCGTTCCACTCCGTCCCGACGGACGTCGTGGTGAACTGACAGCCATGTCAGCGTCCATACGAGGATTAAGCAGAACAGCACCGGCACGCCCGACACTGTTCTTGATGTGAATCCCCAGGTATGGCTCATCATGGCCACGTGTTATATCGAGGCGCCAGCCTCTTCCCTGGCGTCAAAGTTTTGACCTAGGCCCATACGCTTGGACCGGAGTGGTTGGCGGCGGTATGGGTCCCCGTCGGACGAGACGGAACCCGCGTCCTCGAGGTCGGCCGAGACGGAGCCCTTGACCTTAGGCGAGACAGAAACCGCGTCCTTGGGGTCGGGCGAGACGGAGCTCGCACCCAAGGGGTTGGGCGAGACAGATCCCACGGCCTCAAGGTCGGGCAAGACGGAGCCCGCGGCCTCGAGGTCGGGCTAGATGGAGCCCGCGGACTTGGGCGAGACGGAACCCGCGTCCTTGGGGTCGGGCGAGACGGAGCTCGCACCCAAGGGGTCGGGCGAGACGAAGCCCGAGGCCTCGAGGTCGGGCGAGACGGAGCCCGTGGCCTGGGACGAGACAGAACCCGCATCCTTGGGGTCGGGTGAGACGGAGCCCACACCCAAGGGGTTGGACGAGACGGAGCCTGTGGCCTCGAGGTCGAGGCGAGACAGAGCCCATGACCTTGGAGTCGTGCGAGACCTTTTAATATGTCTTGAGCCATCCGGGGAAGTCAGCATTGGCACTAACTTCCTTGCTTTGGGTATCCCTAATATCGATACCCGACAGTAGCCCCCGAGCCCGTGGAGGAGTAGAATACTCCTTTGGTGGCTTTTCCGGACGGGAGGACTCTGAGGGCCTTGGCCTTCTTTTTGTAGCCCACGGCGTGTCCTGGTAGGATGGTGATTCCCTTTTGTCGCGGTCGGTCTTCTTGGGGGCATGTAACCATAGGATTCAGAAGGTCAATTTTTTTTATTCCGGTCCCCTAGGATCCGATCGGTCCGCCGTCGTACTGCGACCGCGCGTTCTATCTCCTTGCGAGTCCAACTTCCCTCGAGCCCCCATGCGTAGCAGGGGTCCGGTCGAGGGTTCGCTCGTCTTTGTGATCATCATCCCTCAAGCGTTTTTTCCGATAAAACAGAGGGGCTGAGCCGTGCCACGTTTTTCCTCGATGGACGAAACATGGTGCTCGGTGAGCTATTAACGGACTAGTCCGAGTGGGGCCCCGGTGTCCCGTTCATGGGGGTTCGACATGGGTTAGCTGGTGACCGACTCCAGACTCTTGGTGGCCAATTCATATGGTTCTTGGGTCCGTTCGGCCGGTCCCAAGGGCTCGTTGCCTTTCTTCGAGGAAAAACCATGGACTTGAAATCAACCAAGACTCGAACATGGCCAGGATGCCCACGACACTCGTACACCTAGGTACTGGCCACTGGTGCCCCGGATGCCCATCCCTTTCCACACCTCACTCTAACGGTGCCCCGGAGCGGCTATGAATCTGTCGGCGGACCAGCCTTTGAACTCCTGGTCCTAAATGGGCCGTAGGAGCATTTTTAGCTCTGTATCCCTCCTTACCTGTGATGGTTCTTGGCCCATCGACTGGGCGAACCGTCATTCGGCGTGTCCATCGAGGGCGCAGCCAGAAAGAATGTGCGCACGATCTTTGGAGAGAGGTGATGTGACGCGGCGCAGCGGGCGCGTGAACCTAGGCAGACGGTTTGCCTTCTCGCCTCGCTCCATCCTATAAATAGCGGCCTCCCCCTTCACGTTTCTGCACACCAAAACCATAGCCTTACCTTCTCCATTTCTCCATCACCGAAGCCTTAGATCTGTAGCTTTTGCTTCTCCGCCGCCGCCTTTGCTTCTTCACAGCAGCCTCTATCCTCCATGGATTCGTGGTACCACTCTGATGTTACCCATGCGCACATGGAGGGCCTCGTCAAGCGTGGTCTTCTCCACGGGAGGACCGATAAGGCGGAGTGGCTTGTGCCCGGCCATGAGGATGCGTTGGCGCTGCCCGATGGCTATGTCATCTCCTTCGCGCCCTTCCATGAGTGTGGACTTGCAGTTCCTCCCCACCCGTTCTTCTGGGGTCTGCTGCACCACTATTAGATTGAGCTGCAGCACTTGAACCCCAATGGGATCCAGCACATCATGGCCTTCATCGCGATGTGCGAGGGGTACCTGGGGATCGAGCCCCACTTCGAGCTATGGAGATATTTCTTCTCCATCTCCTTGATCAAGAAGGAGAGAGGCCGGGAGACTCTGGTGCCGATGGGATGCGTGGGCATCCACCTCCGGGGGCAGCGGGTGGCCGAGTACATACTCCTGCTAGCTCTCCAGATGCAATAAGGGGTGGCACTTGCATTGGTTCTACCTGAAGAACGACCCTGTCGCTCCCTTGCCGATCTTCTCTGTGCGCCTAGTTGAATAGGTACTGCCATCATGGCCGTGGGGGCTACCCATCAAGGAGAAGAAGAGGATGCGCAACCTCCTTGAGTCCATTACGTTCCTAAAGACCCATGGCCTCCGTAGGGCCAGCGTCATCGAGGGGTATCACGCGAGGAGGGCATCGTCGCTGATGGCGCATGTCCTCCCACTGTACGGGATGACGCCCGGTGCGCAACTTGTCGGGACAATGCTCGCCCAGGGGCTGCTCTACGATAATGAGGTCACACAACACATCAAGGAGGCCATGGAGGAGGCCGACGCCATGTTCTCGATCCCGGGGCATCCCATGATGCGGCCGGACACAGGCTTCATCGAGCTACCGGCGGGGTTAGTCTTCGGGACTCTGTCATGCCGTTGCTAGAGCACGCGGCCGTGAGGGCAGCGAATTGTGCTATGGATGAACAAAGGAAGAAGAAGAAGGATGACAAGGGGAAGAAACGACGGTCGAAGCAGCGAGCGAAGCTACAGCGAGGGAAGCGGTGTCAAGGTACATCGAGAGAAGAGGAGGAAGAAGAAGATGATGATGATGAGGAGGATGACGGCTCTGGGTCGCCCATCCCGTGGGATGATCTGACCACTGAGGATGAGGACCCACCTTCGCCATAGGTGGGGCCCTTCTTGCGGCATGCCATGGGGCAGGAGAGGGTGGACGTGCCCCCAGAGCCGGTGGAATCAAACCACCTCGCCTCGTCCAGACCTTTCGACGGTCGGCCTCAGAATCGGCGGAATCAGGCTGCCTCACCTTGTCTGGGCCTTCGACGGCGGCCCCGGAGTTAGTGGAATTAGACCATCCTGCTTCATCCAGGTTGTCTATGGTGGCCCCGAAGCCGACGGAAATAGGTCGCCCCGCTCCGTCCGAGCCCTTGGCGGTGCCTCCGGAGTTGGCCGTTCTGATTCGTCCAAGCCCTCTGAGCCGAGGGAGGGCTCGAAGCGGCAACGTGCCAATGAGGAGTAGCCAGGGTCAAGTGAGCCGACCCCAAAACGTTCTCGCATGATAGCGTTAGGGTGAGTCAAGAGTTTTTCATCCTTTTGTCTTAACGAATTTTTGCCATGAACTGACCGCCATGTCCCTTGCAGCGTCGGAGGACGTGGGACTCTCCTGTGGTTTGCTCTGAAAAGGATCCTCCTCTGGCAAACGTGCCAGGAGCCGGCTGGCGCCGTGTCGGTGATGAGCGTGAGTGGCATTGGGGCGGCCACGACGTCGATCAGGAAGGCACAGTCGATGGCTACATCCATGGGAGAGTAGGTGGAGGAGGGCGCATCTAGGGCGCTCATGGCAGGCACAATGCGGCCGGTCATGTCGTCGACATCGTAGGCGGAGGCGGCATGGCCGGAGCCATCGTCCGTGCAGGTGGCCATGTCCGCAGTGGGGCGGACAGAAGGGGGCACACATGAGGCATCCTTCGTGGATGTGGCAATAGAGCAGGCCTCCGTGTCCACGTCACCCGCCCCCTCTATCGCTAGATGAGCCACTCTGAAGGAGCTGCCACAGCAAGAGAGGTTGGCACCGCTTGTGGTCGGCGCAGGGATGTCCCGGTCTCTAGTCCGGGTGGCTACCCTCGATGATGCAGCAGAGGAGAGGGAATGGGGAGCGTCCACACGGAGGTTGGGGACGTGGTTTGCGCCCTGACCACCATGTTGAGCTCGATGCGCGACATTGTCGCCCTGGTTGGCCAGGTATGATATGACCGTGCTTTCGACCCTCATGTTCTCTTTCCACACCTCTAAGTCTTGTCTTCTTTGTAGATCCTTATGGCCCATAGTTGGGAGAAGTCCTAGTTCCTTGCCGAGGAGACGCGGTGGAGTTAGGGGCTGGCCGCATAGCTCGCTGTCTCTCGTTAGGAGGTGGCTAAGCTTGCCCTTGTCGCCTGAGAGATGGCCGGCCTCCGAGTTAGGGAGAAGGATGCTCGTGACGACGTCCATGAGGCCAAGGAGAGGCTCACAGTGCTGATTGAGAGGGTGCGCATGGACGCCGTGGAGGTCAAGTGGCTACGAAAAGAGCGGAATGATTTGCTTTGGGCTATAGAGGAGCTCCGCACGGGGATTGACCTGGCTCGCTAGGAGCATGCTGATGCTTAGTAGCAGATCGACCACCTCAAGGATGAGATTTAGGGGGAGAGGGACCTGAAGCTTGTAGCCGAGGGGTGTCCCTCAGGCTCGCCATGGAGATCGGTCAACGCCAAGAAGAGGTCCGGTGCCTAGAGGCCGAGGTGACCCAGCAGCGCAATGAGGTGTGCAGGCTTCAGGTGGATGTGAATAGTAAGTCTCCTGTTTTCCTTGTTGTCTTTCTCCCTAGAATCCATGGTAAGCCTTTTGACACGGTTGGTATGTGACTTGGGTAGGTCTCGATGACAAGCTCGGGGTGGAGGTGGTGAAGAGCCGTGGCCTATAGAAGGAGCTCAGCAAGGTGAAGGACACCCTCTAGAAGGAGAGCGACGAACATGATAACCTGTGCGTCACCGTCTAGCTGGTCTGCGACGAGCTCGAGCTGGCCCCTAAGCAGGAGGCAAGCTTGCTCATGGTTCATGCCACCCGGATCATGGACCGGGCACGTGATATGGCAAGGGGCGCGCTTCACTTTGGTGTTCACCGATCATTTGCGATTGGCCGTTCTCATTACGAGAACATCGATCTGGCGATGATGAGCTAAGGCTTTGCGCCCATCTATACCGACGCCGAGCTGGACGACATCGAGAAGGAGGTGCCCCCCTAGCGCATGACCTTTTTGCCAAGATAGAAGATGAAATCATCCCCAAGGGGTTAGTTTAGTCAGATAGGTCAGGCGGCGCATTTGTAATAAGCGGACAAGTTCTAACCCTTTTGTTTTATTTAAATAAGCTTGTTCTTTTGTATCGGTTGAACAAATTTGTTCTTTCTCCCTTTTTATGTGTAAAAAGGGTTAATGCGTTCGACCCTTCCTGCTGTTAAGACTATAGAGCTCAAGGTGTGGGCAAAAAACTCTGATCACGCTGGTAAGGAAGAGTGTCGTAGTCGTTGGGGCGTAGGTTTCTTGCAGTCCAACCAGTTTTACTCAGCGTTTGTTTCCGCAAACCTTGCCTATAGGTTTTTGACGTGAGAAAGGGTCGGGCATGACTACTATTTTAGAATGGATATATATACCCTTATCAACCCCCGAGTGAGGCCCGACCCCTTGCCGTTGCCGGGGTCAGGTTTCACTAAAGATCGAGGAGACGATAGCAAAACTAGTAAGAGAAAGTGTTTTTTTGTTTCTAAAACGTTATTCTTAGTTTTTGTACGTACCCCTCCCTAGGATCTGAGCCATCGTCCTATAACTGCGCATTTGGTTTCCTTGCGAGTCCAACTTCCCTCGAGCCCTCATGCGTTGCAGGGGTCCGGTTGAGGGGTCAGCTCATCTTTGTGGTCATCATCCCTCAAGCGTTTTTTGATAAAACGGAGAGGCTGAGCCGTGCCATGTTTTTCCTTGATGGACGAAACTTGGTGCTCGGTGAGCTATTAACGGGCTAGTCTGAGTGGGGCCCCGGCTTCCCATTCGTGGGGGTCCGGCATGGGTCAGCTGGTGACCGACTCCAGATTCTCAGTGTCCAATCCATATAGTTCTTGGGTCCGTTCGACCGGTCCCAAGGGCTCGTTGCCTTTCTTCATGGAAAAACCATGGACTGGGAACCGACCAAAACTCGAACGTGGGCCAGGATGCCTACGACGCTCGTGCGCCCGGGTACTGGCCGCTAGTGGATCCATCCCTTTCCACCCCTCACTCTAAGGGCGCCCTGGAGCGACTGTTAACCCGTTGGAGGGCCAGCCTTCGAACTCATGGGCCTGAATGGGCCATAGGAGCATTTTTAGCTCTATATCCCTCCTTACCCATGACGGTTCTCGCGCCTATGTACACCGACATTGAGCTGGATGACATCAAGATGGAGGTGGCCCCTCTGGCACAGGGCTACCTACTGAGATAGAGGATGAGATCATCCCCAAAGAAATTAGTTAGATAGATAAGCCAGATGGCAAGCTTATAATAAGTGGACAAGCTCTTAAATTTCGTTATGGCCAAACAGATTTTTAGCTCTTCTCCCTTTTTGTATAAAAAGGTTAATGCGTTTTGACCCTTTCTGTCGTTAGGGCTGTAAAGCTCGGGGTGCGGTGAAAAAACTCTGATCATCGCTGGTGAGCAAAAACACCATAGCCGCTAGGGAGTAGGTTTCTTGCAGTCCGACCAGTTTTACTCAGCGTTTGTTTTCACAACCCTTGCTTCTAGATCTTATCGTGAGAAAGGGTCAGGCATAGAGAATGTCTACCAGATAGATATACTCTTTAATGCGTTTCAGACTCTTTCCATAGTTAAGGCTACAAATCTCGGGGTGCGGGCAAAAAACTCTAATCACGCTGGTGAGCAAAAACACCGTAGCCGTGGGGCATAGGTTTCTTATGGTCCGGCCAGTTTTACTCAACGTTTGTTTCCGCAACCCTTGGTTCTAGATCTTAACATGAGAAAGGGTTGTGCATAGAGAATGTCTACTGGATAGATATGCTCTTATCAGCCCCCGAGTGAGGCCTGACCCCTTGCCATTGCTATGGTCAGGTGTCACTAAAGATCGAGGAGTCGATAGTGAAACTGATAAGAGAAAACGTGCATAGATTAAGGGTAAAATTGACATAGTTGTTCGATGTTCTAGGCGTTGATGAAGACTTCACCGTCGATGGTCTTGAGCTTATAGGTGCCTGGTCGGAGCACCTCTGTGATGACGTACGGTACCTCCCATGGCGGAGAGAGCTTGTGGCAGTTCTTGTTGCTCTGGACGAGGCAGAGCACTAGGTCCCCGATGTTGAAGGCCCGACCCTGCACTCGACGACTATGGTACCGGCGCAATGCTTGCTGGTACTTGGCTGAGTGGAGGAGGGCAACATCATGCGCTTCATCTTGCTGGTCCATGGCATCCTCGAGGGACGCCTCGGCTCCCTGTTCGTCGTACACCCTAACCCTCGGAGCTCCATAATCGAGGTCGGTCGGGAGGATAGCCTCAGAACCGTAGATCATGAAGAATGGCATGTAGCTGGTGGCTCGGCTGGGGGTTATCCTCAGGATCCAGAGCACCGCGGGAAGCTCCGCGATCCATTGTCTGCCAAACTTGTTCAACCGGTTGAAGATCCTAAGCTTAAGGCCTTGTTGGACCTTGTTGTTTGTGCGCTCGACCTGCCCGTTCATGCGGGGGTGCGCCACAGTGGCCTAACCGACGTGGATGTGGTATTCATCATAGAATTGGAGGAACTTTTGCTGGTGAACCGCGTGCCATTGTCCGTGATAATGGAGTTTGAGACTCCAAAGCAATGGATGATGTCAAGGAAGAACAACACAGCTTGCTTGGACTTGATTGCAGAGATCGATCAAGCCTCTATCCACTTTGTAAACTTGTCTATGGCGACAAGCAAGTGCGTATAGCCCCCGGGCGCCCTCTTGAGAGGTTTGACCAGATCGAGCCCCTGGACCATGAATGGCCACGTGATGGGGATCATTTGGAGTGCTTGTGCTGGCAGGTTGGTCTACCGAGCATAGTATTGACTCCCTTCATAGGTGCGTACAATCTGTTCAGCGTTAGCTACTATGGTCAGCTAGTAGAAGCCTTGTCAGAATGCATGTTTGATCAGGGTCCTAGTTGCGGCATGGTGCCCGAAGACCCCACCATGGATATCACTCATCAATTGCTTCCCTTGTTCGATGGGGATGCAGCGCTGTAGGATACCGGTGTGGCTTCACCTATAGAGCTTGCCCTCAATAATGACAAAGGACTTGGTGCGACGCGTGAGCCATCAAGCCTCCGTTTTGTCCATCGGCAGCGCCTCACAGAGGAGGTAGTCGAGGTAAGGCATCCTCCAGTCGGCCAGAGGGCCGGGCTCTATCACTGGATCCTCATCAAGCTCCATGACTTCGGGGTCGGATGGAGCCGCCGGCTGGTTAGCCCCCGAGCCCAGGGTAGGCGGCCCGTCACTAGTCTATTCTGGCTCCTCGTAGCGGACCAAGGGTTTGTACTAATCGCTAGCAAACACGCCCGTTGGCACCAGCTCTCGGCCGGACACCGTTTTCACCAGCGTGTCGACCGCCTCGTTGAGACACCTCGGGATGTGATTGAGCTCGAGACCATTGAACTTGTCCTCCAGCTTAGCGGACTTCTCGGTAATACGTAGGCATCTTGGCATTGCAGCAGCTTGATTTCTTCATGACTTGGTCGATGACCAGCTAGGAGTCATCTCGAACATCAAGCCATCGGATACTCAACTCGATGGTGATGCGCAGGCCATTGTTGAGTGCCTCATACTCGGCCACATTGTTGGAGGAGGGGAAATGGATGCGAACCATGTACCTCATGCGTACCCCAAGGGGTGAAACAAAGACCAGCCTCCGCGCCAATGCCTTGCTTCATCAGCGATCCATCGAAGTACATCGTCCAGTACACTTGGTCGACGACTGCTGGCAGCATTTGGATCTCAGTGCACTCTGCAGCGAAATCAGCCAGCACTTGGGACTTGATGATCGTCGAGGGGCATATGAAATGCCTTGACCCATCAGCTCAAGTGTCAACTTTGCGATTCTTCCTGTGGCATCCCGGTTTTGGATGACCTCGCTGAGAGGGAAGGACGTCACGACCGTCACCAGATGTGACTCAAAGTAGTGACATAACTTCCTCTTGGCGATAAGGATGGCGTACGAGAGTTTCTAGATTTGGGGGTAGCGAGTCTTGGAATCAGATAGGACCTCGCTAATGAAGTACACGGGACGCTGCACTTTGAGGGTGCATCCCTCTTCTTCTCGGTCTACCACCAGGGCGGCACTGACCACTTGTGTGGTGGCTACAATGTAGAGTAGAAGCGGTTCCCCATCGGTTGGGGGGACCAGGATTGAGGCCTTCGTCAGGAGCTACTTGACCTTGTCAAGTCCCTCCTGGACCTCGGGCGTCTATTCAAAACGGTCGGCTTTCTTCAGAAGCCGATAGAGGGGGAGACCTCGTTCGCCGAGGCGAGAGATAAAATGGCTGAGCATGGCGAGGCACCCTATAACTCGCTGTACCCCTTTCTGTTCTGAATCGGGCCCATCCTCGGGATGGCTAAGATCTTCTCTGGGTTGGTTTTGATGCCATGCTTGGAGACGATAAAACCCAGCAGCATACCCCTTGGGTCCCCAAAAAACACACTCTCGGGGTTGAGTTTGATACCGTTTTCTTGGAGTTTCGTGAAGGTCTGCTCTAGGTCGGCTACAACCTAGTCAGTCGATTTGGATTTGACCACGATGTCATCGATGTAGGCCTCGATGGTCTGTCCGATGAGATCCCCAAAACACTTGAGCATGCAGTGTTGGTACATAGTCCCCACGTTCTTCAGGCCAAATGGCATTGTGATATAGCAGAACGATCCGAATGGGGTGATGAAAGATGTCGCGAGCTGGTCGGACTCTTTCATCGTGATTTGATGGTACCTGGAGTATGCATCAAGGAAGCAAAGGGTTTCGCACCCTGAGGTCGAGTCGACTACTTGGTCTATGCGTGGCAAAGGAAACAAATCCTTTGGACACGATTTGTTGAGACCCATGTAGTCAACACACATTCTCCGTTTCCCACTCTTTTTTCGTACAAGAACGGGATTGGCTAACCACTGGGAGTGGTATACTTCCTTGATGAACCCGGCCGCCAAATGCTTCACAATCTCCTCACTAATGGCCCTATGGTTTTCCTCATCGAAGCGACGTAGGCGCTGTTGTAAGGTCGAGATGATGACTAGAGGGGGGGGGGGTAAATAGTCATTTCTAAATTTAATCGCGCCGGCTAACTGAAACTAGTGCGGAATTAAAACAATCGGTCTAGCCAAGACTACACCCCTCTATTGAAGTTTTCAAACACCTTATAAAGATCCTAATTATGCAACAAAGGTGCTGGGCTAGCTAGAGCTCACCTATCCAATTCAAGGAGCAAGGTCACACAAACTTATGTCACCAGTATTTTGCACACCGGGGAGCTCCTACACAATTCTAGTTAGCAAAAGCACAAAGCTCCTAAGCTTACTAGCAATGCTCAATAACAAGGCAGCCAATGCCAAATTAGAGAGCGCAAATACTTAGCTACATAAACTAATCAATGTGACTAACAAGGTTACATAAACCAAATTAGTCATGCAAGGGAGCTACTTCTATGCTACACAAGCAAGAAGGTAACTAGTGAGCTATACAAGCTAACTAATTACAAGGGCAACTACACAAGCACAATGTATATGAAAGTAACCACAAGCTTATGTAAGGGGATTGCAAACCAACAGGAAGATAATGTTGACATGGTGATTTTCTCCCGAGGTTCACGTGCTTGCCAACACGCTACATCCCCGTTGTATCGGCCGCTCACTTGGTGGTTCGGAGGCTAATTGGCATCACCCGCCAAGCCCACATGTTGGGCACCACAAGAACCTACCCCGAAAGTGATGGTAGCTCAATGACACACTCAACTAGAGTTGCTCTTCATGGCTCCCACAGGGCGAGCACAATGCCCCTCACAAAGCTCTTCTTCGAAGCACCGCACAAGCTTCTTGCGGGCTTCGACGGAGACCACCACCAAGCCATCTAGGAGGTGGCAAGCTCCAAGAGTAACAAGCACCACCGGCTTCCAACTCAATCACCTAGTGCCACTCGATGCAACCTCATGATGCAATCGCACTAGAATCACTCAGTCACTCAATCGGATGTACACTATCAAGCTAGAGTGAGTTAGAGGGCTCCCAAGCACTACCACATAAGCCACCAAGGCTCTAGTGTGCTCAGCTAAAGCCCAAGGCCGAGACCCCCTTCTATTTCTAGCCCCCACAAAAATAGAGCCGTTGTACCCCTTCACTAGGTACTGCTCGAGGTGACCGGACGCTCCTGTCGGATCGACCAAACGCACCCGGTCCAGCGTCCGATCAACGGATGCATGCCACGTGTCACTTCCGTTCAACCTCAGTCGCTTGATCTCAATGGTCAAGTGATGATCGGACGCAGCACAATGCCAAGACCGGACGTACCTCTACCGAGTCCGGTCATTTCTAGAGAGGTTCCATTCATGACCGGATGAAAGCTCTAGTTTGGTTTTGGTTAATTGATGAAACCCTAAGTGCTAACCTAGTTTATCAAGATGATTATGAGATAGGTAGCACTACTCCAAGTGATGAAGCAATGACAAAGATCATGACAATGGTGATAGCATGGTGATGATCAAATGCTTGGACTTGGAAAAGAAGAAAGAGAAAAACAAAAGGCTCAAGGCAAAGGTATAAAATGTAGGAGCCCTTTTGTTTTAGTGATCAAGACACTTAGTGAGTGTGATCACATTTAGGATAGATAGCCGTACTATTAAGAGGAGTGTAACTCGTATCGAAATGCGGTTATCGAAGTGCCACTAGATGCTCTAACTCATTGCATATGCATTTATGATCTAGTGGAGTGCTAACACCCTTGAAAATATTTGTGAAAATATGCTAACACATTCGGCGCTTTTGGAAAAATGAAATGTCTATTTTCTATTGCGCCAGATGCAAAATTCTTGGTGGTTGGCACATTTGAGCAAGGGTGAAGAAGTTAGAGTTGAAATGGAGTTGGTCGAAATGATGCTGGTGTCGGTCTACTGACCGGACGCTGGGTAACTCAGCGACCGGACGCTGAAAGGCTGCGTCTGGTCGAGCTATCAGATGGCACAGTGGGTAGGGTTAAGCACCGGACGCTGGTCTGCATCCGGTCAAGGTGGACCGGACGCGTCCGGTCGAAAAAACATGCCTCGGGGAGCTTACTGGAAACGACCGGACGCTGGGGCTTCAACATCCGGTCAGTTTTGACCGGAGCTTCCGGTCAGCTTCGTAGCCGTTGAAATCTGACGAACAGCGTTTGAAGCTGGTGACGCGTGGCGTCCATCAGGCGACCGGACGCTGAGGGCCAGCGTCCGGTCGGTATGACCGGAGCGTCCAGTCAGAGCGTGTTTTGCCCAGTGAAGGGGTACAACGGCTCTATTTGATGGGGGCTCTATTTATAGCCCCATGGCCAGCTCAAGGGAGCACTCTTGCACATTTTCATTGACATAGCAACCTTGTGAGCTTAGCCAAAGCCCTCCCACTCATCTCCATCATTGATCCATCATCATTGTGAGATTGGGAGAGAATCCAAGTGCATTGCTTGAGTGATTGCATCTAGTGGCACTTGGTATTCGTGTTGCGCTGCGGATTTTGCTTGTTTCTCTTAGTGGTTTCCACCACCTAGATGGTTGGAGCAGCGGTGAAGGATCGGCACAAGTTGGTGATTGTTCGTGGTCGCCTTCGGTGATTGTGAGGGGAGTTGTACCTTCTCCGGCGGAGCGCCGAAAGGTAACTCTAGTAAATTGCTCGTGTCATTGAGTTACCTCACTTGTGGGTCGGTTCTTGCGGTGTCCAATCATGTGGACGAGGTTTGTGAAACACCTCTTAGCCGCCGAACCACCAAGTGTTGGTCGACACAACGGGGACGTAGCGTGTTGGCAAGCACGTGAACCTCGGGAGAAAATCGATTGTCTCTCTTCTTTGTCATTCTCCCGGTGATTGGCTATATATTCATCTTGTGATTGGTTCATCCCCTACACGTCGGTATAATCACTCTACTCACTCATTTACATTCTTGCAAACTAGTTGATACAAGCTCTTTAGTGTAATTAGAATTGAGAGCTTGCTTTATTATTTACATTCATCTAGTTGAGCTCTTTAGAGTAGCAAGGTTGAGAGCTCTTAGTGAGTAATTACATAGCTAGTTTGTGTGTCTAAGTATTCATTGCAACTAGAATTGTTGGATAGGTGGCTTGCAACCCTTGTAGAGCTAGAGCAAGTTTGCATTACGCTATTTGTCATAGTAATCAAATTGCTCTAGTTGATTTGTAGATTTTTAAATAGGCTATTCACCCCCCCTCTAGCCATATTAGGACCTTTCACCGGACGTGTCAGTTTGAGTGCGACCGAACGTAGGACCCCAACGTCTGGTCACTTCCACTATGGTTCTAGAGATGCTCAGCTGCGACCGAACGTGCCTGGTCGATCACGATCGGATGCAGTATCAGCGTCCGGTCCTTCTCCTCTTCTTTGTACCACCACGTCAGTGGGACCAGATGCACCAACTCAGTGTCCGGTCACGAAGTGACCCAGCATCTGATCAAAGACCTATGCCTGTGCCTTCACAGCTACCACTGATCGGACACAGGACCCTAGCGTCCGGTCATTGCATGACCAGCGTCCGGTGCACTATGTGAAACCCTATTTTTCTATACAAGGTGCCGGTGGCAACGTCGGACTATCCGCCGGTGAAGTTTCAAACCCTTGCTCCCAAGTGCTAAACACAATGTGTATCACCTTTGTGCATGTGTGTTAACATATTTTCACAAACATTTTCAAGAGATTAGCCACTCAACTTGCCACGCCACTCGATCCTAGTGATGATGCAAAGTAAGATCACTCGAGTGGCACTAGATGACCGATATGCAAACAAGTTTGCTCCTCTTGATAGTATGGCCATCTATCCTAAACCCGATCATCAACTTCTCTACACACCTATGACTGGTGAAAATGAAATGCCCTAGGTTATACCTTTGCCTTGCACATTCCATTCCATCTCCTCCAATGTCAAGGCAACACATGCACCAACACGATCAATAATGATATGATCCACTTCATATCATCACATGATCATATTGGTTCATTGATCTTGATTTCACTTGCTTTTCACCGTTGCCTTCATCTATCGGTGCCATGTCTTGCTCAAGCTTCACCGCCACGCGGTCCATCGCTCCAAAGCCTCGAACTTGCCCTTCACGCTTGCAACCAGTCCATCAAGCCAAGTCTTGTCTTGATCTTCTCCACCTTGATCACATGACTCAATGTCATGTCTCATGTGTGATGAGCTCCTTCATCATCACATGTATGAGCTTTGCAACATCTCTAAGCCATTTCAACCTTCATGGCATATGTTGCTCATACACATGTACCTGTGGACTAATCACCTATGTATCTCACATAAACACAATTAGTCCAGCTAGGGTTGTCACTCAATTACCAAAACCACACAAGGACCTTTCAACTGCTTCATCGGCTTGGAGCCTGGCCTGATCTTCAAGGCATGCTCGGTGACTTCTCTCAGAATGCCTGGCATGTCCGAGGGTCTCCATGCAAAGATGTCTCTGTTGGAGTGGTGGAAGTCGACGAGCGCGCTTTCCTATTTGGAGGAAAGCGTGGTGCTGATGCACACCACTTTGCCCTTAGAGCTGCTGAGGTCTATGAGGACCTCCTTGGTGCCCTCTACAGGCTCGAAAGACCCGGCCGACTGCTTGGGGTCAGGCGCTTCTTCGATGACCTCCTCCCTGATGGCCGTAAGCTCTTTGGAGGCGACAATTGCCGTGGCATGTTCGTAGCACTCGACCTCGCACTCGTAGGCACGCTGGAAGGAGATGCCGATGGTGATGACCCCGCATGGACCCAGCATCTTTAACTTCAGATAGGTGTAGTTGGGGACGGCCATGAACTTCGCATAGCATGGATGCCCCAGGATGGAGTGGTAGGTCCTATAGAACCCGACCACCTCGAAGTTAAGGGTCTCCATCCTATAATTGGTCGGATTCCCAAAGGTGACGGGCAGATCGATCTACTCAAGTGGCACAACCTGCTGTCTAGGCGCAATGCCATGGAAAGGAGCTCCGGTCGGCCGAATGAGCGATCAGTCGATGCCCATGGCATCGAGCATTTTAGCGTACATGATGTTGAGGTCGCTGCCTCCATCCATCAGCACCTTGGTGAGCCGCTTCATGCCGATGATCGGGTCGACCATGAGCGGGTATCTTCCAGGCTACGAGACGCTTTTCGGGTGGTCAGTCCGATCAAAGGTTATGGCAAAGTCCGACCATCGGAGAAAGGAAGGCGTAGTCAGCTTGGCTGTATAGACCTCGTGGCATGAAAGCTTCTAGCGGTGCTTGGAGTCATAGGCCACCGACCATCCAAAGATCATGACGTAGCCATCCAACATCAGAAATCTACCATCCTTCCCCTCGGCGTCGTCTGTGGCTGGCTTGGGTTCCTTCCTATGCTCCCCTTGTTGGAGCCTCTGGATAAGAACCGCTTCATGAGGACGCAATCCTTGTATAGGTGCTTGATGGACAAAGCATGGTTCGGGCATGTCCCTTCGAGCAGCTTCTCAAAGTGGTCCGGGGTAGCCTCGGCGGGCTTTCAACCCCTTGCGGTCGGCAGTGGCCATGAGCGAGCCCTCACACCGCTGCTTGTTCTTCTTCTTGTTGGGGTGGTTGAAGGCGGCTTCGCTGGCGTCCTTGTCCCGCTTTGCCTTGCCCTTGGGGCGGTCAAAAATCGCACCGACCGCCTCCTTGCCCAAGGCATGGCTGGTGGCGATGTCGAGGAGCTCCTTGGTGGTTCACGGGCCCTTACGTCCCAGCTTGTGAACCAAGGACTCACAGGTGGTCCTAGATAGGAAAGCTCCTATGACATCCTCGTCGGCGACGTCGGGCAGCTCGTTGCACTACCGGGAGAAGCGCTGGATGTACCCATGAAGAGTTTCCCCGGACTTCTATCGGTAGTTTTTGAGATCACATGGGTTCCTAGGATTGGCGTATGTGCCCTGAAAGTTTCCCACGAAGATATCTTTTAGGTCCGCCTAACTTTGGATTTGGTTGTGCGGAAGGTGTTCCAACCACGTTCACGCCAAATCGGCCAGGAAAAATAGAACGTTGCGGATAATGAAATTGTCACTATCCGCTCCACTGGCTTGGCAAGCAAGCCAATAATCCTCGAGCTACAGTCTGGGGTTTGTTTCCCCAGAGTATTTTGGGATGTTAGTCGATGGTCTGTACCGCGGTGGGAAGACGACATTGAGGATGTGTCGGCCAAAGGCCTGAGGTCCTAGCAAGTTGGGGCTCAAGCTTCAGTCCTCACTGCTGTCGTAGCATCGGTCATGACGAGGGTGGTAGCTACGGCTAGCCTCCTCCCTCTCATCATCATGGGCACACCTATGGGTATCTAGGGTGTTGCGTGCGTCACGGTGGAGGCCGAGACGCTCATGCACCAGGGCCACGGCACGCGGCCTACCGCCTCGCTGTGCCTGGTAGACTGACATGTCCCTGTCGGGTCGCTTTGAGGGCGCGCACTGGCAGGCGTTGAGCTCGCGTTGTCAGGACAGCGAGCTCTTGGCCTGCTGCACCGTCGCATGCTCGAGTAGCATGCGAATCTCAAGATGGCCCCAACGATCCTTGGGTATCATGGGCTCTAGAAGCCCCCAGAGCAAGGCCGCCATGGCAGAAATGTTCTAGCTTGCCCGTGTGAAGTGTGGGAGGGCTTCGTCATCCTCAATGATCCTTTGGGTCACATCGCGGGCCATGGCGCGTGCACGCCCTCCATCTCCATGGCGCTTGATCTCTCGCTTGAGCTTTGTGCATTCCTATTCAAGCTAGAGTTGTGATTCTTTGAGCTCTTGGTGCTGCGCCCTCAGCTGCTCTACCTGTAGGCGAGGTGGGGCCCTTGCTCCCCCTCGACCTCATTATCGAGGTCATCTGTTGGGGTAGCCCATCCCTTGTGGATGCTTTCAATGTATCCCTCGGGGGTACCTGCCATAAAACATTCTCACGAGGGGTGATGGCTCCCCCTGCTAGAGTCAAAGTCAGAGGGTGACTCCGATTCTCCCACGAGAAGGTTGTGAAAAGATTCCGTGATGTATTCGGTCATCCCCATGAACTCGTTGTTTGTAGGGGATGGGGGCGTGCGCTGCACCACAAGGTGACCAACGATCTCTGCGGTGTTGCGTAGACCGGACGAGAGTGCTGTCGGGGCGCTCCGGATGAGGTAGTCTAGGGAGAGCGGCTCTCCTTCGACAAGCTACATCATGACGTTGGTGAACGAGAAGGTGAGGCGGTGCAGGTCCTCCCAGTATGGTCGGGGTCCCAGGAAGGCGCCGAGGTAGCGCTCTAGCCTCCGGTAATCGAAGCCAAGGAGCTAGTCTCTCCTGGGGGCGTGAGCCTCTGGTGCATGTAGCTATAGCTCCTCAAGCGTCTCGGCGATCGCGTCGAGGCTAGTGAAGTGGAGAGGCTGGACGACGGCGGGAACCTGCGCCAACTCTCCCTCTATCGTAACAATGAAGTCTAGGTTCTCAAAGTGCACGTGCGTGCCTGGGACCCAGCTGACGCCATGACTAGCCATCCAAGGCCTGATGTGGACATCGAGATGCGCAAAAAGCCCCTACCTAACGCGCCACTGTAGGTGTTTTTGGACCACCAACGTGTAAATTTGTATTTGCGCGTCTGGCTCGGATGGTGTGCTCGGTGGACACAAGAATTTATACTGGTTTGGGAAGAATGTCCCTATGTCTAGTTCGTTGCTGATCGTGTTACCGACACTTGGTTTGCAGTAGGGGTTACAAATAGGCGAGAGAGGGAGAGGATCCCAAGTCTCTGGTGGAAGGAGTGAACGGGTGCTAAGAGCTCGTTTGCCGCTCAGCCGTGTGCTCGTGTCATGCTCTTGTGTTTTGATCTCCCCTTTTCATGGGGCGCCCTGCTTCCCCTTTTATAGGCGAAGGGAAAGCGCGGGTTACAGAGGAGGAAAAGGAGAAGAACGAGGGAGAGAAGAAGGCTTCTAGTGTTGCTGGGTTCTTCTTCTCCTTCATGCGGGTCCCGCCGATCCTATAGATGTCAACAGGGATGGGTCCATGTCGCGGCCTTATTCGTCAGGCTATCTCCAACAACAACACCCAAAATACAAGACCCATTCGTCCTTGGGGTAGCGCTATAGGCAAAAGATTCAATACCTATTCGGCATCTTCTCCAACAACAAGACCCAAAAGAGAATCCTTTCTACAAATGGGTTTTTAGGAGAGAGGATGCCCATATTTGGGTTGTCCTTGGGCGAGACGGAGCCCATGGGCATTAGGTCGAGGCGAGACGGAGCCCAGGCCTTGGGGTTGGGTGATACCTTTTAATATGTATCGAGCCATCCGGGGAAGTCAACGTGGGCGCTAATTTCCTTGCTTTTGGTATCCCTAATATCGATACCTGACAACCTAAAATGGTGATGTACCCAATGCTGAATGAAGAGTGGTGTTATACCAAAATTCAGCAACTGACAACCATTAGCTCCACTATCTTGGGCAAGAGTGAACTATGCATCGGAGAAAGCCTTCTAAGCATTGATTAAGATGTTTAGTCTGTTCACCAGTTTGTGGATGGTATGCCAAGCTCATCAATAACTAAGTATCAGTTAATCTAAACAGCTCTTACCATAGATTGCTTTGAAGATTGGATCTCTGTCTGATATGATAGCCTTTGGTAAACCATGCAATTTGTAGACATTATCCAGAAACACCCATGCAATTTGAAGGATAGTATATGGATGATGTATAGGGATGAAGTGTCCATACTTGGAAAACTTGTCCACTACCACTAGAATAGTATTGTACCTATCAGATATAGGTAAGCCTTCTATAAAATCTAGACTAATGACTTCCCAAGCTTGTGAAGGCACTGGTAATGGCTGGAGCAGCCTAGGCATCTTTGTATGCTCCACTTTTGCTTGCTGACAAATCTCACATTGCTGTACAAATTGTTGCACAATTTGTTTCAGGTTGGGCCAAGCAAAGAGGTGTTTCACCCTATTATAAGTTGATGAATGCCTGAAAGCCTCCTATACCACTGGCATGCAAAGCTTGTAGGATATGCTGCTGAGCTAATATATTATGGCCAACCTAGATTCTGTCTTGAAACCTTATAATTCCATCCTTTAACTAAAATCCCTTGTCATTTTCACCCAATAGTGCTAATTCAGCTAACAATTCAATGACTTCCTGTCCAGCAGCACATCTAGATAAAGCATCAGCAGCAACATTGTTGATACCTTTCTTGTACTGAATCTGATAGTCCAAATCCATGAGCTTCACTAGTGCCTTGTGCTGGATTTTAGAAGTAACTCTTTGCTCTGTGATATGCAACAAACTCTTATGATCAGTTCTTATAAGGAACTTCTTGTGCTGCAAATATGGTCTCCATCTATCAATAGCCATCAGAATTGCTAAACACTCTTTCTCATAAACTGACAATGTTTGGCTTCTAGGACACAAATGTTTGCTCAAATAAGCCACTAGGTGATTGGCTTGCATTAACACTGCCCCAATGCCATAATCACTGGCATCAGTTTCAAGCACAAATGGAAGCTCAAAGTTAGGCATAGCTAACACTAGTGCTTGCACCATTTTTTTGCTTGAGCTGCTGAAATGCCTTTTCTGTTTGTGCAGTCCACTAAAACTGACATCCCTTCTTCAATAATTCAGTCAATGGCCTAGCCATCATGCCATAATGCTGAATAAATTTCCTATAGTACCCTGTGAGTCTAAGAAATGCTCTTAACTGCTTGACAATGGTTGGAGTTGGCCAATTGACCACAGCTTGCACCTTGGTTGGGTCTATAGACACCCCTTCTGTTGAAATGACATGACCCAAGTAGTCAACAGATGGCTGAGCAAATACACATTTAGACCTCTTGATGTAGAATTGATGCTTGGCCAGGAATTGAAATACTTTAGCTAATAGCTTTACATGCTCTTCGAGAGTGGCACTATAAATTAGGATGTCGCCCATGAATACCAACACTCCCCGACGCAACAATGATGGAAATATAGTGTTCATTAAGCTCTAGAATGTAGCCGGTGCATTTGTTAGTCCAAATGGCATAACTAGGAACTCATACAGTCCTTGATGAGTTTGAAATGTCGTTTTATACTCATCGCCCACTGCCATTCTGATCTGATGATATCCTGCACTAAAGTCAAGCTTGGTAAACCACCTTGCACCACTAATTTCATCCAATAACTCATCGACTACTGGCATTGGATGCTTATGCTTCATTGTTATTGCATCTAGTGTTAGCCCATAGGATCACCGGCTCAGGTGAGTCGACCACTCACCAGTCTTGCCGACCATGGCCGAGCACGACAGAGGCTGTTCGACCACACACACTATGGCTCGAGGTAGAAGAAGAGGGAGAATAGAGCATACACAAACAGTATAAGCACCAACACTGGCCGGAGCCTTGTATAGGAGATGGCAGAACTGAACTCTCTTTGTTGAGTTGCAGTGGCAAATTATATATATAACTCTATCCATCTAGTCCTAGTACAGCTACCCTGCTGCAACAGTGACTAGATAACACAGCATGACTGACTTCTGTGCCTGTCCCTGCATGTGGCTATAGTACGGTAGGTGAGCCATTTGGCGCCTGCCTTTTCGGTGCTGCCTTCCCTTGCTGTGTGTTCATACAAGGAAGCAATAGATTATCTAACAATTCTTTCCCTAATCCTACTGCTATCCCTTGTACCCCCTCCATGATGATCATCTCCTTCTGCTCCATGAGTCGAAGACGTCCGAGTGGCTTGGTGAGGACGTCCACGAGTTGCCGACCAGTTTTGACGAACTCAATGACGATCTACCCTCCATCGACACAGTCCTTGAGGAAGTGGAACTTCACATCGATGTGTTTGCTCCGGTTGTGCAGAACTAGATTCTTCACGAGGGCGATGGCGGGCTGGTTATCCACCATCAGCACTGGTGGGTGAGCTTCCACGCCGGTCAGCTCGCCCAGCAGCCGGTGCAGCCACACAACTTGGCATGCCGCAGTGGCCGCCACTACGTACTCTGCCTCGCACATAGATAGCGCCACCATCTTCTGTTTCAATGACAGCCATGAAATTGGAGCCGACCTGAGGAAGACAAGCACTCCAGAGGTGCTCAGTCATCTGTCGATGTCCTCGGCCATGTCTGCATCGCTGAACACAGTTAGCTACAGCCTACTCCTACCGGTCTTGGGAAAAATGATCCCCTGATCCATTGTCCCCTTGACGTAGCGCAGTAGCTGCTTCACCACAACCCAATGATCCTCTCTGGGATCCTCCATGAAGCTACTGATGTAGCCCACGACGAATGCAATGTCCGGCCTCGTATGGACTAGGTAGCACAGACCGCCGATGATGCTCTGGTAGAGTGTTGCATCTACCTTCGCCGTGGTGCTGGCATTCATCAGCTTTAGCTGCTCCTCCATCGGAGTCACGCATGGCTTGCACTCAGCCATGCCGCTACGCTCCAATAGCTTCAAGGCATACATGCTTTGACTAATTATGAGTTCCTCCTTCCTCTTTCTCACCTCGATGCCGAGGTAGTAGGAGAGTACGCCGAGATCGCTCATTCAAAAAATGAGCTGCCATCTCGCGCTTGAAGCTGTTGATGTCCTCCGTGTGTGCGCCGGTGACAATCAAGTCATCCACATACACGCCAACGACGAGCTCCTCCTTCCCTCACCGCCACGTGTAGAGCACGTGCTCGGTTGCGCACCGCTGGAACCCAAACTCACCTAGCATGGCGTCAAGCTTGGTGTTCCATGCTTGTGGGGCCTGCCATAGCCCGTAGAGCGCCTTATGTAGTCAGAGCACCCTATGCTCCTCTCCCTTGACGGCGAAACCTAGAGGTTGCCTAATGAAGACTGTCTCTGCCAGCTCGTCATTGAGGAAGTGTAACACCCCGGGTGTTTTAAATACTAAAACTGTCATGTCATCATATGCATTGCAAAGCATTTGGTCATATTGCAAACGTTGATATGCATTCACTAAAACAAGTTTACATTCATGTATAAGTGTTGAATTGTATTGTTTGAATCAAGTTTGAAATACCTGTATTGTTTTGAAATTCCGAAAACCTTAATTTCAGTATTTAAATTCTACCCTAAAACTCATTTCAAAATCTAAGCATATTTTGGGGTTGAGCTTAAAAGCAAAAGTGTAGATCTTGTCAAGTTGTACAAAGTTGGTGTTTGGAGTTTTCAAAGTTGTTTAGTAAAATTTGAAGTAATTTGAAAAGGCATAATTCTTTAAAGTGTCCCTTTTGAATTCAAATTTGAATTTCAAAATGTAAAATGAATTTGGATATGGTTTCAAAAGCAAAGTTGTAGAACTTTTGATTTTGAACAACTTTTTGTTTTTGGAGATTTTTGAGTTGTTATGAAATTTTGAGAGTAATTTGTGAATTTTGGAGAATGGCAATCCTGTAATATTGATGAAGCAGTGTTCACCGCTCTTGCTACATGCTTGCGTGAACTTGATTTGCTTCGATGCAGCGTGGCCGTCCGAGGCGTCGCGTTACATGTATGAAAGGCTTCGTCGTGGCTTCCTTGCGCTTCCTTGGCTGCCCTATAAAGCTCTGGAGTCGTCGCCGTTCTTCTTTTCCTTTGCTCTGCTTTTCTTCCGTCACCTTGCTCATCTCCCGTGAGCCGTTGCCGTCCTTTGTCGTGTTCGCCATCGCCGATAAGCTAGCTCCAGCTCCGCCTACTCCTTTATGCGCGTCCATTTAACCCCTCAATTTAGTCTCGATTTTACGAGAAACGCATGGCATAACGTACTTCTTCTTCGCGGTAAACAAGCGGCTTCGGTGATCCCGTTTCACCGTGGTCGTGGCCTCCGTGAGCTGTTGCTTCGACAGCGTAGCTCCAGCTTTCGTCTCGATCTTTGTGATGCTTAATCCGTTGTTGCTTGCTCATTTTGATCACCACGATCCACCGCACACCATCACCGACGATCCTTGCTCCGCCGCCGTTCTTTGTGCACGTCGATTCCAGCTCACGCCGCTTCTCCGACCTTGCTCGCTCCGCTCCGTCGTGTTCGTGGTGAGCTACTGGTGCTTCTGTACCGTTTATTTAATCGCTACGAGCTCCTGTCGCGGCGTAGTGCCGCTGAGCCACCACCGCGTCGCCATGGCCGATGCCAAGCTCGTAGCTCGTAGTAATTCATCTAGCTAGTGCCTTCAATCGATGCTTGCCGTGATGATGTGGTCATTTTGGTACCTTGACCGTCGCCTTTGGATTCACCGTCGGCGAGTTTGCTTGGTCGGTCATTGGCCGTCGTCGTCGAAGTCAATCAGTGTGAAGGTTGAAGATGACATGTGGGGTCCGATGTCAGTGACTCAGCGTTCAAATGAGTTTTCTGTTTTTCAGATTTATATGAATAGTGCTGGAATTTGTTATTTTTGTGTAAATTTATTTAGAGCTCCAAAAATTATGAAATATTGATTTTAAGTATTTTTGGGGTATGATAAAAATTGCTCAATTAATTAATAAATGACTTTCCATGATTTTTCTAGGCTTAATTAATTATCCAAAAATTATGAAAATTGTTTTGCCACTTAGTTATCATGTAATGAACATTTACAAAAATTTTGAGCCCAATTGGAATAAGTTGATTTATTTCATAATTCTTAATTAAATAATTAATTCATAAAAGCAAATAGTAACCTTTAATGATTTAGGTTTTGATTGAATTTTTGATTGGGTGATGTCCTTGGGTCATTAGTGGATAATGATCTTTGGCAATTGATGTGTGTATTACGAAATGATTTAGTTAGATTAGCTTATAACTGTACCGTGAAGGAAAGTTGTATTCAAGTTGCTAACTTTTGTATCCATCATCGAGCATCATGTTTTGTATTCCGCATCATGTTAAACATGGCATTGTTACTACGTGTAGTGAACGAAGGTGAACCCGTGGTAGTTAATCAAGTAGTTGAGGAGGTTGAGCCATCTGTGGAGGTTGGTGTTGATATCGGTGGAACGACTCCGGACCCGGACTTTTCCATCATCGAAGGCAAGCCCCGGATGCATTTAAACCTACCTTGTGTTTTACAAATTGATTTCGCTTTTGCTTTTCAATACTGCATTAAGTGATTAGAAGTCAAGTGGAAACCTAATTGATGCATTACCAATCTCGTTTTCCTTATCTACCTTGTTAACCATTTTAATTCGTATATGGCTAGTTATGCTTAGTCATGCTTAGATAATAAAAGTCGGGTGATTACCTGTCACCTGCGAACTTTCAATGGAACTTTGGTTAATTATGTTAACATGTGATATGGAAATGTGGAGTAATAAATCTAGACCAGGCGGACTCGGTGTGTGTGAGCCACAAGACATGGAGGTCTTGTGAGCGGGTTCTTTCTGCCCGTGTCGATTAAGGTCCGTACCGTTGTTGAACCGCTTGAGGTGAGACTTTGTAGTACTAACCGCATACTCCGGTAAGCCTTAACTTGGCTATTCTATTACGGGAATGGCTACTCGCGCACTGGGAGTGGAGAGATGGCGGGAATAGCGTGTACCCACGTGGCAATGGGCTGGAGTGTGGAGTACTGTATTCTCGGGTGGCGCGGACCCGTTCTTGTTTAGAGGATCCGAGGGTAGGTTGATATATGTAGGTCGGGGACCTGCATATGTCGTGTGGTCTGGAATTCCCAGCTGGGTTTATAATCGGTTCGAATCGTCGTTGCTCCTCGGTTATGGAGACTCACTTCTCTGTTCATCATCGTAGTATTAATAACTGTAACTTGAGGGCAATTTGAGAAAGTGTTGGATATGAAGTTTCATGATCTCATTACGGATCGTGTCAGATTTGTATAAGATCTTATGAAATGTTAAATGTTGATAAAAACAATTTTGTTACAAAGCTTTTACGCAAAATAACTTTGATTATTGTTAAAGCCCTACCTTGAATTCCTAAGCCTGCATTCCTGATTCTTATTTGTTATTTCGGTTAAGTCTTGTTGAGTACTTTTGTACTCAGGGTTCGTTGACCCTTGTTGCAGGTGCGCCTCATGAGTCGATCTGTTTTGGATCGTGCTGCATGACTATAGTTCGATCTGATGACGAGAAGTAAATGTGTGGCCCTTGGGCAGGGCAGTTTTATTGTGTGTTTTGTATTATATTATAATGCCACTCCACTACTTCGTTTTGTATTAATAATTATACTTAGTTTGTAAGGTTTGAAACAACTGGTTTGTAAACTAAGTTGCTATAATGCTTCCGCTGTTTTTACTCTGAGGTATCTATTTGAATAAACTGTTGTAATACTGCAATGACTCTGTAATGTGATCCTGCTCGGAAATCGTGGATGATTCGGGGTTCCCCGAGGACACCCGACAGTCTTCTTAGGTTATCGGTAACATATGCATAGATGTCCAAGGTCGTTGGACAGTGACAGGTGCATGTGGGCCCAATAATTTAGGAGGTTCTGCCACAGGAAGGCCGATTTAACATCCAAGTGATGGACGCGCCAGTCCTTTGCTGCTGCCAAAGCTAGTAGCAAACGGACAGACTCCATGCGTGCTACGGGCGCAAAGTCTTCCTCGAGGTTGATGCCCTCGCGCTGAACAAAGCCTTGGGCGACGAGGCACACCTTGTGCTTGACAATGGCACCGAGCTCATGCCGCTTGACCTTGTACACCCACTTCAGGCTGATCGGATGGCTTCCTGGAGGTGGATCAACGAGCTACCATATCTCGTTTTCCTCGATCGCCTTCATCTCCTCCAATATCGCTCGTCGCCAGTTTCCGTCATGCTTGGCCAGCGTGAACGTGGGTGGTTCCTCCGCGCTGATGAGCAGCAGCTGTTGATAATTGAGCAGCCGACCAGCTAGGCCTGAGGGCCCTGTGCCACCGATGATGTCGTCCAGCCTGCGGAACTGCACCTCCTTACCTTCATGGAACCCATCCACGAACTCAGTGATGTCACTTGGAGGTGAGGCGAACTCGATCAGTATTGATGGAGTTCCTTGTTCTGCCTGAGTGCTCGGCACAACACCTAGAGTGCTCAGCACTACTCCTGGACAGCTCGTCACCACTCCTGGAGTGGTCTGCACCCCTCTTGGAGTGCTCGGCTCACATCTTGCAGTGGTCGGCACCACTGCAAGACCCCATGGCTCCACTATGGGAGTGCTCAGCACCCATCCTGGAGTGGTTGCCACCACTATAGAACCTCCTAGCACCACTCCTAGAATGCTCGGCATCCCTCCACTAGTGCTCGGCACTCCTCCCTAAGTGCTCGACATCCCTCTTGAAGTGCTCGGCACCGCCCTAGGAGTGCTTGGCTCTGTTGCTGGAGTGCTCGGCACCCCTCCCGGCGTGCTTGGCACCTCTTCCCTAGCGTCTCCACCATCGTGGATGACCAGGTGCTCGACGATGAAAGTGCTGGTGAAGCCGCTAGCTTCCCCCGTGCTCGGACTGTTCTAGTCCCAAGCCGCCTTCTCGTCGAACATGACGTCGCGTGAGACAAACACCTTGTCTCCACGTGGGTTGTAGAGCCGGTATGCCTTGGTACCCTCCATGTAGCCTAGGAACACCATCGGTGTGCTCCTGTCCTCTAGCTTGTTGAGGATCGGCTTTGTCTTCCTGACATGGCCGATGCAGCCGAATGTCCGGAGGAAGGACACGCTACAGTATCTAGCTCTGTGTGTCATATTACGTCTACTTAATTTGTGAATAAAATTTGGCATATCAAAGATTTGGCGAATAAAAAATTGACACTTTTTAAGGAAAAAGTTGGACAAAAAAGTTTATCATAGATATGGCAAACTAAACGGGAGATTAATAAGTTCTAATATCAAACTAAATAACAGTCAAAATCGCCAAATTTTTTTGCTTGACATATAGTGATTTTAGAAGCCATCCAAACAGGCCACGGCCTTCAGGTGTGATGCATGCACGGTACGTGTAGCGTCCCGTGATTCTGTGTAATATAAAAATCCCAACTTTCAAAAATTTTCGTTGCAATGTGTGTTGCATGTAGTGAGTAGTCAAATGTTCTCTGTCTCGCCATGATCTAAAAATTCAGGACTTTAAAACTTTTTGCAACAATAACACCATTGTCATGTTGTTGACTAAGTCAACATCATGGCAAGGCAATATTCCTAAAATAAAACCCTAATACCTCCCATCTTATTCAACTGAATTTACAATAAACTTGTGCACCTCATATTGTATGTAGATGCACGTGTGATTTGGTTCTTGTCTCGATTGTGCTTGGAGGTAGGCCTTCTAAAATCCTTGTGTAGAAATAGAAACTCTAGAGCCAATTTAGGAAAATCACTCCTCCTTAATCCCTTGGCCAGTAGGTTGCATAAGCATGCATGCTCTTGTGCTCAAATGTTTGCATGGTAATGTGGATCACGTAAGTAGGCAGATACCCCCTTCGTGTCTCTATGAACAGGAGCATGCATGACACAAGGAAAAAGCTCTGCATTCACTACCGTTGCTTGTACCGAGCCCAACCGCAAGCAGCCAACAAAGCACGCCGTCCTCCCTGTGTCGTGAGCCCTGACCTCTAGCCCAATCGCACTCCACCCTCAAGCCTAGCTCGGATCCCTGGCCCAAGCTCCCAAGAGGCCCAGCGACCATAGTTGGCCATGCAGCCCGAGCCCACCGGCCCGGCCCAAGGCCCATTTTTTGGCCCGGACCAAGCACGGCCTGGACTGGCGGCTAGCGGGCCTGGGCTGGCATGGCCTGGAGGAGCAGGCCATGCCTGGGCCTTACCCTAGGCACGTGGGCCAGCATGGCATGGCCTGCTATAGAGCCGACGGCCCGCTAGCGACCCGGCCTGCTGCCTCCCCGCGCTTCGCATTGGTCGTATTCCCCACGCCCCGCATTGACCTGCCGCCTCCCCGCGCCCCCTCCCGCTTCAGACTCGCACTCCACCCCAATTCCCCACGAACCCGAACTCCCTTCTGGCTTCCCTCCCCTCCCCACCACCCAGACAGTCCCTCCCCCACGCACGCGGCGGATCCTCCTCGGTGGCGCCCACCGCCACCCCTCCCTGGCTGCCCCTGCCTCCTCCTACCCCAACGTGGAGTGCGCGACCACCGCCTCCGGCCGGTTTCGCCTCGGGGACAAGCACACACCGAGCGACTCCCCGCCACCTCCCATGGCTACCCCTGCGTCGTCCATCTCTCCCTCCCTCCCTCCTCGCGCTTCGCATTGGTCGTATTCCCCGCGCCCCGCATTGACCTGCCGCCTCCCCGCGCCCCCTCCCCGCTCGCTTTCAGACGCACCCCCAATTCCCTAAACCCGAACTCCCTTCCTGGCTTCCCCTCCCCCTCCCCACCGCCCGCATAGTCCCCTCCCCACGCACGTGGCCGGATCCTCCTCGGTGGCGCCCACCGCCACCTCCCGCGGGCTGCCCCTGCCTCCTCCTACCACGCGTGGGTGCGCGACCACCGCCTCTAGCCGGATCCGCCTCGGGGACAAGCACACCGACGACAGCCGCCACCTCCCACGGCTACCCCTGCGTCGTCCATCTCTCCCTCCCTCCCTCAGCTTAGATTTGGCTACCAGTGCGGATCTCTCTCCCTCTCCCTCCCTCCCTCAGTTCAGATCCGGTGGCCTCCCTCCCTCCCTCATCCTCGGTGCACGACGACGCCCTCCCTCCCTCCCCATGCGGATCCCCCTCTCCCTCTCCCTCTCCCTCACTCCCTCAGCTCAGATCCGGTGGCGGTGGCCTCCCTCTCTCCCTCATCCTCAGTGCACGGTGGAGCCCTCCCTCCCTCCCCGTGTGGATCCCCCTCTCCCTCCCTCCCTTAGCTCAGATCCGGTGGCGGTGGCCTCCCTCTCTCCCTCATCCTCGGTGCACAGCGGGCTCCCTCCCACCCCCTCTTCATCTCCTCTCCATCACTTGAGGGAGGGTGCCGCCTGCGCAGCTCCTTCCCCCGAGATCCAGAGCTCCGCCACTCCCAGCCCTAGTGGCCACCTCCTGCTTGTCTCCCCGCACGGCTGCGGCACACACGCCGGCCTCGAGCACGCCGGCAGCCGCCCTCCTCCCCCAAGGCCCCTATGCGGTGGCTAGCCTCAGTGGGCCTCGGGCTGGCACGACCTGTGAAAATGGTTGTGCTTCTTGAGCTGGCTCGGCACGGAAATCAGCCCATAGGGCCATGCCTGGGCCGAAGGCCAGGCCCATGGCCCTGTGAGGCACGGCTCGGGAGGCACGGCGTGCCATGCCGGGCTGGGCTGGCCCATTAGCCATCTATACCAGCGACCGCCGAAATCCACCAGGTCAGCCTCACGTTTCCCCTCTCCTCTCTCGTGCACAGCACACGCACGAATGAGACGTAGCTCATGCATGCTCCTATACAATGCCGTATGCTAGGCCCATCAGTCAGCCGCATGGGGAAAAGGAGGATCCAGGGACGCCGTTTGCTTTTCGTCGCTCGACCGTGAACAGCGTCGTCGTCTTCTTCCTTTTTCCCTGCCTTGGCTACTTTCCGTCCGAAGTTGAAGACCGCCGCTCCGTTTCCCGTCGTAGTGCGCCCATGCCTTCGCGGGCCCTAACAAGCCACGCCCTGCGCCCTTAACCGCATGGACGTGCCTACGACCGATGTGCCTTCTCGAAGCTTCCCGAGCCAGATGCCTGGATGCATGCCACGTATGCCGTGGCGAGGACGCCTTGATCACCGCCGCCCGTCCCATCACTTGTTCCCTCGCGAACCCTAGCGGACCGCCTATAAAAGCCTCGGCCAGCCTCGCCCTTACCCTCTCCCTCCAGTCCACCGCCACTCCTCTTCCTCTGTTCTCCTCTCCACCACCTTCGATCGATGGAGCCAGAGCAGTCCACGCACGGTCAAGGTGTCGCTACGTAGGACCGGTGAGGCGGTCCACACCTTCAAGGATGCGCTCCCGATCGGAGGCAACTCCGATGCTGCTCCACCACATCCGTGCGAGCGTCGTCGTGCCCACGCACGGGAAATCCTGGGCGCAACACGACCACGCTGGCCTCCGCACGTCCTGCCGGCAGCACCTACCGTCGGGGAGACTCCCTCCATGGCCAAAAGCTTCCTCTTTTACCTCCTAGAGCCATGCTCTTTATTTTGCAGCATCATCTCATCAGCAACGTCGTGGCCGTGACCCCATCCGGTGTCGCGCAACCTTCGCACGGGAGGCCACCTTCGTTGTCAACCCGAATGCCACTGTCTCGGCCTTGAACCACCGTGACGTGGAGCTGCGAACACCCGTTCATGACCGCCATTCACATCGCCTTCATCCTCAAGCCAACGGTGAGCCCTTTCCTTCCCAAAGCCTCCGCCTTTCTCCCCCATTGCCCTATCGATCCTGTTAGATTGATCTCTAATCCCAAACTAGGCCCAATGGCCTAGTTGGGCCTTTGATCCACGCCCTGATCGGGGGCGCCCAACCCACTATGGCTGGAGGGCCCCTATCACACTGCGCTATATATAGAGGTGGGGGCCGGTGGCTCTGAGTACAAGGTTCGCCTGAGCCGAGCTCCCCACCGAAATCCCTAATCTGATCTAGAGGGTGCGCAGCCAGTGATGGGAAGCACTGCTACCACTGCACTGCGCTGCAACCGGTCTTCACCGCCGGTTGCCACCGCCCATCACCGTCACCGTCTTCACCGACCATTGCTGCCCTCGCACAAACATCGACACAACGCCCATGGCAGACGCCTCTAGATCGAAGGCCTACGATGATCGGTAACCTAGCACTACTCCTCCATCTAATCTCTGTCTAGTTCATGTACTAGGACGTGTTATCCATTTACAATATGTACCCGGCTAGATCTATGACTATGTCATCAGAATAGATCAACAATGGTACCAGAGCCAGGTTTTCTAGGGCTTTTAGATCTAGATCGGGTGAACGAAAAATGAACCGGGTTATTCCTAACCCTAACGAAACCCTAACCCTAACAGGGTGAATGAAAAGAGGAGGGTCACCGAACCCTAACCCTAATCCCCAATCGGATGAAATCCGAGAAGAATGGAGAAAAAGAAATCAAATGAAAGAGATGAACCGAATCGAACGAATCGAATCAGGAAAAGAAACCCTAACCCTAGAAAGAGAAAGGGGATGGTAGAGAAGGGGCTTTCCTGCCTGGGGCCCAGCCGTCCCGTCTTCGCCATCGGCCATCTCCATGGCCGGCGCGTGGAAGATCCAGAGGCGCCAACCGGGCAGGTCACGCCACAGTGTGGCTCCGCCTCGGGCTTGGGTGTCAAGGGCACTGTAGCGTGGCCCTTCGATGGCGGTGCGCTCACCCTCGGGTGGACGCACGCACCAGTGAAGGGGCGCGCGGCGGTGCCGCCACTTCCTCCGGCCGCCATGGCTGCTGCCTGCACTCTCTGCTCTTCGTCGTGATGATCGGAGAGGAAAGGGAGGGAGTGAGACTGAGCTAGGGTTTTGGGGGAGCCGGCTGCAACCGCTGTTTTGTTCATGCGAAAATGAAGCTGAGTCATCGATCTTGATCGGCGGTTTGTGAATGGTGGGCGGCTTTGCCAGTGAGCACCACCAGCCGGGCGATTTCTGGCCTGGGCCCAAAGTTCTTGACTGGGCATGGGGGGAAGCGCGTGGAGAGGCCTTGAGCTGCCATGGGCCGTGGGCTGTTTTTGCTGTTTTGGGCCGAAATGGCCACAAACATAGTGAAACGGAATTTTCTTTTCGTTTTATTTTTTTAGAAACTTTTTGATACATATTTGATGAATTTCAAATGAATTTTGATGTCCAACTCTGCACAATTTTGATCCAATGATAATTTTGTTCAGAGAAAAGTACAGTACTATAAAGTTTCTAGAAAAATAATAATGAGAATATTTACGCTTTCCGCTGCGTATTTAAAGTTGTTATTTTCATTATTAAATTCGAACCAACGGGAGAATTTAATTTTAAAAAATGGATATGTTTTTAGTTTATTATAATATTGTTATTATTCTGACCAACGTTGATTAATGACAATATTATGATGTTATTTATGAGTTTTGTCATGCATTAATTCTATTTCTACCCAACGATGATGTAGAATTTGTGTAGAGGACAATTGTATGTTTTAATTTTGACCAACGTTGGAACTAAGGCATGCAATTGTTATTATTATGTTTATGCTCTCATTCTATATGAATTGTGTTTTCAGGCGGATACAACTTGATGGGTTGTATCAATGAGATCCCCACTCTCAAAGGTGACAACTACATGGAGTGGAAGAAAAAGATTGACCTGGCCTTTATCTTGGCTGAGGTGGACTGGGTAGTCACCTCACCGTGTTCCACTGAGCCTGTGGCACCAGTGAGGGAGACAAACGAGGCTGATGCCACTTGGGCAACTAGAGAGAGGGATTTTAAATCCCAAAAGATGTCCTATCACCTTGAGCATAGGAAGTGGGTCACTGCCAACAAGAAATGTTTAGCTGTGATAAAGAACACGATTGAGCCTGTAATTGTGGGCTCAATCCCAGAGTGTGACACGGTCACCGAGTACCTCAATAGAATAAAGAGTCAGTTCACTGGCTCTTCAAAGACATATGCTACCCAACTGATAAAGCCACTAGTGACAAAGAGGTACTCTGGAAATGGTGGCATAAGAGAGCACATACTAAGGATGAGCAGTTTGGCATCCAAGCTAAAACCAATGGATCTGGCTCTCAAGGAAGAGTTCCTTATCCATCTTATTTTTGCTTCTTTGCCAAAAGAATTTGACACTTTTGTTGTCAACTACAACATACAGCCCGAGAAGTGGGACTTAGAGAGACTCATGGCTATGTGTGTGCAAGAGGAGGAGAGAATGAAAGTTGCCAATGGTGGCACTATCAATTATGTGAAAGACAACAAGAAAAAGAATAATAATGCTAACTCCTCCTCAAAGTCAATGGGAATGGGTCCCATGCGGCATCAGCCTCAGTAGAACAAGTTCACAGTAGAGAAAGACCAGTGTCTCTATTGCAAGAAGACAGGATGTTATAAGAAAGATTGTCCTGATTACTTAAAGATGATCAAGGCAAAGAAAGGTGAGAACATTATTACATTCATAAATGAATTCCTGTATGTACAATATTTGAAATCTACTTGGTGGATTGACTTAGGTGCAACTGTTCATGTTGCTAATTCCTTATAGGGATTCCGTTCGATAAGGACTATGCAAAGAAGAGAAAGACACGTTAAAGTTGCAAATGGAGTCCGAGCAGATATTGAAGTCGTTGGCGATCTTTCTCTAGAGCTTGTTGATGGCTTCACACTTTTACTTAGAGATGTACTTTATGTTCCCTCTTTATAGAGAAACTTGATTAGTGTTTCATGCTTGGACAATGATGGATATGATTGCCATTTTGGAAATGGCAAATATAAGATAACATTTAATATTGCATGTGTTGGTCTTGCTATCTTATAAAATGAGCTTTATTTGTTATCACTACGTGATGATGTGAATGTTGTATGTGATGATGGGAACATTGCGTGCGACAATGAGAATGTATCCTCATCTGTGGATGTAAACACAAAACGAAAGAGATCTCACGATGCGTCATCAAAATTATGGCACTGTCGTTTAGGCCATATTTCGAGGGGGAGAATAGAAAGACTAGTTAAGAATGATATTATTCCTCCGTTAGAGTTCTTAGATTTAGAACAATGCAGAGAATGCATAAAAGGAAAGTATGTAAAGAAAATTAAGAAAGATGTCAAACGAAGCGCAGGAATTTTACAAATTATTCATAGACATCTATGGTCCGTTTCCTGTAAAGAGTGTGGATCGTTATGATTCGTTCATAACATTCACAGATGATTACTCCCATTATGGCTACATTTATCCAATCAAAAAAAGAACAGAAGCATTGGATAAATTTAAGATATTTAAGGCAGAAGTTGAAAACCAACATAATTTAAAGATTAAGATAGTCAGGTCCGACCGTGGGGGGAGTACTACGGTCGTCATACCCCATATGGCCAAGTTCCTAGACCTTTTGCAAGGTTCTTACAGGAGAATGGCATAGTAGCCCAGTATTCTACACCGGGCGAACCTCAGCAGAATGGAGTAGCTGAAAGACGCAATCGTACCCTAATGGATATGGTGCGCAGTATGATAAGTTACTCCACCTTACCATTGAGCTTGTGGTTGGAGGCATTAAAAACCACCATTCATATTCTCAATAGAGTACCAAGTAAGTCGGTGCCCAAAACACCGTATGAGTTGTGGACAGAAGGAGTACCCTCACTAAACCGCTTACGTGTGTGGGGGAGTCCTACTGAGGCTAAAATATTTAACCCAAACATTGGGAAGCTAGATCCTAAAATACTAAGTTACTATTTCATTGGCTACCTAGAAAAATCAAAAGGTTTTTATTTCTACTGTCCAGACAGACATACAAAGTTTGTGGAAACGAGACACACTGTCTTCCTAGAGGATGAAATGATGAGGGGGAGCATGGTAGCTCGAGAAATTGACCTTGAAGAGAAGCGGGTGTATGCGCCCACTCCGATGATTCATGAGCCATTTTTCTCACTACCTGTTGTCGCTGCACCGATAGTGCAAGATACTGTGGCGCCAGCACCTGTTGTTATTTTGCCTGTGGCAACAATGAATGACGATGAGGAACCTGTTCTTTAGGGTCCTATGGAACCTATTGCCACACATGAGGGGGAGCAACAACAGCCTCAAACAAAAGATGTGCCAAATGTGGAGGCCCCTAGAAGGTCTCAAAGAGTTAGAAAATCAGCTATTACTGCTGACTATGAAGTATACAACACTAAGGAATTTCAAATGGAGGATGATCCCACCTCATTTGAAGAAGCCATGAGAAGTTATCATTCGTCAAAGTGGCTTGAGGCCATGGAAGATAAAATGAAATCTATGAATGCCAATAAAGTTTGGGACTTAGAAATAATTTCTAAAGGAGCCAAAATAGTAGGCTGTAAATGGGTCTACAAAACAAAACTTGACTCTCAAGGAAATATAGAGAGATATAAAGCGCGACTTATGGCAAAAGGCTTTACGCAAAGAGAAGGGATTGATTAAAATGAGACCTTTTCTCTAGTCTCATGTAAGGATTCCTTTATAATCATAATGGCATTAGTGGCACATTACGATTTAGAATTACATCAGATGGATGTAAAGACGACATTTCTCAACGGGGACTTGGAGAAAAATGTTTACATGGCACAACCGAAAGGTTTTGTTATGGAAGGAAAAGAATGAATGGGATGCCGCGTAAAGAAATCCATTTATAGATTAAAACAAGCTTCAAGACAGTGGTACTTAAAGTTTGATCAAACAATAAGGAATTTTGGGTTTAAAGAGAATATAGAGGACAATTGTGTCTATGTAAAGTTTAAGAATGGGAAGTTTATCTTCCTTGTCCTATATGTGGATGATATCTTACTTGCTAGTAGTGATGTCAGTCTACTGCTGGAGACAAAGAAGTTTTTGTCCTCAAAATTTGATATGAAAGATCTTGGTGAAGCTTTGTTCGTTCTAGGGATCGAGATTCATCGAGATAGAAGTAAAGGGGTATTAGGACTATCACAAAAGGCATACATAGAAAAGATCTTAAAGAAATTTAGTATGCACAAATGTAGTCTCTGACCTGCTCATATAGTCAAGGGCGACAAATATGAGTATTTTCAATGCCCCTGGAATCAGTATGAGATGTGTCAAATGAAAACGGTTCCATATGCTTCAGCTGTCGGAAGCTTGCAATATGCTCAACTATGTACGCGCCCTGACTTGGCATTTGTTACAGGGTTACTTGGCAGATTCTAGAGCAATCCTGGAACAGAACACTAGAAATTGGTAAAGAAAGTCTTGCGCTATTTGCAAGGAATGAAAAGCCTCATGATGACGTATAGAAGATCAGATTCACTCCATATAGTGGGATATTCAGATTCTGATTATGCGGGAGATGATAGAAAATCCACATCTGGATATGTATTCACTCTCGCAGGGGGAGCTATTTTATGGAAAAGCTCAAAGCAAACAGTCACTACATCATCCACAATGTATGTGGAGTTTGTAGCGTGTTATGAGGCAACGGGGCAGGTGAACTGGCTAAAGAAGTTCATACCAGGTTTGAAGGTGGTTGACGACATCTATAGACCACTTAAGTTATACTGCGATAATAATCCAGCAGTACAGTATGCTCACAACAATAAGTCAAGTGGTGCTGCCAAACACATTGACATAAAGTATTATGTTGTGAAAGATAAAGTCCGAGATCATGTCATAAGTCTTGAGCATATAAGTACCGAAAAGATGCTCGCGGATCCACTTATAAAAGGCTTACCACCCAATGTGTTCAGAGAACATGTAGCCGGCATGGGTTTAAGAGAAAGCCTATAATTCCTGGACAAAAGAAGGCCCAAAGTTAAGTATCTATTTTAGAACAGAGTGGTGTGTTGTAGTTGTTAAATCTATCGGCAATTGACCGTGACGATGACACATGCTCTATGCGCTTATCTGTAATGGAATGAACAAAAGTAAATGATATAAAATTGAAAGATGGTAGGAGATCAAAGGGGAGATTGTTAGATTGATCTCTAATCCCAAACTGGGCCCAACGGCCCAGTTGGGCCTTTGATCCACACCCTGATCTGGGGCGCCCAACCCACTATGGCTGGAGGGCCCCTGTCACACTACGTTATATATAGAGGTGGGGGCTGGCGGCTCTGAGTACAAGGTTCGCCTAAGCCGAGCTCCCCATCGAAATCCCTAATCCTATCTAGAGGGTGCACAGCCAGTGGCGGGAAGCACCGCCACCACTACACTACGCCGCCACCGGTCTTCACCGCCGGTCGCCATCGCCCATCACCGTCACCATCTTCACCGACCATCGCTGCCCTCGTGCAGACACCAACACAACACCCATGGAAGATGCCTCTGGATTGAAGGCCTACGATGGTCGGTAACCTAGCACTACTCCTCCCTCTAATCTTTATCTAGTTCATGTACTAGGCCATGTTATCCATTTATAATATGTACCTAGCTAGATCTGTGACTATGTCATCAGAATAGATCAACAGATCCTCCCTGACATTGGCCTTCATGTCGAGTTCGGAACTATGCAGCAAGATGAGCCACTCCGCCTCAGAGCCTTTCCACGCCACTGGATCGGCCCTCGCGATGATGTAGTGCACCCGGTGATTGGCGCGCATGGCACCCTCGCTGTGGTCATGACGTCGACGCAACCTCATGCCCTCCCTGAACAGTGAGCCCGAGGCCTTCACCGTTTGTCAGCGCAGCAAGGGGCATGCCGGCGTCAACTCGTCTTCCTCGAAGCTAAGCCACGCCGTTCTGAGCCACCTCACCGGTGCGCACGTACTGCCTGCAATAGACCCGACCGGCACCCGGTGATCTGCCATCTCCAAGCCTGCCGATGATCCTCCGTGTTACCAAGACCCCACCTTTACCCTTGCTTACTGTGTAGCCTCTGTGATCGGCCTTCGAGACGCTTCACCAGAGCCATGAGTGCACACACGCGCGAACCACACATCCCTGCCAGACGCCACACGCTGTAGACATTCGCCTTGCCTGTCTGCCGGCCTTTGTGCCACCATTCTCTGTTGCCGGTCGTCGAGCCGCTGCCCCTGTCGCCAGCGACCAAGTCTCGCATGTGCTCTTGGCACTGTCACACACACACCCAGGCCATGTTGCCTTGGCATGCTGCTACACGAGCACGCCACCCATGTCCACCACGAACAGACACAAGCACCTCTACACAAGGCAAGGCGCCACCTTTCTGGCCCTGGCCGCCACTAAGCTGAGCTTTCATTGAGCTCTTTGGGAGCCGCCACCGTTCACATGCGCATGCCACGCTTGCCCATGAACTCGGCCATAGGCTGAGCACCACACCCACACGCGTGAACACACAAAAGCCTAAGCTTTTGCCCTTCCTTGTTGCCTAGTGACCTGTCCGCCGCTACCCTAAGCCACCAGCAGTTGGACGCCACAGTCGCGGCAACACCGCCGCAGCTGGAACGCTCGCGGAAGCATATTGCACTCATGGACAGTGGTCGCGAGCTTTCGCACGTGCCCCGCCCTGACACTTGCACAACGCACGCACACATCACATCGTGGCATGGCGCCCGCATGTCTGCGCTGCTCGCACCGGTCGTCGCCTTGCTGGATCACCACCAAAGCCAGCCGTGGGATCTCGGCGAGCCCTTTGTCTAGCACCGATGTTCAGTACCGCATGGCAGCGGCTAGGCCGCTGCTTTGCAGCCACACCGCATGGGCACCCCTGGCATGACGCGCCCCCCTTTCCGTGCCACGGACACTTGTCGCTACTAGGAGCCCTTCATCGAACTCCTAAGGAGCAGAGCTCCTTTTTCGTTAGAGAATCCTATTAGACATTGCAAGTAGAACTGCTAGCATTTTATATTTACTCCTTTACCAGATTATGTGATGCATGCTATTGCCTAAGTCATGTTTGCCTTGATTGAAACCACTTCACCTTGATCACCCAGCTTCGCACTCGCACTAATATATGCATGTCCGCTTGCTTGCATTTACTCCATCATAATTACATATATTCCTTGTTATGTGATATGTGATGGATGTTTGGCGATTTGTGGATGGTGGATGGGGTTTAGCCGTGAGGCCTCCCCATATGGTATATGGTTTGATACGCGACGGGAGTGGTGAATCCTGAGTGGGTGGTGGTGATGTGACGAGTTCTAGAGATATTCCTTGCCCTTGACCTGATTCTTTGGAGATACTGGCTAGAGTGAGAGGTTGCCGTGGTGTACGGAGTGCACCAAGGGTAGTTCCTATGGTGGGAACATAGAACCCCAGAGGAATGGCGCATCCCCAAGGGACTTTGGGATGCGGAGATTGTGGATGGATAGATCACCTCTGTGGGGTGAGTCTAGTGCTCTAAGGGCACATGGTTTGGTGGAAGGTGCTCGCTCTAGCCAACCTAAGGACTGACATAAGCTGCAGCCACAAATCACGGGATACTTTCGTACACACCACATGCCTAAGTGGGTATGGCCCGTTGCCCTAGTAGTGCAGGCGACCATCAGTCTATGTGGGAGTGAGTAGGCACGTGGTCTATGGCCTTGTGCAATTAGTGTTAGGAGGGAGGAGGTTACTCTGTGATACCTCGAATCGCTGAAAGGTCCTAATGGCTAGAGGAAAGTGAATAGCCTATTAAAAATTCTCAACAACACTTAGCAAAGATGTTAGACAACTAAATGACGAAGCGAGTGTTGCGCTAGCCTACTAAAAATGCAAGCTACATACCACAAGTCTAGTGACTATGATCTCTAAGCACACAATGGCTATGTCACTACACTAAGTTAGTGTGCTCTTAAAGACTAACTAAAGAGCCACACTAACCAGTAAATCCGACACAAGCTTCCTTCTTCTTGCTCTTGTCATCGTCATCATTGCCACTATTATATGGGCACTGAGCAATAAGATGATCCTGGCTTCCACACTTGATGCACCTCCTTGACTCTTTCTTATTCTTGGATGAAGACCTCTTCCTTCTAGCACGATAGCCCTTCTTCACCATAAACTTAGCCAAATCTCTTGAGAAAGAGAGCCATCTTCTCATCATCCATCTCATCAAAACTCAAGTCTTCATCTTCACTTGATGATTCTTGCTTTGCCTTGCCCTTGGATGATGTGGCCTTGAATGCCATACTCTTCTTCTTCTCATCCTTCTTGTTATCTTTCTTCTCCTTCTTTTCTTTCTTCTCATCATCATCTCTATATGTACCATTGGTCATCACATCTCCGAACACTTAGTTTGGTGTCATGGTGTCTAAACCACTCCTCACTAGAATAGTGACCAATGTGCCAAATCTTGAAGGTAAGCATCTCAAGAACTTGTGGGAGAAGTCCTTGTCCTTTACTTCTTCTCTAAGTGCTTTGAGATCATTGACAAGCACTTGAAGCCTATGGAACATCTCCGGCACACTCTCATCTTCCTTCATCTTGAAGCTTGCAAACTTCTCCTTGAGAATGTATCCCTTTGCACCCTTCATGGCTTCAATGCCCTCAAATGAATCATCCAACTTCTTCCCTTGCCTCATGAGCTCTCTCAATGTTCTTGATTTGCTGAAATGTTCTTTAAGCCAATGCATCATGAATGGCACTAAGAGCAATGTCATTGTTTTGGAGTAGTATTTCTTCGGTGGTGGTGGAAGCCTCTTCATCGACAATCTCAATCTTGGTCTCCACCACCTTCCATACATTTCTATTGATTAACTTGATGTAGGTGGTCATCTTTGCCTTCCAATAAGGATAGTTGGAGCCATCAAATTGGGGTGGCTTCTTCGTATTGTTGATTTGGTCCATTTTGACACCGAAGGTTGTTAAGCCTCAAATCAAGGTCACCACAACTCTGATACCACTTGAAAGGTCCTAATGGCTAGAGGGGGGTGAATAGCCTATTAAAAATTTCTATAACAACACTTAGCAAAGATGACAACTAAATGGCGAAGCGAGTGTTGCGCTAGCCTACTAAAAATGCAAGCCACCTACCACAATTCTAGTGACTATGATCTCTAAGCACACAATGGCTATGTCACTACACTAAGTTAGTGTGCTCTCAAAAACTAACTAAAGAGCCACACTAACTACTAGACCCAACATAAGCTTGCTCTCAAAACTAATTACACTAAAGAGCGAAGCAACACTAGAAATGTAAATGTAAGAGAGGAGGTGATGTTTATACCGACGTGTCGAGGTATGAGCCAATCACAAGATGATCACAATCAATCACAATGAATACCAACAAATCCTCATGCAAGATGACATAAGATTTTTTTACCGAGGTTCACTTGCTTGCCGGCAAGCTAGTCCTCATTGTGGCGACTCACTCACTTGGAGGTTCATGCACTAATTGGCATCACAAGTCAAACCTGCAATCAAATGCCGCACAACCAACACAAGATGAGGATCACACAAGCCACGAGCAATCCACTAGAGTTGCATTTGGCGCTCCGCTGGGGAAGCCACAAGAACCCCTCACAATCACAATGATTAGCTGGAGACAATCACCTTCCTCCGCTCGACGATCCACCAATCACTGGGCCATCTAGGTGTCAGCAAACAACAAGAGTAACAAGAACTCCACCAGCCCAAATCGCCCAACTAGTGCCACAAGATGCTAGAACACTAAGTAATGCACTAGAGGCTCTCTAATCTCACTCAAGATAATGAAATCAAGTGTGCCAGTGAGTGGAGTGGTGTGCTCAGCTCTCAATGGGTGTATGCAACTATTAGAAGTGCCAAGAGAGTGGCCAAGGCCGGACACTAGCTCTATTTATAAGCCTACAAACAAATATACCCGTTATCCCTTTGGAGCAGCTTTCTGCGAGTGCACCGGACATGGCGGTGCCTATCACTGGATATGGCGGTGCCCCTCCCAATGGTCACTTTTCAACAGCTAAAAACTAGTCATTAGGGCACCATATAGGGTGGTGGTAGCACTGCCCCTAGGGTGGCGGTGACCACCTGGCCATCTACCCGAATACCCCCTCTTTGGATTTTTATGGCGGTGCACTGCCCTTAGTGCGGCGGTGACCAACCCCATTTCACCAGTCTCTAGAATAAAATGGCGGTGGCACCGCCCTCCTCACGGCGGTGACCGGGTGGTGCACCGCCCTCAGGGCGGCGGTGCACACCCGATGCACCGGTGCCCGCTTCACTTCTCCTGAGTCTTAGCCATATCTAGGTGGGCACCGCCCTACGGGTGGCGGTGCCACTGGATACACAGTGGCGGTGCCCCCAAGGCAACTCACTGCTCTCGGCCTCCCAGCCGATCACCGCCATAGGGGTGGCGGTTCACCGGATAAGGGGTGGTGGTGCTCCCGTGGCAGCACCCCAAGCCAAGTTTTGCCTCCTTTTCTTCACCTTTCTCACCACATTTGCAAATGTGCTAACACTCCAAGTGTTTCACCATCTCGTGCAAGTGTGTTAGCATTTTCACAATCATTTTTCAAAGGTTAATCACTTCTTACTGATTGTGCACTAGGCCTAAAATGCAATGCAAGTATTTCAACACCTAGTGGCACTAGATGATCGAGTGGTCCGATAAGAGCTCCTCTCTTAATAGTACGACCATCTATCCTAAATATGATCACACTCGCTAAGTGTCTCGATTGTCAAACCAAAAAAGCTCCTATCAAGTTTCACCTTTGCCTTGAGCCCTTTTTGTTTTTCTCTTTCTTCTTTTGCAAGTCCTGGAGCTTGATCATCATCACATGTCCACATCACCACCATGGACTTCATTTCATGTCACCATCTCCATCCATGCCACCTAGCTCCTTCACTTGGATTGGACCATCCTATCTAGTCACACACTTTGATGCAAGGATTAGACCAAATAGGTTTCATCAATTAGCCAAAACCAAACTAAGGCTTTCAATCTCTCCCTTTTTGGTAATTGATGACAACCTTCACAAAGATATGAAATAAATTTGAATTTGAATCCATGTTGCTTGCCCAAGCATTTTTACCATGTGTAAAAGGATATGGACAAGTTTCATGAACCCCAATTAGTAGCATTAGCTCCCCCTACATATGTGCTCAGAGTTTGGATTGAAGCTTGCACATATGCATGGATTTGAGTTGGGGGAGAGTAATGTCTACCAAATGATATTAATGTATAAGAGATGGACCTTTGAAGCGTGATACTAATCAGAGTGCACCAAATATACCATCCTTAGCACCATTAGTAACTAGACATACACAAAAACTAGAATACCCCGTGAGATCAACATTAGAAGTAAGGGTCTAGTTTTCTAAAAAATAAACACAAGTCTAGTTACTCAACCTAAGCAAGCTAGTTTTTCATCTCATCATTCAAACATACAACTAGCATACACCACACAAGCATGGAAATTTAATTTAAAACTTGTGCCATGCAAGCAAACATATGAGATGCACATTCAAATGCATCAATCAAGTTTATGAGCTTGCTCCCTACTTATGGGCTCAAATTTTAATTGATCCCATTCCTTTGTCATATTACTCCCCTATGTCAAAGTTCTCTCCCCCTTAGTGATTACTTCTCCCCTTATCACTTATATCTTTGTTTCTCTCCCCCTTTGTCATCAATGACCACAAAGGTTCAAATTTTAGATAGGTTAGGATTATCAATGTCAATCAATGGGGTGAGGATCATTTTCCCAAATTTGGTCCAATCTGGAACACTTGCCAAAGATATTTAACTCGGTTTGATCCAAGGACAAGCTTCTTCACACCTCCAAATAAAGGTTATCTTGTACCATGTTGAGTTAAACACTTATAACTCATTTTCTAGATCAAACACTAGGTTCACAAGTCCACAAACATGTCATATGCTACCACTAGATCAAGTCAACCATAGAAACAATTGTGGTACCATACAAGCATCAAATTCATTTGTTTTTCATGAATGAGCCTATAACATGTGAGGAATGACTAGATGCACTAAACATGTCCTTAGCAAGGAATGTATGCATGCCAATCAACTTTTACCTTGATTGCTCGAAGGAGAGGCATGTCATATAAGTGGGGTGCATCAACACATATTTGAGAAATCCAATATGTTCAACTCATTCCTTAGCTTGCAAAACCTTTTCTCATCCAATGACTTGGTGAATATATCAGCAAGTTGATCTTCGGTGATCACACTCTCAATGCAAATGTCCCCTTTTTATTGGTAATCTCTAATAAAATGATGGCGGGCATCAATGTGATTTGTTCTTGCATGTTGAACCAGATTGTTGGTTAGCTTGATTGCACTCTCATTGTCACAAAGCAATGGCACTTTCTTGAACTTGATTCGAAAGTCATTCAAGGTGGCCTTCATCCAAAGTATTTGCGCACAACAACTACCGGTGAATATGTATTTAGATTCGGTGATTGATAATGCAACACTATTACTTCTTTGATGACCATGAAACAAGTGATCTTTCCAATAATTAACATGTGCCCGAGGTGCTCTTCCTTTCAACCTTGCATCCCGCATAATAGAGTCGAAGTAACCAACTAACTCAAACTTAGCTCTTTTGGGATACCACAAACCAACATTTTGTGTATGCTTCAAGTATCTCAATATTATCTTTGTAGCCTTTAAATGACTTTCTCTTGGCGAGGCTTAAAATCTTGCACATATGCACACACTAAACATGACATCCGGCCTTGATACTGTCACATAGAGTAGGCTTCTAATCATAGACCGATACAACTTTTGATCCACCACGTTGCCACTTGCATCACTATCCAAATTGCCATTTGTTCCTATTGGTGTACTTATGGCTTTTCTCTCATTCATGCCAAACTTCTTGAGCATGTCTTTAATATACTTGTCTTAACTCACAAATGTATCATTCTTCAATTGATTGATTTGAAGGCCAAGGAAGTAACTCAACTCTCCAATCATGGACATCTCAAATTCATTAGCCATCATCTTCTCAAATTCTTCACAAAAGTCTTGATTGGTTGATCCAAATATGATGTCATCAACAGAGATTTATAACACAAACAAGTCCTTGCCAATCTTTTTGGTGAAAAGAGTGGTGTCAACCTTGCCCATCATGAACCCTTTTGAGAGGAGAAAGTCCCTCAACCTTTCATACCATGCTCTATGTGCTTGCTTCAAGCCATACAATGCCTTCTTCAACTTGTACACATGGTTGGGTTTCTTGTCACCTTCAAAACTGGGTGATTGCTCAACATATACTTCTTCATTGATGTAGCCATTTAGAAATGCACTCTTAACATCCATTTGATAGAGCTTGATGTTATGGGCACAAGCATAGGCTAGCAAGATTCTAATTGCTTCCAATCTAGCAACATGGGCATATGTTTCTCCAAAGTCAAGATCTTTAACTTGTGTATAGCCTTGTGCTACCAATCTTGCTTTGTTCCTGACTACTATCCCATCTTGGTCCTGCTTGTTTCTATAGACCCATTTGGTTCCAATCACATTGTGTCCCTTTGGTCTTTCCACTAATTCTCATACTTGATTTCTAGTGAAGTTGTTTAATTCTTCATGCATAGCATTGACCCAATCAACATCCTTCAATGCTTCATCTATCTTCTTTGTTTCAATGGATGACACAAATGAGAAATGCTCACAAAATGAAGCCAATCTTGATCTAATTTGCACACCTCTAGAAATATCACCAATTATAGTGTCCAATGGATGATCTCTAAAATGAGTAGGTTGGAGTATTGGAACATTGCTTGCACTTGCTTGATCATTTGGTTGAGATGATGTACTAGCCACTTGATCTTGCGCATTGTCATGAGAGCCACTTGTACTTGCTTGATTAGTGTCATCTTACACATTTGAGTTAGAGAGCACTTGCACTTGATCATCTTCATCATCATTCACTTGTCTTGGCCTCAATTCACCAATATCCATATTCTTCATGGCATTTAAAAGTTGAATGCCTCTAACATCTTCTAAGTTCTCATTCTCAACTTAGGAGCCCTTGGTTTCATCAAATTCAACATCATGCACCTCTTCAAGAGTACCTCTTGCCAAATTCCAAACTCTATGCTTTGCTAGTGGTTGAGTATCCAAGTAAGAATCCTTCATCCCACTTCTTTTCAAACTTGCCCAATCTAGTGCCTTTCTTCAAGATATAGCATTTGCAATCAACGACCCAAAAATATGCAATGTTTGGCTTTCTACCATTCAAGAGCTCATATGGTGTATTCTCTTTCAATGAGTGATAGTACAAGCGGTTGCTACAATTGCATGCCGTGTTGATAGCTTTGGCCCAAAAAGATTGACTCAAATTGTACTCACTAAGCATAGACCTTGCCATATCAATGAGTGTTCTATTCGTCCTCTCAACAAGGCCATTTGATTGTGGAGTGTACTTGGCTGAGAATTGATGTCTCATTCTAAATTCATCATACAACTCATCAATTCTAGTGTTTTTGAACTCACTACCATTGTCACTTCTAACTCTCTTGATGGTTGTTTCAAACTCATTGTGTATGCCCTTGACAAATGATTTGAAAATTGCAAACACATCACTCTTGTCCACTAGAAAGAATACCCAAGTGTATCGTGTATAGTCATCCACTATCACAAAGCCATATTTGTTTCCACCGATGCTAGTGTATTGTGTTGGCCCAAACAAATCCATATGCAATAACTCAAATGCCTTGCTAGTGCTCATTATGCTTTTCTTAAGATGGGTGTTTCCAACTTGTTTCCTGGCTTGACAAGAGCTACAAAGCTTATCCTTCTCAAACACAACATCTTTCAAGCCTCTAACCAAGTCATGCTTAACCAATCTATTTAATTGTTTCATTCCAACATGACCAAGCCTTCTATGCCATAACCAACCCATACTAGACTTAATGAACAAGCATGTAGATAATTGAGCTTCACTAGCATTGAAATCAACCAAGAATAGATTCTCATATCTAAAGCCTTTGAAGATCAAGTTAGAGCCATCTACACTTATGATCTCTACATCATCTACCCCAAATATGCATTTCAATCCAAGATCACATAATTGAGACACGAATAGCAAATAAAGTTCAAGCTCTCTACTAGCAACACATTGGAAATACTCATATCATTGGATATTGTAATCTTACCAAGCCCTTTGACCTTGCCTTTGCCATTGTCACCAAATGTGATACTATCATAACCATCATTGCCATTGGTATTGATTGAGTTGAACATTCTTGCATTACTGGTCATGTGTTGAGTGCACCCACTATCAAGAACCCAATGCGTTCCTCCGCCTTTGTAATTGACCTATAAATGGCTTTCTTCTTTGAGCCCATCCATGGTGCACCAATGAACTTAGCCTTCACACCATTAGTACCCCTTAGTAAGCACATAGAAAAAATTAAGTTTAATTGAGGATATATTGGCTTGAGACTTCTTTTTCATGTACTTTTGCTCTAAATGACCAACTTGCTTGTAACTAGTGCAAAATCGACCATTGTTCTTCACAAAACTAGTCTTGTGAGGAGCAAAGGCCGCCTTACCTGTCTTGGGGGTATAGCCTAATCCCACTTTGTAGAGAGAAGCTCTTTGGCTACCCAAGCATATAAGCAAGCGGTCCTCACCACCATAGGCCTTAGCCAAGGTGTGATTGAGCTCATTTACCTCCTTATTAAGTGTCTCATTCCCAACCATTAGTGAGGTGTCACAAGTGAAACCATCACTACTAGATGAGCTAGAAGTGGATGTGCTACAAGAAGGGTTAGTGGGAGCAACAATGATAGGCTTATAGAATGATTCATCAATTATATAACAACCTTTGTCACATGTTACAACATGCTCCTTCTCATTTTGCTCATTAAGTGGAGAGGAATGGGCTTTTTCAAGCTTCTTGTGAGCCTTGCCAAGCTTCTCATGGGCTTCCTCTAGCCTCTCATGAGATGCATTGAGCTCATCAAAGGCTTGCTTAAGGGCTTTTAGTTCCTTTCGTAAGTCTTTGCACTCCCTTCTCTTAATATCAAAATGTTCTTTCATCTTTTAACATGTCAATTAGTTCATCTTTAGTGGGTTCATCATCATTATCACTTTCACTTTCATTATCATGTTCCTCATCACATCCATCATCACAAGTTTGTACCTTAGTGGCCTTAGCCATAAAGCATGATGGAGTGTCGAAGAGAGAAGGCTTCTCATTGATAGCAATGCTTGCAAGAGCCTTCTTCTTGGTGGTCTTGTCATCATCATTATCATCATCACTCGAGGAAGCATCACTATCCCAAGTGACCACATATGAACCACCCTTCTTTTTCTTGAAGGTCATCTTTGTAACACCCTCGGTGTTACACCCTAAACTAACTACTAAATCATGTCATGAGCATCATGTTTATGTGACATTGCATGTGACAAAGACTGTAGATGAATTGCTTGTAACCTAAAATGGTTGATAAAAGTGTTAAATGAAAGTTGATCCAATAGTTCATGTTGTATCAAGTGAGGTTCAAAACTGATTTTTATTGGGCAAAACATTATAAAACATACTTGTGTCATTTAAATAAAGTTTAAAGTACAAACTTTGTAGATAACAATGCAACTCTTTCTATAGAAAAATAAAATTGCTGGCTAGTATTTTTAGTAGCTTGGAAATTGAAGTTGAAATAAAAATCAGCCCTAGACAGCAAATTTCTTGTCTAAAAACAAAATGGCAGTGCCATGTTGGGGATTAATTCTAAAAAGTGTAGCTAAAGGCTAGTGCTATGTTATTGCTCCTAATGGTAGTCCAATTTACCCTCTTTGGTATGGTCTAGGTGCCTGTGACTCAATCGAGTTGGTTTAGTCATGGTTGATGCTTTAAAATTTGTGCATGTGAATGGCCTACGGTGCTACTGCCACCGCAGGCCCTATGCCCTGGCCGCCCTGCTACGTGGCCACCCCATTCCCTGGCGCTTTGCTGCGATGCCGCTGCTGCTGGTACTGCGCTGTGATGTTGCTCATCTCCTCACTATGCGCATGAGGGCTTGCCCCCCTCCCCTGCTGCCCGCACCGTCGCCTTGCCATTTATGGCGCTGTGGCCACGCAGGCAATGCTCAATCAAAGACGCATGTGTGTTGTCTGTAGTGTCAGCGTGCATGTTGCCCTAGTCACGTCGGTTGCATCCCACCAAGATGAGGTCGCGTCGAGCTCCAGTTTTACCCTCTTCTCTCTCCCACCATGGCCGACTGAGCCACGAAAGTAAATTCGGTAGGGAGAGGTCACCTCGGGTCATTTTGTTATGTCTCTAGCACCGCCATCAAGCCACATAGCCGACCGTTCTCACCACGCCTTGAATGGTGCCCGGCCGAGCTTCAATTTTGGAGCTTTTCCCCGCCACCATGCCGATAAGGCCGAGTCCACCCATCACCGAGGGTAGCTCCCATCTGACCACCACGAGCCAAATTGGATGCACCGCTAGACTCACCTCGAAGCCCTCCTCGCCATGCGCCCCTAAGCCGTACCCCTACCGCTGTCTCAACACTGCTGATGCGGTCGTGTCCGTCGTGGCTCATCGCCGAGCTCGCCACGCGTACGTGGCCAGCCTTGCTCGGGGCGTCTCTGGCCGAACCATCGTCTCGGCTAGGTCCTTGGTGAGTCATTGATGCTCACCCGCTATCTCTACTGCTCCCTTAACACCGTGGCTCACTGAAACATTGTCATCGCCACCACAGGTTGCCCGCCGACATGGAGAAGTCACCCAACTTCATATCCGGTCTTCTAATTGCTGCCCAGCATTGCGCGTTGGTCCGTAGGTGAGCATCGACCCCCTAGCTAGGTCTGCGCGGGTCCCCATTGGTCGACGTAGCGGCTCTGTGCCGGCCACGACCGCATCAGCGAGCGCGAGGGCTTCGGGGACCTCCCCGATGCGAAGATTAGTCTTTTTAGGGGCCTTCGCGCATAATCGCTGACTAAAGGAATAGTATGCATAGTGGTCGCGTAAATAGCAGAAAGCGTAGGGGCTTTTCTGCTAAAACGCTAGCGCGCGTGTGGGCTCCCCGTCGTGGGCCGCTTCCACGCGTGGGTCGCGCCCGCGTGGGCCACGCTGGGCCATTTTGGTTTCTCTTTTTCGTAAAGAATTAGAAATAGCTTTATATTTTTATTCGAGAGCTAGTTTTGTTTAATTAATATAAAATCTTATAGATGCCCAAAAATTGTGAAATAAATTTTGTTAGGTTCCTACAATTGTGATCTATCTGTTGGTGTAATTAATGTATACATATACATGTTGATACTAGGGGCTATTAAATCATTTGAGAGTGCTTAATATTATTAGGTTAAATATTGTAGGGTTTTTGTGGTAAATTGGTGATAGCTTTAGTCCAGAAATTTTTATGGTAGCTTCATTGTATTATTATGTGCTCACTGTAATTTTTGTAGCCTTAGAATAGACTAAGCATTAGGGTAGTTAAAATCTTTAGTAGAAATAAAGATATACCCTTAAATTGCAAAGCTATGTGTTTGTTAGTTGAACCCAACACTTTGCTTGATGAAGATGATAGTTAGCTTAGTATCTTAGTCATTAGAGATAGTTTAGTAGCTTGATATGCGTATTCTTATTTTAAGAGTTGTTGTTGCCTAAATGCTAAGTTGTTGCATCATCGTCGCATGCATATAGAGAACGAGTTGGTAGAGATAGTGACCACCAACGATCACGAGTTTGAGGAGATTATCGAGGAATATGAGGAGCAGGTCCTTGTGAGGGAGGAGGTCCTGGAGCCACCACTGACTAACTCGGTTGACATCGCGCCTGCCCAAGGCAAGCCCCGGTGCATAACTGTCGACACAGAATTTTCGCCTCCGTGCCGAGGACACACGCAGCAAGCCGGGAGGGTCCGCTCGATGGAGCAGATCCGCCTGGCTTCAGCGCAAGGGTGGTCGATCCTGCACAATTCTCCTGAGACGTGCCAGTTAATTTGACCCTGCAATTGATAAGGAGAGAAAGCTTATCAGTAATTAAGGGTGGAACATACCGGTGTTGCTAGACAGTCCCGAGTGTGTGGCTCTGAGAGCCGATATGAGAGGAAATCGACTAAATAGTCGATCCCAGCATGTTCACAAGAATGAATCGATTAAAGCTCATGGGGTTGTATAAGAAGAATCGGTTATCATTCAGAATAAATGTTATTTAAGCAAATATTAATTAATGGCAATAAGATATCAATGATGATCGGTTTATACTGAGCTAATGATTACAAGTAACCGAACTCTTTTTATTTAAAGAAACAACTCAACATCTCTTAACCATTTAATAAAGATAAATCTAATGAACATGTTAGATCTCATCTATCGCCATGACCAGTGGGGCATGAGGCAGAATCATGCAGGCCGTAGAAACAACAACAGACTCGACGACCCTAACTCATTACTAATATCAGTGGGGCATGAGGCAGAATCATGCAGGCCGTAATACAATAACAAGATCATGGGGCTAACATATCTTTCAACTTATCTCTACTTCAATGATCTCGTAATGTGAACTGTTCGTGAAAGCATTCGATATCGGCTAAACAGTCGATTCAGGCATAGCGCACAGTTAAGGTCATGCCTTCTCAGGAACGGGTCTACCAACTAACGATCCCCACTCCACGGTGCCAATAGTGGGGTGAGAGGCAGAATCCCATAGGCCGTGATGACGGGCCATAGAACGGTTTTCATTAACTAATAGATCTACTCAAGATCGGACATGCCTTAACCGCATGCTATGCACGATTAAGATTGACGCAAAACAGCCGATAAAAAACATAACTCATCGCTTAAGATGTAGATTAGATCAGTTTTAGATTAGCAAACGATGAATTAAACAAGATATAAGGCCAATCCAGATCAATCTCAATCAGGTAGAGTGATATTGCTGTAATTAGATAAACAATAAAAGCAATAAGCAATATCGGTAACTTAATGAATCTACCAAAGACTGCCATACTAAGGTAGAGCCGATAACTTGACCTTGATCTAATTCAAGCAGTGGGGTGTGAGGCAGAATCACACAGGCCATACTTGAATTAGACAAGAATCAATAACTAGCCTATACCAGAGTCACAGTGGGGGCCGACCGGATCGATGCAGCCATACGAATAGAGGTATAAACCATGACGGTACTTATAGACAAGCAGTGGAGGTTGACTGGATCGATGCAGCCATACTCGCTGAAGAACTCGCCGAGATCTACTCTACTCCTACTCCTAAGGGGTGGCCGAAGCCAAAAAAAGTAATTGACTTTGTATTTGATTGATTGATGTCTTTTTACAATAGCAGGGGTTTGGTATTTATACCCGGAGTCTAAACATGAATCCTACTCACGCACGATTTGTTACAACCTTTGGCATAAAATGAAAACATTCCTAATTTAAGATAACTTGGACTCTAATCTTTCCCTTTTTGCAGAGTCCAGCATGTCTCGTCCCTGCGCCAATCATAGCCTTTGTCGTTATCTGCTGGCGCTATTTGGAGAAAGCCGATTCTAGTGTTGGTTCCGATCCGCACGCAATTGATTCATTGCTGACATGATTTTAGGAGCTCTCGAGCTTCTGAGATCCTTCTTCCAAATTCCGGTGTAAACAGTAACCCTTATTTTTGATAATCACTATATGTATATATGTGATGTGCATTTACGTTATAGGAATTTTATGGAAACCATATGCATAGATATATCTGTCCTATGAGTCTTACTAGTGTAGGTTAGAGTAGTTGCTATGCTTTGGTTTTCGGTAGCGTGAGTAACCTGCCGTTACTCACAATAGGTGATTATTATAATTACTCTCATGATAAAAATGATGAAATGAAAATGGAGACCGGGCAGGGATATGGTATGGGTATTGGTGGGTGTAACGAGTTATGTCCCACGACTATGGGGCTTAGCTTGGTTACACTATTTTCCCTATCCATGTTGATTGAGAATTGTCCGTTGCTATGGATGGTAGTCAGGTCACAGACCTATTATCCTGAGCACATACTTGCTTATGGGAGCGGGAAGGCTCATTACTTTCTTGTTGTGGGTTCTGGCTCTTTCCAGACCGACTGATTGGAGGTGGGGAACGGTGGAGGTCTAAGAACCATATTGAGACTGGGTCTCAAGTGTGGGGGCTTGGAGTCCAAGTTTGGACGGGGACCTGGACCTCATGACAGGAGTGGAATGGGTTGGTCTTGTTTGTGCCTAGGGTACAAGCAAGGCATGTGTTTTGGGGTACCCAGCTGGGATATATTGGTTCACGAATTGTCATTTCTATGAGACGGTACACCTTGGCTATGGTCTAGCATTATAGTAAGAACTAGAATATGAAAGGTGGTAAATTGGTTCTGATTGCTCAACCCTTTCTTGAAAGTAGAACGGGTGCTTACCAAGAATGGTTAGCTAAAGAAGTAATTATGACTGCTAAATAAACTTGATCTTAAGGATGTACTTCTAGTAATGCTTTTCGCAAACAAAAAGAAAACAACAAACCCATATTGCCTATTAGATCCTTGAGAGTCGGGAAACTATTCCCACTAGTCGGGTAAGTCTTGCGAGTACATTGTGTACTTAGGGTTTATTTTACCCTATTGCAGGTGCAGCTTGAGGAGTAGCTCTTGTGTGAAGGATTCTTCTGGTGGGCATAGACGAATCCTTGTATCTTTTCTGCTAGATGTTTATTTTAATTCCGCTGCTTAATTATCACACTCTAAACTCTGGTATTGTAATAAATAATTTCTAAGAACTCTTTTTGTATGAAATGGACTAAGTATTGTAGGCTCATACTCATTATTGGATTCTGGTGGTAAAACATGGATTGATTTGAGTTCTCCCATGGGGTGTGCTCGACGGAACTATCCGATGTAGCTAACTTTCAGGGTGCTTAGTGTCTAGTGGAAGACGAGTGCCTCCGAAAGCATGTTATTTCAGGCGGTTCTGCCACAATCTTGTCCTTCTTCTCTTTCTTTTCCTTCTTTTCCTTCTTCTTGCTCTTCTTGTCATCCTCATCATTGTTGCTATTGTATGGGCACTGAGCAACAAGATGATCCTGGCTTCCACACTTGAAGCACCTCCTTGACTGTTTCTTGTTCTTGGATGAAGACATCTTTCTTCTAGCATGGTAGCCCTTCTTCACCATAAACTTGCCAAATCTCTTGAGAAAGAGAACCATATTCTCATCATCCATCTCATCAAAGCTCAAGTCTTCATCTTCACTTGATGATTCTTGCTTTGCCTTACCCTTGGATGATGTGGCCTTGAATGCCATACTCTTCTTCTTCTTCTCATCCATCTTCTTATCTTTCTTCTCCTTCTTTTCTTCCTTGTCATCATCATCTCTATATGTATCATTGGTCATCACATCTCCCAACACTTAGTTTGGTGTCATGGTGTCCAAACCACTCCTCACTAGAATAGTGACTAATGTGCCAAATCTCAAAGGTAAGCATCTCAAGAACTTGTGGGAGAAGTCCTTGTCCTTCACTTCTTCTCCAAGTGCTTTGAGATCATTAATAAGCACTTAAAGCCTATAGAACATCTCCGGCACACTCTCATCTTCCTTCATCTTGAAGCTTGCAAACTTCTCCTTGAGAATGTATGCCTTAGCACCCTTCATGGCTTGAATGCCCTCAAATGACTCCTCCAACTTCTTCCATGCCTCATGAGCTCTCTTAATGTTCTTGATTTGCTCAAATGTTCTCTAAGCCAATGCATCATGAATGGCACTAAGAGTAATGTCATTATTTTGGAGTAGCACTTCTTCGGCGGTGGTAGGAGCCTCTTCATCGGCAATCTCAATCTTTGTCTCCACCACCTTCCACACATTTCTATTGATTGACTTGATGTAGGTGGTTATCTTTGCCTTCCAATAACGATAGTTGGAGCCATCAAATTGGGGTGGCTTCTTCATGTTGACGATTTGAGCCATTTTGACATCGAAGGTTGTTAAGTCTCAAATCAAGGTGACCACGGCTCTGCTACCACTTAAAAGGTCCTAATAGCTAGAGGGGGGGTGAATAGCCTATTAAAAATTTCAACAACAACACTTAGCAAAGATGTTAGACAACTAAATGGTGAAGCGAGTGTTGCGCTAGCCTACTAAAAATGCAAGCCACCTACCATAATTCTAGTGACTATAATCTCTAAGCACACAATGACTATGTCACTACACTAAGTTAGTGTGCTCTCAAAGACTAAATAAAGATCCACACTAACTACTAGACCCAACACAAGCTTTCTTTCAAAACTAATTACACTAAAGAGCGAAGCAACACTAGAAATGTAAATGCAAGAGAGGAGGTGATGTTTATACCGACGTGTTGAGGTATGAGCCAATCACAAGATGATCATAATCAATCACAATGAGTACCAACAAATCATCGGGCAAGATGACACAAGATTTCTTGCCGAGGTTCACTTGCTTGCCGGCAAGCTAGTCCTCATTGTGGTGACTCACTCACTTGGAGGTTCATGCGCTAATTGGCATCACAAGCCAAACCTGCAATCGAGTGCCGCACAACCAACACAAGATGAGGATTGCACAAGCCATGAGCAATCCACTAGAGTTGCATTTGGCGCTCCTGCTGGGAAGGTACAAGAACCCCTCACAATCACAATGATTGGAGCCAGAGACAATCACCTTCCCCCGCTCGACGATCCACCAATCACTGGGCCATCTAGGTGTCGGCAAACACCAAGAGTAACAAGAACTCCACCAGCCCAAATCACCCAACTAGTGCCACAAGATGCTAGAACACTAAGCAATGCACTAGAGGCTCTCTAATATAACTCAAGATGATGAAATCAAGTGTGCAAATGAGTGGAGTGGTGTGCTCAGCTCTCAAAGGGCGTATGCAGCTGTTAGAAGTGCAAAGAGACTAGCCAAGGCTGACCACTAGCTCTATTTATTAGCCCACAAACAAATGGAGCCGTTACCCCCTTTGAGATAGCTTTCTAAGAGGGCATCGGACACGGCGGTGCCTGACACCAGACATGGTGGTGCCCCTCCCAATGATCACTTTCCAACTATGAAAAACTAGTCATTGGGGCACCAGATAGGGTGGCGGTGGCACCGCCCCTTGGGTGGCGGTGACCACCGGCCATCTGCCTGAGTACCCCGTCTCTAGATTTTTATGGCGGTGCACCGCCCTTAGGGCAGCGGTGCCCGAGGCGGTGACCAACCCTATTGCACCAGTCTCTAGAAGAAAATGGAGGTGGCACCACCCTCCTCACGGTGGTGATCGGGCGGTGCACCGCCCTTAGGGCAGCGGTGCACATCAGATGCACCGGTGCCCGCTTCACTTCTCTTGAGTCTCAGCCATGTCTAGGTGGGCACCGCCCTAGGGTTGGCGGTGGCACCAGACACACAATGGCGGTGCCCCCAAGGCAACTCGCTGCTCTTGGCCTCCCATCCGGTCACTACCATAGGGGTGGTAGTGCACAAGATAAGGGGTGGCAGTGCTCCCGTCGCAGCACCCCAAGATGAACATAAAGCTGTCCGAGTTTCTAGAGCTGAAGCAAGGAAACATGACTGTGATGGAGTATGTGAATAAGTTCAACCACCTTGCATAGTATCTTAGGACTCATGTGGATACTTATGAGAAGAAGATGGACCATTTCAATCGTGGTCTCTCTTGCATCTTGCAAGAGAAGCTATATACAGGGGGCTATCAGACCTTTGGTGCCTTGATGAATGCTGCCATTGCTATGGAGGGACTTCAGCATGACTCTCAGGTTGAGTGGAAGTGCAAAAGGGTGATCACTAGGTCTTCTAGTCACCCACAGTCTTAGAAGGTATAGGTTGTGAGGAGGGTGTCCTATCACTCTTTGGGTGGACAGTCATCTTGCCAGACTCAGCAAACTCACCAGGCACCTCCCACTCAGTATCATGCACCTACTCGGCAGGTGCAGCAGCCTCAAGGATAGTAGGTTCCGCCTCATCAGGGATAGGGGAACAAGCCAGGTGCTTGTTTCAAGTGTGGCAAGCAAGGCCACTATGCTCATGAGTGCCCCCAGAACCAGCTTACTCAGTCTTCTCAGCCTTCAGCCAACTCTCATTTGGTCAAGAGGACTATCATCAGGAAGAAGGTGCCCATGAGCCGCTTGGGACAGGTTAACTTCACTGAGGCTGACGAGATCCCGCAAGGAGAGCCTGTGATGGCTGGTATGTTCACCATTGATTCTCACCTAGCATATGTATTATTTGGTTCTGGTGCATCACATTCATTCATGTAACAACCTAAAAATTTATTATAATTTAGTAATTAAATTTGAGCATTTAATTAATTTTTATGGATTTTAAACTAGGCTAGATAATAATTTTTGACTAATTAAAATTTACCATAAGATTTAGTAACATGATTGCTGCATTTATGCCGAGGCATTTTGGTTTTTGTCTAAGTGCAGGGTTAGAGTTGAGTGGCTTTGAATTCAAATCTAGTTTGAATTTGGAGAAAGTTTGCAAAAACCAGAAAATGAAAAAGGTTTCTTTTTTTCTATTTTCACCCGCACCCCATTTTGGCCCAGGGCCATTGGCGGCCCAACCCTGGGCCTCCCTTCCTTTTCCTCCTCCTGATTCACGCACGTGGCTCGGTAGCGTGGCCTGCTCTGCGGCCCGCTCTAGAGCCGTCTCTTCACCGCAGGTGCGTGCGCGCACCGCGGCCCAGCTCGGCTCATCGTCAGCCTAGGCGAAGGCCTGCTCCACGCCCACACCCGTGCATTGCCATATTCCCCTCTCATCTCACTATGTCGCGGGACCTACATGTCAGTCGCTCTCTTCTCCTTCCTTCTTCATCGTTTCCAGTGATGGCGCTTGCCATCCACGGTAGCTCGCCCGCCGTGCCCCTGAGCCAGCAGAGGAAGGCATTTGAAATCCATTGTTTCTGTAGCTTTGCCACACCTGCTTCCCTTTTCTGCCATGCCCCGCTTGCCTATAAAACCCCGCCACCGAGCCCTTTCTCCTCCTCTTTTTCCCCATTCACAGTCGAGCTCGCGCCTACCACCGAAATCCGCCCGCTCCGATGCTCAATCGCCGTCGACGTCTCACCCAGGAGCTCCGTCGTGCCTCACAGCATTTGTAGGTGCTTTCTTTTCCTCATTTTGGTCACCAATTTCATGGGTTCACGCTCACCGATGGCTTTCCTCTTCACAGTCCACCACCGCATGTCGCCGGTCTTCTTAGAGCCAACCCGGACGCCGGCAGCCTCTCCATCGGACTCGAGGTGAGCCACTCGACCTCCCCGTACCCTCCTTTCTATGAATTTTGCTCTGGAGCACCATATCGGTGAGCTCCATATCACGCCATCCATGGCACCACCATGGGGCCATTGTCCCGACGTGTTTCCCTGCCCTTTGTTTATGCCGTGTCGGACTCGCATTGTTGCGCTCATCACTTCCATGCCCTCGGTTGGGTCTGAGGTGTCCGGAATCGCTGTACCGGTGATCACCGATGAGCTCAGGCCATCAGCATTCATGGCACTGCCATGATGGCACTGCACGCCGGTGAGGGGAGCCCTCCATTTCTTCTACGCTGTTCGATCATGGATAGACGGCTCAGATTAGATACCACTTCAGAGTTATGTAATCGGTCCACCGTGGACCGTGGACTCGGCGCACCGCGCCCACTTCAATGAGTCCACCACACAAGTGGTGCACCAAACCAATCCGCGCACACCGTGTGGCGCCCAGTCAGCGGCCACGCGGTCAAACCGCAGTCAACCGTGCGCTTTTGCAGTTTAGCCCCCGGGTTTTCAAGGAATCAACCCGCAGTCCAACCTTAGTTCAAAATCATTTCTTTCCAGTCCTATTTTCTTCTGTTTTAGCCCCTGTACTTTTGGATAATGGTGCGCGCCATCCAGAACACGTTACAGTTTAGTTTTTAACTCAAATCCAGTTTGTTTTATTTATAAAAATGCCATTGAAACCTTATTTCATGCATAACTTTTGCGTTTTAAGTTCGATTAGAGTGATTCTTTCGCTCATGTGTTCGGAGTAGTACGTAGATTAGTTTTATAAGCTTTTTAGTCTATGTTTCCACTGTTTGCTATACTGTTCTAATAGAAGTATCTTTGTATGCATGTGATGATGGGAATGGATGCTTGATTGGTGAATTGGAACACGTTTAGAGGGTGATCAGTTCGAGATTGATGAGGATCAGTCGGGTGACCAGCAGTACCAGGAAGGAGACTTTGAGGAAAGCAAGTGTAGCAAAGGCTCCTTGTACCAATGAACTCTATAATTCATATACATGCATGTGTTTAAATTTGATTTACCTTTAAGGACTTTACCTAGATTACTATTTGTACCACATATCCTTGATACCTATGGATTGGGATGCATTTTGGATAGATGCTGCAGCGCTCAGCATAAAATAATTGTTAAACATGACTAAAGGTATTATGCAATATGTTAAAATGGAGCTTTTTAGCAACAATTAGGGGGCTCGAGTACTGGGTTGAGTGCTCTAGTGCCTCTCCATAAGGACTTAATCCTGAAGCAGCCACCCAGGAGGTTTCATACAACCCTGAGTGTCAAATGGCTATGACTTTAACCTGTTAACTAGATTATACTAGCTTGTCTATAGCTTTTCATAAGGGCAAGAGGGGGCACTAGTTGGTATGTTTCTTTTTCTGCTAGGGTGTGTACCGTGCCGCAACCATGAGTGCCACCCCTAGAGGAAGGCCACATAAGGCTAGACGGCTGAAACCTTAGTAGCTATGACCTGTTACTGTGACTAGCGAAGGGTTACGTAGTGAAACCCTGCCACACTTCCTAGGTAGAGGTGATGTGGGCTTTGCAAACCCTGACACTGGGAATCACGGCTCAATGGGTAAAGTTGTACAATTTCTGCAGAAATATTTAACCTGTTATAACAGCCGTGCTCATGGATATGAGCGATCTGGATCCTTCATGATTAGTGATTACTATGGATGGTTGGGAATTGACATAATCTTGATTATTCATTATTACCACTTGGGTTGGGTTTATTCACTAAAGTAGTGATTCAGGATGCTAAAACTGGACCAACTAAAATTGCTAACTGCAGTCAAACCATGTCTAGCCTTTGAGCCTCATAGATCCCTTGATATACTTGCTAAGCATGGTGCGCTACACTTGTTTTACATTCAATGAAAATCCCGAATAGGTAACAGATAATGCATATGAAGAGTTCCCAGAGGATGTCCAGGATTACTAGGGTGATGTCCCCTAGTTGGAGTCCCTGTGGTGTTTTGGGCTTAGTCTTCTATTCTATGTAATAATGTTGCCGATGAGCAAGATTTGTGATAACTATGTGATGAGATATGCGATGTAATAAAGTATTTTACTTTAATATTATTGCAATTTGAGATTATATGTGTGTTTGGACATCCTGGGCGCAGATATATGAGCACTTGGTTTTGTTATGCAAAATTGGGTGCGACAAATTGGTATCAGAGCTAGAACTGACTATAGGACGATTAACCTAGTTAGAAATGGACGTTTTTAGGATCACATTATCTTTATTTTGCTACCTTTAATTTACTATAAAATTTTTGCTTATATTTTATCTATTATCTGTTGCAAAAATTATCTTATTCTAATACTCAACCTTTTCAATCTTATAGATGGTCCGCACTAAGCTGACAGCCCGCAAGCGTACCATTGTGATGCCAACAAGGAGGACAAGGTTCATGCTTGGCAAGCGTGTTCCTCCACACCTAGTTGAGGCATTGAGGAACATGGCGGAGGAGCCCCGGGAGGAACCACCTGTGGAGGTGCCTATGGAGGAACCTCTAGAGGACATGATGGAGGAAGAACCTATGGATGAGGATACTAAAGAAGGGCCCATGTATGAGGAGCCTATAGAGATAGAAGAATCTCTAGAGGAGCCCATGGAGGAAGATGAACAGGGGGGTCATGATGGAGCTGGTGATCCTGAGGATGGTGATGCTTCTAACAACTCTGATTCTAATGATGGGGTAATGATGGTGGTGATGATGGAGATGATGGTGATGACAGTGGAGATGATGGTGGTGATGGTGATGGAGATGGAGGAGATGGTGGAGGTAATGGTGATGACTACCATGCCGCACTGCTGGCTAAGGGGTGGACAGTGGAGATCCACTATGATTTGTAGGGTGATGCCTACTACCACCCAAAGCTTCTCTCCCTTATACGCCGCTACCACACCAGGTGCACCGTGCAGTACCGGACGGAGCATTGGATCCACCCCGACTACACCGGCATCTAGGAGACGGAGGTGTACATCCGTGAAGGGAGTCGGGTGCACTACATCCACCGTGCTATCATTGCATGGCTCACATGTGCAGCCGCCATCCAGGATGCTGCTCGACAGGCATTGGTGGTCAATCGCGACCGCCACTTTGACGACATTGCATGGGAGGAGGATCGTTATCTTCCCCGCCATCGGAGCGGCCAATCCACCTGCAACATCGCCAAACCACTTGGGGAGGAGAACCATAGGCTTAGGCCTACCCTAGTGAGCTTGGCCCAGACCAACACTGACTTGGATCAAACCTTGGATGAGCTAGATGTCATGGGGAAGGCATACCTATAGCTTGCCCTTGAGAATGCTACGTTGAAGCAGCAGCAAGGTGGTCCTGATGTGGAGACACCAAGTATTCCTGCTAAATCACCACCCAAGGAATAGAGGAGGCTATAGAGACCCCAACACCAGCACCAATATCGACCCATAGGAGGATTTCCCACAAATATGTAATAAACATGCATAGATGTGTGAGAGTGTGTTTAGTTTCTTTTCTTTTCAATGGTTGAACAATTGTTACTTAAGTGGTTGGATGATTGTCATGATGGATAATGTTTGATCTGGATTTTTGTCATGATTGTGATGATTTGTGGGCATGTCCATAGTCATTTAGTTTAAGATTAAGGCTTAAGGATGATATGAATAAATAGTTAGGTTTCTTTTTATCTTGCTGTCCGTTCTGTATCTTTCTGAGCAGTCCACCTTTATCAGTTCATATCTCATGTTCTGGATGTTTAATGGTCATCAAAATTTTATGGAGATAAGTAGACTTCCGCATCTTTCTTTTGGCTCTGTAATCATCTCAATACCTATTATGAATTGTGAGATATAGCTGTTGTAAGTTGATGTTTCTGTGTTGTTAGAAATCTAGAGCGGTACTGCTTGTTATATGTTTTTGCCTGATTAAACGTTAGAATATGGGAATGTGTTTTAGATGAAAGTTGTATAGAATTTCATAAGCTTTCCACAAAGCTAACATTAGCATTCGGATGATAAACAGAGAGTGAGATATGCTCATTTTACAGCACCGCTGTCTGTCCAACTCGCTGGAAAGTTCAAAACAATTATCTTCTTGTATACCCTATATATATATATATCTTGTCTTTGATCTTGTGATACCTACTCTCATTAGGCCATTATCTCTTAAAGGTTATATATTTTGGACATATGAGACTTATATGATGTATCTATAGATGGTGAACACCAGGAGGAACAACCAAGGAGGCGAGGACTTGCCGCCGCCACCCCCTATCACTATGGAACAACTGATGATGATGCAAACTCAATTGCTTCAGCAAATGGCTCAGAGCATGCAAAATAATGGGAATGGAAATGGGAATGCACCCCCTCAAGTTAGAGACAAGAGGGGAGAGTTTCTGAAGGGACATCCACTTGTCTTCAAGCATTCCACTGACCCTCTCCAAGCTGATGACTGGTTACATGCAGTTACGTGCAGTTAAGAGGCAACTGGAGATTGCACAATGTGATGATAGGGAGAAAGTGTTGTATGTAGCTGGGCAACTGTAGGGGGCTTCACTTGACTGGTGGGAGTCATTCCACTTTGGCCGTACTAAAGCTAACCCCATAACTTGGCAAGAATTTTGCAATGCTTTCCGCTCTCACCATGTTCCTGCTAGGTTGATGAAGCTAAAAAAGAAGGAATTCCTTGCTCTCAAACAGGGAGGCATGACCGTGGCTGAGTATCGTGACAAATTCATACAATTGTCATGGTACGCACCTACTAAAGTGGAAGATGATGAAAAGAGGTAGGAGCTATTCATGGAAGGTCTGAATGATGGTCTTCGGTACCAACTGTTGTCCCATACCTTTGCTAGTTTTCAACAGCTAGTGGACAAGGCCTTGGTTGTAGAGAACAAGCACCGTCAAATGGAGGACAAGAAGAGGAAATTCTAGGGGCAATAGTCTAGGAGCAACACTTGTGTCCGCACTATTCCTTAGCAAGCATACCCACAGCAGCGCTATCAAGGTCAGTCCAGTCTGATCAACCGCAACCAGCAGCCACATGCATGCATAGTAGCAATAGCAGTACAGGGCACCAGTTTAGCGTCAGCAGCAAGCTAACAATGTTCCTGTGAAGGGCAATGTTCCTAATGCTCCACCAAAGAATGGCGTACCAAAGGCACCAAATGCAGTCAATGACAACAGATGCTTCAACTATGGAGACTAGGACATTACTCCAATAGATGTCCTAAGAAGACGGCTAATATGCAGCATAACTATGTCCGTGGAAAGGTCAATCATGTGACCGCAGAGACAGCTCAGGAGGCACCTAATGTGGTGATCGGTACGTTTCTGGTCAACTCAAACTCAGCTATAGTTCTTTTGATTCTGGTGCTTCGCATTCCTTCATAGCATATACTTTCATAAAGAAGCATGGTATTCTCGTATGTGTTATGAAGAAACCCATGTTAGTAAACTCACCTGGAGGGGAAATGAAAGCAAATTGGATATGCTTAGCTGCTAGTCTCATCATAAGGGGGATAGAATTTCAAGCCAACCTTGTAGTCATAGACTCATCTAGAATTGATGTTATCTTGGGTATGGATTGGTTGAGGTCCCGGAAGGAAGTTATAAATTATGGGAATAGTTTTGTGAATCTAACCACTCCATCTAGAGAGAAAGTTGAGTATGTAGCAACACAGTCAGCCTCGGAAATCTGTCGGGTTAATCAATTGAAGGGCACAACCATAGAGGATATACGGATAGTAAATGAGTATCCAAATGTCTTCCCTGATGAGTTACCAGGTATGCCACCTAAATGAGATATTGAGTTTGTAATTGAACTTTTACCTGGAACTGCACCCATAGCTAAAAGACCTTATAGAATGGGAGTGAATGAATTACTGGAACTTAAGAAACAAATAAGGGAATTGCTAGATAAGGGTTATGTCCAACCTAGTTCTTTACCTTGGGGAGCACCAGTATTGTTTGTAGAGAAAAAAGATGGTACACAAATGAACATGCATAGATTACAGATCACTTAATGAGGTCACAATTAAGAACAAGTATCCACTACCTAGAATCGATGACATGTTTGACCAGTTGAAAGGAGCTTGTGTATTTTCCAAGATCGACATCCGATCTGGATACCATCAGTTGAGAATAAGATGTTATGACATTCCCAAAACTGCTTTTGTGACCCGATATGGATTATACGAGTTCACAACCATGTCTTTTGGTCTGACAAATGCACCTGCTTACTTCATGTATTTGATGAACAAAGTATTCATGGAGTACCTTGATAAGTTTGTCATTGTGTTTATTGATGATATATTAGTCTACTCTAAGAATGAAGAAGAACATGAGGAACATTTGAGGCTAGTATTGCAAAAGCTTAGAGAACATCAGCTCTATGCTAAGTTGAGCAAATGTGAGTTCTGGCTAAAAGAAGTATCTTTCCTTGGCCACATAATCTCTAAAGGAGGAGTAGCAGTAGATCCCAAGAAGGTTAGAGATGTGTTGAGTTGGAAGCCACCTTACGATGTTAGTGAGATTCGGAGTTTCCTTGGTATGGCTAGGTACTATAGGAGATTCATAGAGGGATTCTCTAAGTTAGCCAAACCTATGACTGCCCTGTTAGAGAAGAATGCCAAATTTGTATGGTCTAAGCAATATCAGGATAGTTTTGAGGAGTTGAAAAAGAGACTGACTTCTGCCCCAGTGCTTGTCTTACCTGATCTTACCAAAAGCTTCTCTATCTATTGTGATGCCTCATGACAAGGTCTAGGCTGCGTTCTTATGCAAGAGGGTAGAGTTGTTACCTATGCATCCAGACAACTGAGAAAACATGAGTTAAATTATCTGACTCATGATCTAGAGTTAGCAGCTGTAGTACATGCTCCAAAGATTTGGAGGCATTACCTGATTGGTCATAAGTGTGAGATTTATACCGATCACAAGAGTTTGAAGTATATATTCACTCAGTCAGATCTAAATTTGAGGCAGCGCGGGTGGCTAGAGTTGATCAAGGATTACGACTTAGAAATACACTATCATCTAGGAAAAGCTAGCGTTGTAGCAGATGCTTTGAGTAGGAAGATTTATGTGAACATGGCCTATGCAACTCAATTACCTAGAGAGTTATGTGAGGAGTTCGAACACCTGAACTTGGGTATTGTGGCTAACACTATGGAGTTAGAGGTAGAACCTACTTTAGAACGAGAGATTCATAAGGGACAGTTGAATGATGAGAAAATCAAAGATATTGCTAAGCGTATAGTGATTGGTAAAGCCCTAGATTTCCACATGGATGATCAAGGAACAGTATGGTTTGGTAAAAGGATTTGTGTGCCAGAAGTGAAGTCTATTAGAGAGTCTATTTTGAGGGAAGCTCATGACTTGGCCTATTCTATACACCCGGGGAGTACTAAAATGTATCTTGATCTTAAAGAGAGATATTGGTTGTACGGACTAAAAAGAGATGCAGCTGAACATGTAGCCATATGTGATATGTGCCAAAGGGTAAAGGCAGAGCATCAGAGGCTAGCAGGTTTACTTCAACCTATGAAGATATCCGAGTGGAAATGGGAAGAAGTTGGAATGGATTTCATAGTGGGATTACCCCATACACTGAGGGGATATGACTCTATCTAGGTAATTGTAGACCGTCTGATAAAAGTAGCACATTTCATTCCTATCAAGACAACTTACTCTGGTGTGAAGTTGGCAGAGCTATACATGGAAAGGATTGTATGTTTACATGGAGTACCGAAGAAGATTGTTTCAGATAGGGGTACACAGTTCACATCTCATTTTTGGTAGAAGTTGCATGAGTCCATGTACACGAAGTTGAACTTTAGCTTAGCTTATCATCCTCAAATAGATGGGCAGACCAAGAGAACAAATTAAATTTTAGAGGATATGTTGAGAGCTTGTGCTTTATAGTATGGGACAAGTTGGGATAAGAGTTTGCCCTATGCTGAATTCTCTTATAATAATAGCTACCAGAAAAGTCTTAAGATGGCATCATTTGAAGTGTTGTATGGCAAAAAGTGCAGGACACCACTGTTTTGGAATCAAATAGGGGAAAGTCAAGTCTTTGGACCAGAAGTTTTACAATAGGTGGAGAAACAGGTACAAACAATAAGGCAAAATTTGAAGGTTGCACGGTCTCGATAGAAGAGTTATGCTGACACGAGAAGAAGGGATTTGGTGTTTGAGATTGGTGATTTTGTTTATCTCAAAGTTTCACCTATGAGAGGAGTTAAGAGGTTTCATACTAAGGGAAAGTTGTCACCTAGGTATGTGTGACCCATCAAGATCATCTATAGGAGAGAATAAGTTGCTTACCAGTTAGAATTACCGAAACAGCTCTTAGGTGTTCATGATATTTTCCATGTATCACAGCTTAAGAAATGTTTGAGGGTACCTAAGCAATAGTTACCTTTGGATGAACTAGATATCTAGGAGGATCTTTCATACAAAGAATATCCAGTGAGAATTTTGGAAACAGCTGAGGGAATCACAAGGAGCAGGATTATAAGAATATGTAAGGTTCAGTGAAACAGGCATTCGGTAGATGAGGCAACCTGGGAAAGAGAGGATGATCTAAAATCTGACTATCCTAATCTTTTCGAATCATTCGAATCTTGGGGATGAGATTCATCTTAAGGGATAGGTTTGTAACACCCTAAAAATTTATTATAATTTAGTAATTAAATTTGAGCATTTAATTAATTTTTATGGATTTTAAACTAGGTTAAATAATAAATTTTAACTAATTAAAATTTACTATAAGATTTAGTAACATGATTGCTGCATTCATGCCAAGGCATTTTGGTTTTTGTTTGAGTGTAGAGTTAGAGTTGAGTGGCTTTGAATTCAAATCTAGTTTGAATTTGGAGCAAGTTTGCAAAAACCAAAAAATGAAAAAGGTTTCTTTTTTTCTATTTTCACCCGCACCCCATTCTAGCCCAGGGCTATTGGCGGCCTAACCCGGTGCCTCCCTTCCTTTTCCTCCTCCCGATTCACGCACGCGGCCCGGCAGCGCGGCCTGCTCGGCGGCCCGCTCCAGCGCCGTCTCTTCACCGCACGCGCGCGCGTGCATCGCGGCCTTGATCGACGCATCGTCGGCCCAGGCGAAGGCCTGCTTCGCGCCCACACCCACGCACCACCATATTCCACTCTCATCTCACTACATCACGGGACCCGCACGTCAGTCGCTCTCTTCTCCTTACTTCTTCATCGTTTCCAGTGATGGCGCTTGCCATCCATGGCAGCTCGCCCACCGCGCCCCTAAGCCAGCCAAGGAAGGCATTCGAAATCTATTGATTTCATAGCTTCTCTGTTCCTGCTTCCCTTTTCTACCGCGCCCCGCTCACCTATAAAACCCCACCGCCAAGCCCTTTCCCCTCCTCTTTCTCCCCGTTCATAGTCGAGCTCGCTCCCGCCACTGAAATACGCTCACTCCGGTGCTCAATCGCCATCGACGTCTCACCTAGGATCTTCACCGTGCCTCGCCGCATCTGTAGGTGCTTTCTTTTCCTCATTTTGGTCACCAATTTCATGGGTTCATGCTCACTAGTGGCTTTTTCCTCTTCACAGTATGCCACCGCATGTCGTCGGTCTTCTTAGAGCCAACCCGGACGCCGACAGCCTCTCCATCGGACTTGTAGTGAGCCACTCAACCTCCCCGTACCCTCCTTTCTGTGAATGTCGCTCTAGAGCACCATATCAACGAGCTCCAGATCATGCCATCCATGGCGCCACCACGGGGCCGTCGTCCCAATGTGTTTCCCCGCCCTTCGTTTATGCCGTGTTGGACTCACGTTGTTGCGCTCGTCACTTTCGTGCCCTCGGTTGGGTCTAAGGCGGCTAGAATCGCCGTACCGGTGATCACCGGCGAGCTCAGGCCATCGGCATTCATGGTACCACCGCTGCTGGCACTGCACGCCGGCGAGGGGAGCCCTCCCTTTCTTCTGCGTCGTTCAATCATGGATAGATGGCTCAGATTAGATACCCCTTTGGAGTTATGTAATCGGTCCACCGTGGACCGTGGACTTGGCGCACCGCGCCCACGTCAGCGAGTCCACCGCACAAGTGGTGCACCGAGCCAATCCACGCACGTCGCATGGCGCCCAGTCAGCTGCCATGCGGTCAGCCCGCAGTTAGCCATGCGCTTTTGCAGTTTAGCCCTTGGGTTTTCAAGGAATCAACCCATAGTCCAACCTTAGTTCAAAATCATTTCTTTCCAGTCCTATTTTCTTCTGTTTTAGACCCTGTACTTTTGGATAATGGTGCGCGCCGTCCAGAACACGTTATAGTTTAGTTTTAACTCAAATCCAATTTGTTTTATTTATAAAAATGCCACTAAAACCTTATTTCATGCATAACTTTTGCGTTTTAAGTCCGATTAGTGTGATTCTTTCACTCATGTGTTCATAGCAGTACGTAGATTAGTTTTATAAGCTTTTCAGTCTATATTTCTACTGTTTGGTGTACTGTTCTAATAGAAGTATCTTTGTATGCATGTGATGATTGGAATGGATGCTTGATTGGTGAATTGGAACACGTTTAGAGGGTGATCAGTTCGAGGTTGCTGAGGATCAATCGGGTGACCAGCAGTACTAGGAAGGAGACTTTGAGGAAGGCAAGTGTAGCAAAGGCCCCTTGTACCTATGAACTCTACAATTCATATGCATGCGTGTGTTTAAATTTGATTTACCTTTAAGGACTTTACCTAGATTACTATTTGTACCACATATCCTTGATACCTATGGATTGGGATGCATTTTGGATAGATGCTGCAGCGCTCGGCATAAAATAATTGTTAAACATGACTAAAGGTATTATGCAATATGTTAAAATAGAGCTTTTTAGCAACAATTAGGGGGCTAGAGTACTGGGTTGAGTGCTCTATTGCCTCTCCATAAGGACTTAATCCTGAAGCAGACACCCAGGAGGTTTCATACAACCTCGAGTGTCAAATGGCTCTGACTTTAACCTGTTAACTAGATTGTACTAGCTCGTCTGGAGCTTTCCATAAGGGCAAGAGGGGGGCACTAGTTGGTATGTTTCCTTTTCTGCTAGGGTGTGTACCATGCCGCGACCATGAGTGCCACCCCTAGAGGAGGGCCACATACGGCTAGACGGCTGAAACCTTAGTAGCTATGACCTGTTAGTGCGACTAGCGAAGGGTTACATAGTGAAACCCTACCACACTTCCTAGGTAGAGGTGATGTGGGCTTTGCAAACCCTGGCACTGGGAACGATGGCTCAATGGGTAAAAGTTGTACAATTTCTACAGAAATATTTAACCTGTTATAACAGTCATGCTCATGGATACGAGCGATCTGGATCCTTCATGATTAGTGATTACTATGGATGGTTGGGAATTGACATAATCTTGATTATTCATTATTACCACTTGGGTTGTGTTTATTCACTAAAGTAGTGATTCAGGATGCTAAAACTTGACCAACTAAAATTGCTAACCATAGTCAAACCATGTCTAGCCTTTGAGCCTCATAGATCCCTTGATATACTTGCTAAGCATGGTGCGCTACACTTGTTTTACATTCAATGAAAATCTCAAATGGGTAACAGATAATGCATATGAAGAGTTTCTAGAGGATGTCCAGGATTACTAGGGTGATGTCTCCCAGTTGGAGTCCCTGTGGCATTTTGGGCTTAGTCTTCTATTCTATGTAATAATGTTGCCGATGAGCAAGATTTGTGATAACTATGTGATGAGATATGCGATATAATAAAGTACTTTACTTTGATATTATTGCAATTTGAGATTATATGTGTGTTTGGACATCCTAGGCGCAGATATATGAGCACTTGGTTTTGTTATGCAAAATTGGGTGCGACAATTCAAGAGTATGTGGTTTGCACAAAGGCACAATATATCTACTATGGCTATTCCTATTGCCTATAGAATCAGAACCCCGGGTGCGCAGTTGTGCATTAACACTCGGATGGACACAGTGAGACTAGTGCTAGCAACTCACTCTTATTGTCTCCAGTTCATGGTGCTGCCTGGTAAACTCATAGATGCAATTCTGGGAATGAACTAGTTGAAAAATTATGGGGTAGTCCTGAACCTTAGACAGAGAATTGTTGAGTTGAAGCTCCCTTCTTCTGAGGATAGAATGTCTCTCCTTATGCCTTCAGTTCCCGCCCTACCAATTATTGCTCATACTAAAGCTTCTCCTGATCTTGCCTCAATTCATGTGGTTTGGAAGACCTACTTGGGTTACCATTGGATCGGGATGTGGAGTTTACCATTGAGTTAGAACCTGGTACTGCTCCTATTTCATGGTGTCCCTACTACATGGCTCCAAAGGAACTGGCTGAGATGAAGAAACAGTTAGAAGAATTGTTGGAGAAGGTATTCATCTGTCCTAGTTCTTTACCATAGGGTTGTCTAGCTATTTTGTGAAGAAGAAGGACGACACTCTTTGGATGTGTGTGGATTATCACCCTCTTAATGCGGTAACAATTAAGAACAAGTATCCTTTACCTCGTATTGATACTTTATTCGATCAATTGGCTGGTGCAAAACTGTTTTCAAAGATTGATCTTTGTTCTAGGTATTACCAAATTAAGATCCGGCCACAAGATATACCAAAGACAGCTTTCTCTACTAGGTATGGACTTTATGAATACCTAGTCATGTCTTTTGGTCTCACCAATGCTCCTGCATTCTTCATGTATCTCATGAATTCAGTCTTCATATCGGAGTTAGACAAGTTTGTAGTGGTGTTCATTGATGACATATTGATATATTCCAAGAACAATGAAGAGCATGCACAACATCTTCGTATAGTCCTGACTCGATTATGGGAACACAAGTTGTATGCCAAATTCAGCAAGTGTGAGTTTTGGTTGGATCGAGTGCAGTTTTTGGGACATGTCCTAACACCTGAAGGCGTCTATGTGGATCTAGGCAAGGTGCAGGATGTGTTAAATTAGAAATCTCTAAAGTCAGTGCATCATATTCATCAGTTCCTTGGTCTTGCTGGTTATTATCGGTGCTTCATCCCTGAGTTTTCTAAAGTAGCTCAACTGATGACCAAGTTGCTCTAGAAGGTTGTCAAGTTTGTATGGAGTCCGGCTTGTGAAGAAGCTTTCCAAACCCTGAAGAAGTTTCTTACCTCTGCTCCTGTTCTTGCCCAACCAGATATTGATAGGCCATTTGATGTGTATTGTGATGCCTCTAGGACTAGATTGGGTTGCGTGCTTATGCAAGATGGATGTGTAATAGCTTATGCTTCACGTCAGCTGAAAAAGCATGAGATGAATTATCCCACCCATGATTTAGAGCTAGCTGCAGTTGTGCATGCTCTAAAATTTTAGAGACATTACCTGTTGGGAAATAAAGTGCATATCTACATGGATCACAAGAGTCTCAAATATATTTTCACTCAATCCGAGTTGAATATGAGGCAACGAAGGTGGCTCAAGTTAATCAAGGATTATAATTTAGAAGTTCATTATCATCCGGGAAAAGCTAATGTGGTAGCTTATGCCTTAAGTCGAAAGTCGCATCAAGTTGAAGAAGAATCTTTGCCCCTCACCCATTCTAAAGTGTTAGCCCATATTGCTCTAGTTTCGGATTTACTTGAGCAAATTATTATAGAGCAAAGGCAAGATGCTTCAGAAATCCCTCAAATCAAGAAGTTAATTGCCGAAGGGCGTGGTCTCATTTCGGTATTGATGATCAAGGTGTGGTGAAGTTCAAGAACCGATTGCTGGTTCCCTCAAGAGATGAGCTTAGGAGAAAAATTTTAGATGAAGCTCACAATTCCATGTTATCCATTCATCCTAGAAGCAACAAGATGTATCATGATTTGAGTCACTTGTATTGGTGGCCAAATATGAAGTAGGATATTACTAAATACATCTCAGAATGCGACATTTGTGGGAGGGTTAAGGCGGACCATATGCGTACGCCTGGTTTTCTACAGCCCTTACCTATCCCTATTTGGAAATGGGAGGATATTTCCATGGATTTTGTTGGGGGTTTGCCCCGCACAGCAAAGGGGTATGATTCTATTTGGGTCATTGTGGATCATCTCACCAAGTCTGCTAGGGTATGATTCTATTTGGGTCATTATGGATCGCCTCACCAAGTCTGCTCATTTGCTCCTAGTGGATACAAGGTATTCCGCCAAGAAATATGCCAAGCTGTATTTTGATCGGGTTGTAACCTTACATGGAGTTCCTCTCACCATTGTCTCTGATAGAGGGTCAGTTTTTGTCTCTCGCTTCTAGGAGCCACTACAGAAGTGCCTTGGTACTCGCCTCCTCAGAAGTTTAGCTCATCACCCACAAACTGATGGTCGGACAGAAAGGGTCAATCAAGTACTTGAAGACATGTTGAGAGCTTGTGCCATTTCTTATCCAGAAAAGTGGGATGAATGCTTGTCTTTAGCTGAGTTTTCTTATAACAATAGCTATCAAGAAAGCATTCGAATGGCACCTTTTGAGGCCCTATATGGCAAGAAATGTAGAACACCACTAAACTGGGTTGAAGTGGGTGACCGTGGTTACTTTGGACCTGATTTCATAAAGGAAGCAAGAGAGCAAGTTAGTGTTATTCTGAGTCATTTGAAAGCAGCTCAGAAAACCGTCAGAAAGCTTATGCGGACAAGAGAAGGCCCTTGCAGTTTGAAGTTGGTGACCATGTGTACCTAAAGGTATCCCCGATGAGAGGTGTGCATCGGTTTGGAGTCCGTGGAAAGATAGCTCCTCGTTATGTTGGACCTTATAAAATTTTGGAGCGTGTGTGGTTCGTTGTTTATCGTCTTCAACTTCTAGATATTTTGTCACAAGTACATAATGTCTTCTATGTTTCCCGATTAAAGAAGTGTCTGTGGGTTCCCGATGAAGTGGTGGAAATTGAAGGATTCCTCTCCAACCTGATCTTTCTTATATTGAGCATCCCGTCAAGATCTTGGATGAAAAAGAAAGAGTGACTAGAAACAAAGTGATGAAATTTTACAAGGTCCAATGGCAAAATCATTCGGAGGATGAAGCAACTTGGGAACAAGAAAGCTATATTTTTAAACATTATCCCCATCTCCTTTCTAGTTCACCAAGGTAATTATGTAAATTGAAATTTATTTCTTATCTCTTTCCCACACTAGGCACACACATGAAATCTCGGGACGAGATTTTGTTTAAGGGGGTAGAGCTATAACACCCTCGGTGTTACACCCTAAACAAACCACTAAATCATGTCATGAGCATCGTGTTTATGTGACATTGCATGTGATAAAGAGTGTAGATGAATTTCTTGTAACCTAAAATGGTTGATGAAAGTGTTAAATGAAAGTTGATCCAATAGTTCATGTTGTATCAAGTGAGGTTCAAAACCAATTTTATTCGCAAAAACATTATAAAACATACTTGTGTCACTTAAATAAAGTTTAAAGTACAAACTTTGTAGATAACAATGCAACTCTTGCTATAGAAAAATAAAATTGCTGGCTAGTATTTTTAGTAGCTTGGAAATTGAAGTTGAAAAAAAAATCAGCCCTAGACTTAGCAAATTTCTTAAGTCTAAAAACAGAATGATAGTGCCATGTTGGGGAATTAATTCTAAACAATGTAGCTAAAGGCAAGTGCTATGTTATTGCTCCTAATGGTAGTCCAATGTACCCTCATTGGTATGGTCTATGTGCTTTATGACTCAACCGAGTTGGTTTAGTCGTGGTTGATGCTTTAAAATTTGTGCACATGAACGGCCTCGATTTCGTTCGGCCGGGGCTGCAATCACCGCCTTTTCCCATAGCTTGGCATCGCGTGTGTTGCCGATGCCATGCCGATCGGGCCTGCTCCTAGCTTGGCCATGGCTGGGCGTGGCCAGCGATAGTTGGCCGCCTGCCCTTACCGGCGGTCGTTGGTCTTCTTTGCGTCATGGGCCCTATGCTGCCGCCGCCCGTCGCCTTCGCCCGCCATCTGTACCACCCCATTCCCTACCGCTCTATTGTGATGATGCGCGCCGCCATTGGTATGCGTCGTGATGTTGCTTGTCTCCTCATTTGTGCGCGACGAGGGCTTGCCCCTTCCTCGCTACTACCGCGACCGCCGCCTTGCCATTTATGGTGCTGCGGCAACGTAGGCAGTGCTCGGTCGAAGACGCCTATGTGTTGTTCGTAGCGTCAGCGTGCGTATTGCCCTGGTCGCGTCGGCCGAGTCCCACCAAGATGAGGTCGCGTTGAGCTCCAGTTTTCCCCTCTTCTCTCTCCCACCATGGCCGACTGAGCCGTGAAAGTAAATTTGGCAGGAAAAGGCCACCTTGGGTCGTTTCTTTGCGTCTCTGGCGCTGCCATCGAGCTGCCTAGCCGATCGTTCCCACCCTGCCTTGAATGGTGCCCGACCGAGCTTCAATTTTGGAGCTTTTCCCCGCCACCGTGCCGATAAGGCTGAGTCCGCCCATCACCGAGGGCAACTCCCATCTGACCACCTCGAGCCAAATTGGCTACATCGCTAGACTCGCCTCGAACCCCTCCTCACCATGCGCACCTAAGCCGTAACCCTACCGCTATCTTGACACTGCTGACACGGTCGTGTCTGCCGTGGCTTGTCACTGAGCTCGCCGCGTGTACGTGGCTAGCCATGCTCGGGGCATCTCCGGCCGAACCATCGCCTCGGCTAGGTCCTTGGTGAGTCATTGATGCTCACCCACTACCTCTACTACTCCCTTAGCGTCGTGGCTCACCGAAACGTTGTTGTCGCCACCGTAGGTTGCCCGCCGACGTGGAGAAGTCGCCCTACTTCATCTCTGAAATTCTAACCGCTGCCCAGCGTAGCGCGCTGGTCCATAGGTGAGCATCGACCCCATAGCTAGGTCTGCGTGGGCCCTAGTTGGCCAGCGTAGCGGCTCCGTGCCCAGAGTCTTTTTGGGGGCCTTCGTGCATAATCGCTGACTAAAGGAATAGTGTGCATAGTGGTCGCATTAATAGCAAAAAGCGTGGGGGCTTTTTTGCTAAAATGACAGTGTGTGTGAGCTCCCCGTCGTGGGCCACGCTGGGCCAATTCGGTTTCTCTTTTTCGTAAAGAATTAGAAATAGCTTTATATTTTATTCGAGAGCCAGTTTTGTTTAATTAATATAAAATCTTGTAGATGCCCAAAAATTGGGAAACAAATTTTGTTAGGTTCTTAAAATTATGATATATCTGTTGGTGTAATTAATGTATACATATACATGTCGATACTAGGGGCTATTAAATTATTTGAGAATGCTTAATATTATTAGGTTAAATATTGTAGGAATTTTTTGATAAATTGGTGATAGCTTTAGTCTTGAAATTTTTATGGTAGCTTCATTGTATTATTATGTGCTCACTATAATTTTTTTAGACTTAGAATAGACTAAGCATTAGGGTAGTTCAATGCTTTTTGTTTCAATATACATTAAATCCTTAGTAGAACTAAAGATATACCCTTAAATTGCAAAGCTACATGTTTGTTAGTTGAACCCAACACTTTGCTTGATGAAGATGATAGTTAGCTTAGTATTAATGTATCCAAATAAGTTTCATCAATTAGCCAAAACCAAACTAAGGCTTTCAAACGCTTACTAGAAAAATATATTTAATAATTAGTTTAATAGTATTTATTTTGCATAAATGTTAATACTTTTGTATATAACTTTGGTCAGAGTTTAAATTGTTTGACTCCTCAAAAGATAAGAATTACATCCTTTTATGGATGAAGGAGGTAACACACTGCTAACTAGCTGAATGTACATGCATCTATAGCTTATTACCCAATCTATATAGTCATTTACTTGTGCGTAGTTTATCATTAATACATTGCCTACTTCTTGTTTCACAAAGTGTTTTAGAGCTGGTCCAAGCCCCACGGGGAAAAAACCCTGCGACACCCGGTTCATCCAAGTTATTAGGGATCGAACCAGGGGGGCGCTCCACATCGAGGAGTCACAGCCACCACGCTAAGCGTGTTCACAATAGTTTTTATGTGATCAAGTCATGTAGGTACTACACGGAGAAATCATATTTTCAATGGGTGGTTTATTCAATTTCTTTGTCCAATTATGTGTCTTTTCTCCTATTATTTACTTTATCACATCTCTTCATACATTTGTTTCTCGTGTAAACATATTTCTTCTCTCTCCTTAATTCAATGTCAAATTACTATTTCACTTAGTTAGTTTCCTAATTAATGACCATAGAAACCATCATAGTCCATGGATTATGGTTGTCCTTAGAGCATGCCCCCAACCAAGAAAATAGGACAAACTATGTCTATACGGTAACCAAGATATGACAGGCTGACAAATAGATGGTATGAGAGAAAACAAGTTGTTGAATAAAAAAATATTTTGAACACCATCTAACAGGAATATGTTTTCTTGTTATGGTGTTTATATGACTTGGCAAGTATAAAAACTATCACATGGTCTCTAGGTTGGGAATGCCCTTAGAACAGCATGAGCACTCAAATCAAGGAGCCCCTAGTTTTGATTCGAGGGCCCCGTTATGTTTGAGGGCTTGATTTTTAACATATACTCCAACAGGAGCCCTCAAATCTATTCTAATAAATACTAACATAAGGACTCACTTGTTATTCTCTATTCTTCTCTCATCCTCACTCTCATCGACTGAGCTACATGCCTTACGATCAGCGCACGGGAAGAGACCGGCACAGCAAGAGATCAGGTTGATGGGAGGAGACCGAGCGTCCGATCCAGATGAGCAAAGGCGAGCCGTCGGAAGGAGACCGCTTTGCCCAGCCGTGAGGACGCCATAAAGAGGCAGAGCCGATTGGGGGGGCGTAGTTGTCCGGTCTTAGAGCATGTTTCTCTTTTATCTTTTCCTCTCTCTCCCCCATGCCAACGTAAAGTCTACCTACAACTTTTTTATTACACTTGCTCCGACGAGTGTATCGTTATGGCTCGTGACTTTGTGAGAACAGCAGTACCGCGTTAATAATTTGTCTCGGCGGAGGTACGCTTGGTAAACAGATAAAGAGAAGCTCACCTTATTGGGACGAACTACTACCACACTACAAATGTGGTTATCTAAGTACTATAGTCGCTAGCATGGACGAGACGAGACTACTTCCATCAGATTTCGCATTACCACCAAGTAACGAACGGCAAGCACGAATCCAGTTCTTCCAACGCACTGATCGAACAAAAGGCTAGGGCCGCTGGGCGATCCGATCGACACCCCACGGCAACACGGAGGCAGCCGGACGGACATGACATGGTCCATGAGACCATGACTCCATGTCCATCTGAACACATGCTTCGTAACCGTACGCTGCCGCAGGCTCAGGCACGCACGCGACGACGCCGAGCGCCTGATCGAGCGCCGAGCCAGCAACCACCAGCCAACAATACAACACGAGGCATCATGATGGTCGGGCGCCATGTCCGCGACCGGGGCCTGGCCGGCTGGAAACGCGCATGCAATCATCACTAGGCCGTCGCCAGGTCGCCGTGCACGGACAGGGACAGACCCCACACATGCAGATCACTACATGAAAAATGATTTGTAGTAACGGGATGAATTTTTCATAGGGACGGCTGATGATGGAGCCGCCCCTACAGTGACGTGCTCGGGAGCCCAGACATCAGCCGCCCCTACAAATAGAACAGCAGGGGTGGCTGGTGATACGAGCCGCCCCTACAAATGGGTTTGATTTGTAGGGGGCGGCTCACTCACCAGCCGCCCTCAGAGTTTCTATTTGTAGGGGCAGCTGGTGATTGAGCTGCCCCTACAAATGCCCGTGTATAAATACCTCCGATTTGTAAGGGCGGCACGATCATCAGCCGCCCCTACAAATGACCTACATATAAAACAACTGCAGCACCTTCTTTCTCCTCGGGTTACTCACTTCAACCCGTGAAAGAAAGATAGCGAGGCCTTGGGCACCTCCTAAAAATTGCTCTACTAAGGGGGAAAGGTTTTGGTCTCAAATTCTTTGGTGGAGATGTTGTAGAAAGTAAGAAAATGCTATTCCACACTTTTTTTTGAAGTTTTAATGGTTGTTTAGTGAGTAATTAGAGTTTTGTTTTTCTCTCTCTTCTATGATGCTTGAGCTACTTATAAAGCAAATTAGACCGAAGTTTTAAATGTACTAGGGTAAATTAGGGAGGAAAACAAGATTATACCCTTATTTGATCCATGTTTCTTGATTTTAGTAAACAATTAGTTAGTTTTATGCATGTTTCATGTGCATGTAGATCTAGATCTAGGGTTTGGTTTTTTTATTAATTTCGTTTTTGTAAATTTATGTTTGATAAAATTGGACTAGGGTTTGTATGAAAGATATTGGGTAAAATATAATTATTGCTAATTATTGTATTTGAAATTATTTATTGTAATCAATAAATATGTATTTTAATTATTTTAATTTTCCTCTACCATGGTGTGTTTATATGCTTCATGTAATTATATTAGATTTATATTCATATATATCTAAAGTATATTCAATTCTTCTCAAGTAATTATTAATTTGATTCATTTTTATATATATTTGAATAAGTAGTCCTTTAATATTTATTTTGTTGTTGTTGTAAAAGATGGAGTACAGGAACTTTTGGATGTATGGTTCGTTAAGATTCAAGGCAGGTTTCCGTGAAGAGGTGGATAAATTTATTGAAGCCACAAAGAAGCATGCAACGACATTAAAAGAGAATAAGGATACAATTATTTGTCACTGTAAAGATTGCAAGAACCGTATGACATGGACATATGTGACTATCATCATATCACATTTTATTATGCGAGGATTTGTTGAGAACTACACAATGTGGATTCATCATGGTGAAACGGTTATTCTTAACGACGAGGATGAGGAATACGACGACGAAACCATAGAATCCATGTCCCAATATTCAACAGAGCTTGATGCACGAATGGATTTCGAGTTTGGCAATGAACAAGGTGGTGATGCTGGTGGTTGGGATGGTAACGACGAAGGTAGTGCCAATAATGATGGTGGAGCACGTATCGGGGATGAAGATGATTTGGAGGACATGATTCGAGCCCTTGGACCAGAGATTTTACTAAATAGCCCGAAAGGTCTAGAAAATTTAGAAAGGGTGACAAAAGCATCGAAGAAGACTGTGTATGGTGTTGAAAAGGGTTGTCCGACACATTGGACATTGCTACGTTTTGTGCTTGAGCTGCTCATCCTAAAGGCTAAGTATGGCTGGTCAGACTGTAGTTTCAATGATCTATTGTATCTCCTGTCATGGGTGCTGCCACAACCAAACTCAGTTCCCGCCAACACATACCAAGCGAAGAAGGTCATAAGTCCATTGACAATGGGGGTTGAAAAAAATCCATGCATGCCCAACCACTGTATACTTTTTCGTGGCCAAACGTTCAAGTCATTGGATAAATGTCCCCAGTGTGGGGCCAGCCGGTACAAGAACAATGACATTTACGGTGGGGACGAAGCCTCTATGGGGAAAAAGAGGAATAACAAGGGTACAAAAAAGGTGGTACAAAAATCTCAGTCCCCAGAGGACACTCCATTAGGCAACGATGCAAAGCAGAAAAGAATTCCTGCCTTGGTAATGTGGTACCTGCCAGTGATTGATCGCTTGAGACGTATCAAATGGTCAAAGGATTTCCCGAAAACATATGAAAGAGACAAGCCCTTCCTACCAAACCGGGACATCCAGCGCCTACCACTTGGAATGAGAAGATTCCATGATTGGTACTTGTGTGTTCTCCCAACGAGCATAGACCTCATACAGGCATGCTTCCCCACCGGCATATTTGGAAGCCCAGCCGGGAAAATTGTCTTTGACTTCAATGACATGCACACATGCTTTCACCTGGGAGAAATGGAGATGAATCTAATTCGCACGTGGTGCCCGTAAGTCCTTGTCCTCCCGATATGATATGAATGTAATCTTTGAATTTTGTTGTAACTAACCCACGCCATGATTTGTAGAATGCAAGTGCACATTATCAAATAAATGCCAAGTGTGAAAGCCGGGTATCTAGACCCTCAAGCTATAGCTCAAACATATTTTAATTACCCTAAACAGTGAAAACTGGATGTCAAAGAGCTAGCTGCTGCAAAGACTCTTTGGGAGAAAGAGCACATCCGTACGGCGAAACTAAGGGAAGAGTCCCTTAAGGTTGCAGCATACATTGCCCTGGCTTTCAAAACTCTCCAACAACACTCTACTATATGGCTATTATACAACTTCGAGTAAGTTCAACTCTATACTTAAAGCTTTGTTCGATATATTTTATTCGATGCAAAAGGACTTATCTAGTTCTATAATTAAATCCGTGCAGCAACCACTGGATTTGTATAGCCGTTAATGTCGGGAGGAGCATGGCATGGGTCTTTGATTCAATAGATAGGGACCCGGTGACATACAAAGACTTCATATCGATTCTCAAGACGTATACATATCGACAATCCTCATTAGCTTATATGTTTGTATACATACTTGTAACGTTCACTTTTTGATACTAACAAGTTGTATTTGCTAAAATAATTCGAACAGGGCATTTAGGTTCTATGTCACTAATCATCACGGAAGGCATGATCCAGCAAAGAAGGAAAAGCTGGCTATAAAAACACTATGTGCGGTAAGTATAACTTACTTCTTCAGTACTTCATTACATGGCTGTCAAAAGCATTACTTAATATTTTTATATGCAAAACACATAGTGCCCCAAGCAAAAGCCTAGGAGTGTACATTATGGATACTATATATGTTCTATGATGAGTATCACTGGTGCCTACAGGAGACACCCCTTAAGGGTAAGTTTAAACCTCTTCACCCATAGTATAAAAACTTCGTACATGGTATGAAATACTAAACCGAAACTTGTTTTCTTGTAGTGGAAAGAAGAGAAAGGAATGAAAAGAGACCCATACAAGGATGACCAACTCTTAGAGCTCGTCGGCGACCTTTGCAACTTCATATTGGGTCAGATTGTACACGTCAAAGACGCCTACCATGACCGAGAGTCTGATTTACTCAGTTCCAACACCTTCGTGAGACTGAAAGGCTAGCTCTAGGACGTTGATAATAATGTATATGGAATTTGTATATTTAATGATGGATTGTATATATTCTTGTGAATTGAACTTATAATTGTAGTTTATATAATACTCTTGTGCTTGTAGTCTAAGGGGTTCGGAACGCTGGTCGCGGGGCGTTCGACAACGCGAACGCGGTTCGGAACGTTGGTCGCGGGACGTTTGGCAACGCGAACGCGGTTCGGAACGCTGGTCGCGAGGCGTTCGGCAATGCGAACGTGGTTCGGAATACGCAGAAACAAACAGCGTTTCGATCGAATTTGAATTGTAAATTTGAAATTTTTTTGCGAAAAAACGTACTGTAGAGGCGGTTCTATATTGAACCGCCCCTATAAACAGATATTATAGAGGCGGCTGGTACTAGGGGCGGCTGGTACTACAGCCGCCCCCACAAATCGATCATTAGGGACAGCTAGTAATACGAGCCGCCCCTACAAATTGATTTTTAATGCATAATTTATAGAGACGATTGGGTAGAGGCGACTGGCCAAACCATTCTTACAAAGTGTTACGAGCTGTCCCTAAAAATAGTTTGGGTAGAAGCGGATGCTGTAGCGGAACGCAACCGGCCGGCCCTGAATCATGAATGCCGGCCGGCCCTGCCCAGCACCGGCGACGGACGCGATGGATCGGCCAGCGCCGTCGGAGCTTATCGGACTGCCCCCACCGGCTTATCGTGTCTGCGCCCATGCCGCAGGCCTACTCGCGCCGTAGCCTGCCTAGCCCTCGCCATCAGGAGGCCGTGGCCGTGGCGCAACCTGGCTGTGTGCGCTGCGCTGGAGGCTGCAGCCTGCCTGTAGCAGCTGCTGGGAGCTTGGAGCTGGCAGCCTGGCACACCGCACACAGGCTGACAGGCACACAGCCACAGGGAGGGTCACAGGCAGACTGCTGGCGGCACAGTGCACGGCGCGTGGAGTTGCATGCATTTGCTCACCTGAACACAGCCGCAGGCTGGTCCTCACATGGTCTGGCCGTCTCGTCATCTGGTGGGCGGCTGCCACAGTGCACACAACGGCAGGTAGGACCATAGGAGTATCTCTTGACCAGGCCTAAAAGGGGAAGGGGGTGAGTCTACAGTTTACTACATAGAATCACAGTGAGACCACAACTGTCACGGTCAAAAGTTTAACTTCCCCTTAGGAGTACTCCACAAAGTTTACAACCAGCAACCATAGCAACCAATATCTTGCCATGCATGCATCAGAGAAAAAGGTGTTCAAAAAACTATCAGAGAAAAAAGAAAGCACGATGGGCACCGCCCATGTCATCGAAACGTCTGCTCATCAGTCTGGGCATTATTCTGCCCCTGAGTTTTGATCGAAGTATGTTTCTCGAGGATGATTCAGTTTGTATTCAAGTTGCGCGGTGGAGGAAGAACAAGCATGCACCCTTCAACGGTTCGACCCTGACGACGGTAGGCCTCCAGCTCTCTGCATCACTGCATGCATGGCTTCATAACTCTCCCCGTCTACTCTTCCCAGATTGGATAAAGCCCACCTGCAAAACATTAGGCTTAGCTTCCTCATAAACTTTTGAAAGAAAGAACTAAAGACGTTAATGAATTTACTGTAACCACAGACATACTGGAAAGAGGTATATCCATGAAATTTGGTTGAAGTAAAAGCGAGCGAGCGAGAGAGAGAGAGAGAGAGAGAGAGAGAGAGAGAGAGATGTACAGTATAACAGAAGAAGTGCCACACATGATATATAAAAGCCCTTGTGTTGTTGGCTCTATTAGTTTAACCCCCTCACACAACCCTAGCACTCTCCAGTCTGGACTTAACAAAGTAGGTTAAGCCTTTGACGTCTAGCTTTCTAAGCAAGCAGGTTTTCACCATTCATGATGTTTCTTATATCAATAAGCTAGTTACAGAATAAAAAAACACAAGAGAATACTATAGGAACACTTTTACATCCACAGATATCCACTACATGTTCACAGTACTTATCATCATTTATTTTGGAGCACATGTCCAGTAGTATAATTTTAGTGTGACAATATAAACATAGTATATGCATACTGGTGGTCATAACGAAACACAAAAGCCAGATTTTTGGGCATTATAAATGGTGATGTGTTTGAGGAATAAATTAAGGGACAAATAATGTTCAGTTTTTCAAATAATATGATCACCTAACAGAACTAACAAAACCTATATACAGTAAGAGGAATATGCTAGATAAAAAAGCTAGCATTACTCAGCAAGGGAGTTCACATGAAATAACTGGGGTTGTACTGTGAAGAATTCCATGCAACCAAGAGATCACGGCTAAAAGGTTTGATCAGTTTTAAAGAAAAGGAATAATGCTGGTCCTACAATCATTGGATCCAACTCCGACCAAACTTATTGGTAAATATCTAGATTATTGAACCGAATTATTCCATCTTCATAACCCATAAGATCACTGGCAAAGTCATTCACCTTGTTAGCTATGCATTATATCAATGTTTACTTAAAACATGCAGAATTTAGGCCATTATAAATAAGAAATTAAAAGAAGAAGGACAAAGGTTCCTTGCAGACAACCATGGATCAAGCAAAGTACGTAATCAAAATTTTCCCTACACATATCTGTCATGCATGAAAGGTTGAAAATAAAGGGACTAGAACTGGAGAACGGTACTTGGCAGAAATTTTGAGGGGACCAATGGGATGTATATATTTACTGGTTTCCTTTTCAAAATCATGAAAATCTATGTATCACGCTGGTAAGGTAAAAGAATTGTACCCTTTGCTCACAATGGGATGTAATGTTCAAACCCCCCCTCGTGCCCAAACAAGCACACGTCACATGTGCACAAAAAAGTGCTTTCCACTGATGTATTTACATTATCAGTTTGGGCAGCAAGATGTAAAAAAACTTATTATTGCACCAAGGAAAAAATCGTTTTCAAAATTATTTGTACAATTTCCAAGATTATTTTCAACAAACTGAAATCATTTTTCACATGGCCAATCTTGAATTCAATATAAAAAAAGTTGCTCAAAGTTCAACTAGGTTGATTCCATGAATACTAAGATGACACATGCATGCTTTTGATATATATGAGCTTGTCCTCACACCAAGACATTGCAAAGATGAAACTTAACATTATTGGCTGTTGAATACCACTTTCCTAAATGCTAAATATGGTGTGTGAGAATTTTAACAACATAAATCTTCATCACTGCATTTGAAAACTAGTCATTAAAAAATGTACCATTCGATTTTTTGTATATAAGTATATTTAAAAACATTTTTTCTGGCATGTTGCAATGCAAAAGGCTTTTGAAAGTTGCAGTAGTTAGCATAGCAATTGCATGTCAAATCCAGAAAATCAAATTTGTTGAATCATCTGTGAATGGCACTGTAAAAAGAATAGTTTTGCATTTTAAACAAAAAGGGCTTTATCATAATTAACCACCCATGACACAAAACAAGATAAAATGAAAAATGGCAATTTAATTTTATTTTAGGGTCAAACAATGTCAAATTATTTTCTTTACTTTGGATCTAAGTGTAAAAATATTTTTATTTTGTGGACCAAAGTGTCTATATGTTGATAGGTTTTGAGATGTAAACAACATGTTGACAACTTTAGAGTTCGAGATGCTCACAGAGTACAGATGTAATTGTGCATTATTAAACAAATTTGAGAATGCAAATGCAACATCTATTCAAATTATGGTAGCTAAAAAAAGGAGATATCCAGACATGGACATCACATGAATTTGGTTGGAAAATTTGGAAAGGGCCATGCATGTTTTGTGTGGTGGTATGCAGTTGTAGATGCATGACTGATGACTCCACACCAGGGCTCAACTCTTATGCATTCCTGGTAAGTACAGAGGCCACAAGTACGTCAATTAAAAAATTAATCTTGACATTTTCGAAAAAAAAAAACAATTAAGTTTTAGTTTTTAGAAATATTTTGAAGGTTTTATATTTTTAGTAAAAAGATAAACGGATGTTAGAGCTTTGGAGTGATAAAATGTTCACATGTTTATAAAGATCTAAATGCCTAACCTAAGCAAATGTTTGGACGTGAATGTAATATTGTTTAAACTAGTTTTATAGGAACTGGCAGCTTAAAAAGTGTCATGCATGCATCATGTATGGAACTGGCAACTTAAATGTTGAAACACTTGGTCTTAAGCTGTTCGCAGAAAAGGGCCCTAACGTGTTAGAGCACAGATTTGCCTACAGCATGTTTTCTTTCTGAACAGAAAGAACAAAGAAAGATGAACGTTAGAGCTTTGAAGTGACATGCATGCAGATGAAACGAAAGGCCTTCTTCCCAGACTCCAGCCTGTTTCAGTCGGGCTGAAGTGACATTGCATGCAATGCAAATGAAACGAAAGGACTTCTTCAGAGACTCCTCCGGCCTGCTTCAGTCGGGCTGAACAGGTTTAGAGTATACAGTCAAGCCCATCTAGTGAAAGGTTTCACTGATGGGCTGATAGTGATGATCCTCGTTCCTATAGGTTCAATCAACATGCAGACCTGACCTAAACTGAAGGAGATCACGACGGTAGCAGAGAAATACGAGTTTCTTTGGGGTGATTAATCAGTACCTAGTGCAAATCCCTGAACCTGCAACGTTGTGCAATATACTGACTCTTTTTTTTGCCCAAATTTCAAGTCAAGAAATAAAGTCAGATAGTGCTCAACATGTTCAGCGCCTTCCAAATGTGTTTAATCCAACCGTTTACAACACGACAGAAATAAAAGGCCAACAGTGACAAAAAGCACACTTCGCATTTTTTTTTTTTTTGTCACGGTTCTCTGAATTTATCTTTTCTTTCTCCCGATCTGCACAGGGTCAGAAAATCACATTCGCTGAAGACGTTGAGAAAGTCGAACACTACTGCTGCTCCTTTTCTCAAAACCATTTGGCCAAAAAAAAAGAAAAAGAATTTTGCCCGACCTTGACAGGTTAGAGTACTTTGCTACAGATGCCAACCAAAGGATCCTATAAACGAGACACACAACTCCCTGTTTGAACCGCGCCCCCCATTTTTTCAATTGCAATTGAATGGTGTAATCATCATACATGATGAATGAATAATTAATCTCTCTCTACAAGCCCAAGCCCCTTGTATATCAGTAAAATAAAAATACTTGGAGAGTCCTCTCCTAGTCGACCTTCTAGAAAAAACGCCGGCCCTGTATTCCTCCGCTGTTCTGTTAATCTACAGCTACTACTACCGAAACTACTACTGTTACGACTACTACTACTGCCCTGATATTTACCTTGATCAGCGTAAGAGAAGGATGTGGTCTCCCCACCAGAGTCTACACGAGCCCCCTGCCAGCCTGATACTGATGATACCTTCGCTGGTACTGCCGCGCAAACTTACCTGCCTCCCCATCCATGTCATGACCTGAAGAGCTAGGGTTCCAGCTAGACTTTTGCCGCAAGTAACTCAGCTTGTCTTCCTCGGGTATGACCGCTGGGCTTACCGGGCACATGTAGCCCGAGGCTCCAAATATGTGGTCATACTCCATGCTGGATTTCCTTGTACTATCAGTGCTGTCGCTGCTGAAAGTGCAGCTTGACCCTGCATCAGAGCTGCTGAACAGCGAGGAGCTGTTGCTGCGACTGAAGCAGGACGGTGGTACCGGGTACGATGATGAACTATCAGATGCACCCAATGTGTATGTAAGGTCGTGCACAGCATCATCCTTAGACAATTGCCCACCTTGGTGCCTGCTGCTCCGGTACCTGCCTCCTCCCGAAGGAAACGATCCTGAACGTGCCATCTGCTTGGGTTTATTAGTACGTGATGATGCTCCTTGACTAAGCATTGCTCCCCTTGCAGCGGTTGGGGCACGCGGTGAAATTCTGCTTGAATTAACACGACATAATTTAGGACGGTCAACAGAATCAATACAACGAGATGCAGGACAATAAAGTTGTCGTAATAACTGAGAGCAACACAGTATTTACCTTGCATAAAGCAGCATGTATGCACATTTTGACATGACTTTTTGGATAGAGACAGGTTTCACCTACAGACAAAATTAGTTCAAGTGGCACATGGCTTATCGTTCTTACATCACCAAATAATTGTATCCAGACAAGTAGCCTTTTTTTCATACAAAAATGAATCAAAATTTATGAGGATTCCAATGCAAGATTCCTTCAATGATTATCAAAAACCAATTGCAGGCAAAGGGAATTATTGAAGGAAAAAATTGATAGATGCTATAACATGGTATCATTTTAAATTCTTCCAGTATGCAATACACTGTACTAAGCAAGTTTAGAAAGTATTGTTTACCTTGTTATAAATCCGTCTCGTGCCACTTCCCTTGGGAATCCTTGACATAACATACATAATGACCAGACACAGTTGCATTTGCAACATTGTGGTGGACAACCACAGCATACAAGCTGTATACAGGACTAGAATCATCTGTTCTACTCATATACTGGGATAAATTTAAGTGCTCTGGGAACTTGACAACCTTGCTGGTCTCGCCCAAAACACCAGACTGTTCAAGGAAAAAAAGGATTTGCAGTGAAAATAAACACTATGATGATGTATAAATTTTGATCCAAACTTAACACAGGAAAATATCATCGCAGACACAAAAAATTAGCAATAGCGCATGATACGTCAAGAGTGAAGGAAATAACCTAAGAGTGTTAATGGTACCTGATATCTTTTTAGTGCAATTGTCAATATATTCGGGGCCTCTAATATAGTCAACTTCTTTTGGGCACGCTCGTACGAATTGCATCTGGTGAAAGTAAATAAATTCAAGAAGATTGTATATAGAAGCAAAAGAAGGATCAGGTCAGGTATCATTAGGCCAAGCAGATTAAACGAGTAGGCAGTGCTAACTAATGTATTCATTTCTCAAATAAATCTCAAGTAATGATACCCAGTGATAACCAAACTCAACCCCACAATAAAGGGGCGTACCCAGTGCAGAGAGCTCCCGCTCTGTGCGGGGTCTGGGGAAGGGTGTCAGTGGCAAGCCTTACCCTCGCCTGTGCAATGCGAGGAGACCGTGACTCGAACCCGGGACCTTCCGGTCACAGGCGGTAAGACTATACTGCTTGCACCTGGCCCGCCCTTCAAACTCAACCCCACAATAAGCGAAGTAAATTGACAATACTTTGGTTCAAGATCGGTTGCTGATTAAGGCCCTTGACCGTGCAATGTGATATATGCAAGCGACATTATGAAAATACAAGTGCACACTGTAAGCATTTAGAGAAGCAAAAAAAATTATGGAGGGGACCAACCTGCTACAATGGTACCTATTATCACCGTCTAAAACTTCTGAAGATGTAAACCGACGAAGTGCACCGTCAAGGGTACTGATATTCCCATCTATTTCAACAGTTAAATCCAAAATACGTTCACTCTGTTTTGAACTGACCTGACACTTTGTGCATTTTATCTAGGAAAAAAACAAATGGTTAAAAAATAATATAAATGTGCATTTTCATTAGATATTCAATGCTCCAGTAGAAATATGTAGGGCATGGAAAGGCTGAGTGGTCTGCATGAAGAAAACCTTAGATCGCAGATAACCCCCAAATATAAACTGCACCAGAGTTGTTTCTTCAGCTAGCTGCTGGATACCATTTTTCTTGGCTTCCTTCATGCTACCAGATTGCATCTTATCAATTGCATACCTGTTAAAACTTATCACTCAGAGCAGTTTCATGAAACATTATTCCTAGTGGGAAGATCTGACCAAATCATTCAACAAAACCAATTAATGGGATGTTTTGGATCAATCATTTGCTATCAGCAAACTAGCAAACAGTTTTGTTATAAATAGAGACCAAAATAGTTCCAGGGTTGCAATTGTTATAAACCCAAACAGAAGATTCCATTTGAAATTTAGTTTTTTTTTTTTTTTTGGAGGGGGAGCAACTGTGTAGTCATGAAATAATAAGATACCTATGGATGTAGAAAAGACATTTCCATGACACTTGGCCTATATAATGCAATCAACATACTATAGTGCCATTGAACAGATATGGGCATAGGGGTGGGGGTGGGTGTTGCAGGGGCCATATGTAAATGACGAGAGCATATATGCTAGTAAGAATAAACCAACCATATCACAACATTCCATCCCAACAGAGAATTCCCTAACTTATGAGCATAATATATTTGTTATGAAAGATTCACGACTGTATTTGCTACAGAAGGGCTACATTATCGTATGGCTAGATCAGTTTACAATTTACAATCAACAGGATATTTCAAAAAAACTCGATCCGCGGTGGCTAGACAACCCCCGGGTATTCCGGCTTAAGAAGATCTTCTCACGCAGATCGAGAAAACCCCCGAACCCCTACCCCACCCATACACAACGGCACCGCAACTCCGTGAGATGAGTTGGCCACAGACATGTGCTTTGGATGTGGGGTAGACGAGGGAGTTTTTTCCCCCCTGGTCACTGCGGCCGAAGCCACAAATAAAGAGTGAGTCCCTTGGGACTCAAACTCTGACCACCCCAGGGGGGAGGTACGGAGCCTGCACTAACCACTCGGTCAGCCAGGTCGTTCCCAATCAACAGGATATTTTATTTATTTACCTACTGTGATAACTAAGAAGGGTGGGCCTGGTGCAAGCGGTAGAGTCTTACCGCCTGTGACCGGAAGGTCCCGGGTTCGAGTCGCGGTCTCCTCGTATTGCACAGGCGAGGGTAAGGCTTGCTACTGACACCCTTCCCCAGACCCCGCACAGAGCGGGAGCTCTCTGCACTGGGTACGCACCTACTGTGCCAACTAAGAACTAACACCATCTGTCCCTGCCTCCTTCATAATGCAATGTTGTCATAGACATTCATGATTGGTTTGTCAAACAGTAAAACCTTGTATAGCACGTTGGCAGTGCAAAGACTGAATATCCACATGTATGAAGTACGTACACAGACTAGCATATCATTGATGACACCATCAGCGCTAACCCAAAAAATTGGTAATTTGTGCTCTGTTGTCATTTCATGTTTAAATTTACAGTAAAGAATAAATGTGCTCCATAAGTTGTGTAAGTTTTAGATTGTCCATCTAATATCTGAAAAGAACAGCAATAGTTTTTAGCATCTGAACTAGTGTGATAACCAACTTAGCAAATGTGCCTGTTAGCAAAACAGCAAGTGCACGTATTGACACAGAGTATTCATCAGTGCTTCATAATTTTAGGTACGGTTGCAGATAGTCAGATACTAAATTATAGGGAAGAAAATTAAAGATGAAGAGTTCCCTTTCCAAAGGGAACAGAGTATGCTGCTAAGGAATACATCAGTTCTAGTTTCAATAAATAGCCCTAGAGAATACTCTCGGTCACAGTGATATTATATGTTTTGCAACCAAAAAATCAACAATCGATAAACAGGTGTGTAATATTTGTTGTTCAAAGGTCACAAGAGTATACTGACCAGGAAAACAACAGTAATGTTTGGTAAAATACCTCTTAAGGGTTGCCCAGTTATAGTATATTAGTAGGTAAAATAATCTTTCCATGTGCTATGCATGAACAAATCAACTGAGTTTTTCATGGATTAGGTATGCAATCAACGACATTATGTGAAATGTCATCAATAATTCAATATAATAAGCGTAACATGATCAGCCATCACTATTCTCATGCACATTTTGGATGCTGACTATGTGACCGAGGCAGTTAAGTGAAAAAGAAAATCTCACCTTAGAAATTCATGGGCATCCTCCTCACTGCCCTGGCCAAAACTGACCCCAATCTCATTCAAATGACATAGTATTCCAGTAGGTGATACTGGAGATTTTCCATGTTTGCCCTCTATCAAGACCTTTTCCAACTCACACATGAAGCACCATTCAGTTTTAGAACCTAGAAAAATACAAAAGTGCTACATTATTAACCAAAGAACAGAATGTAACAAATAAAATGCAGGTTAAGTATAAATTACAATTTTGTGAATGATATCCTTCCAAAAGATATGCCGTAAGTGGCCGGGTAAATGCCAAGCACTGAAGAACAGCATTTGCATAGCAGCTGCAAAAGAAACAAAGGTAGAAATGTTAGACAAAGAAAACAGCATTAAGTGCCACGCTAAAATTCCACAAACCATTTCCATTTAATAAAGGGCCTAACATGTTCAATTATAAATTTGTTACTATAACATGTTTAGTACTGTGATGCAGTATAATTCGTTAGACATAATGCAAACAATATACAATCTCCTGAGAAGAGACACCAGTTGATTTTTTTTGGAGAACAAAATTTTAAATCAACACAGGGAGAAAAGAATATAAAGTGTGCCTATCACAGAAGCCTGGAAACTAGTGTCATGCAGAACACATGTTGGAACTCAATCCCCAAGCTGCTTTGGCTCAAAACTTTAAACTATAAATTATTGTGGAAGCATCAGTTTGAACTCCTAATCCCCCGGTGCCAATCCCATGTGGATAGTTTGATTTTCATCAGTGTTTCTGGTGTCAGTTTCTCCATAATAATTGCCTAATATGATTTAAACTATCCTTGTGAAAACAGTTTGAATGAAAGCGTGTTAAACGTGTGTTTGAGAAAAAAAGGAGTGTTAACATTTGTATAGTGTAATTTGCTAGCTCCCATGGGTATTTGGGATTCAGTAGGGAACAATCATATTGCAGCCAATGGTGTACAATCATACACAAACACAAGTAGTAGAACAGAGTGCCGTGATAGAACTATCGTCATTGTAAAATTATATTACATGGAATCTTTCTGAAAAGAAAATTAGAGTCATGTATCTTCCACAATCTATTTATCCATGCTACAGTGGAGGAAGCATTGCTACAGATAAATTACGTTAAGATAACATCAAATTCATAAAACCATATTCATATTAATACAGCTTACAAGGAAACTCAAGCATTACTGACTGATGTACAGAGCTGCAGTCTGCATGCCTGATGTGTTTCCTGCACTAGAAGCACTACCAGGTTGGTTATGTTCCTTAAGTTTATATTGTGTGTTCAGGTTCAATAACTATATTATTATCTTGTGCTATACAAATGCTAATGGGCTCCATTCCTAATGCAATGAGATCAATCAAAACCTAGGAATATGCAAACATTGACATTAAATGCACTTTAAAAGCCAGCAACACCATCTCATTCATTTCTTCTCATTTGTATTCATTTGAATCCCACAGTTCATATAGAATAGAATGCATATTCAATGAAGACATGAAGCACATCAATAAGTGAAGTACATGAAAAAATACGACAGTATGAAGTCATAAATGGCCCAGCTCATGGATAACACATCAATGAAGTTTATGAAATGTGTTCGAGAAAATATAGTTAAAAATTCCAGCATTCAAACTTTAATGGAAGAAGCAAATTAAATAGTTTCAGAGTGTGTTTTAAGGAAACATTACAGAAGCAATGCAGATATTAACAATCTCCAAATGAGGCATAGAAAGGAATTGGGGCACACCTCAGTTAGGCTTTACATCTCAAATAATATGGTTCATATATGCAATAATAACTGATCCATCAATGACTTACCTATTCCCAAGGTTGTAAAGACCAAGCGGGTAAAATTCCAACTTGTTGAAGCTGTAGAGCTCAACAAAACGTTTTGTAGGCAAAAAGCGTCTGAGAAATTTGGATAATCATTAGGCAATATGATTGTATAGAGGTATATGTTAGTGATTATTTGAGCTGCCCAGTTCTGTTTACCGATTCTGTTGGATAATTCCTCACAGCTTTTGGAGTTGTTTGTTGTCTGGCATAATTCTTCTCTGTTGATGGATTATTTGGCATCACACCTGAGCTCTCTGGCCTAGCACAGGGACCAGGAGGATTATCTTCTCTTTTAAGTGGGTTACTTGCCAAACAATATGCACCGCTGTGAGTGGAAGGAACTTTGTCGACAACTGGCATGCATGGCAAATTTCTTAAGCTTTCATGGTTTTCTGAACCAAAAGCTTGCTTGTTGGATTGCTCCGGTTCAGGTTCCAACCCAGCACGCTGGTCATGAGCAGTAAGATAACAGTTTTCACGAACAGCGCCGTCATGACCTTTGCAAATTTCACTTGAAGTTGAAAGCCTTGAAAAATCAACAGATTCTGCCTTCCCCGTAAAATGAGAATAAAGCATATCTTTATTGCCATCACATTTTTCATAGGTAGTGGATGCCTCAAATGGCATATCCTTAAGCTCTGTTCCAGCCATCACATTTTTAGGTGTATCATCTCGTGTGGCACCATGACCTAGAGGATGGCATTCATCGTTGTGACCATTTCTCCAGTGATCTATTTGGCATTTGACGGTGCTGCAACGAACAAGAAGGAAGTTACTTAAAAGAGTGGAAATAAGTACAAACCTGCAAGAAGGAAGTTACTGAAGTAAAACAATTCACACGATAGAACTCTCTGATTCCACACATAAAAAAGAAGTTACAGATGTACCCTTTTGAATTAACGATCTTAGACCTGATGCTGTATAATGTATGTTACATTATAGAGAGGAATGCATCAAATTTGTGAAACAGAAGTCCTAATGCCTAAGAGAGCTGGTTTCAAAAACAGGAGCTTCTGAGTCTGGAGCTATTTTCATCAGTAAATTTTACAATCATCCACGTCACCGGTATTATAGTTTAAAGAGGTAGGTTTCACGTTTAGTCAAGCAGCTGGGTATAGCTTTCAATGGAAGTATTGTTAATATAAGCATCACAGCTCAATGTTGAGAACAATTTGTACATGCACTAATCACTATTGGAAATTTGCGAACATAAATTGCCGCCATCTTAAAGCAACACATTATAGTGAAATTTTGCTTGAATAAAAACGCACAATGAAAAAAAAAAACACGGCTCTTAAGACATTGAATGCCCATGCATTTATTTTGCATCTCTATTCAGAGCACTGGAGAATTAAAGTAGCACCCAAGGTACTAAAGGTGGAAAAGCGAGGTCTCCTATTGAAATAGGGATTCAAACAGAGGTCACGAATATAACTTCATTACTTGACATATCGGCAGTTGATATTGGCTAAATATAACATATCATAGATTATCAACAAACAAAAGTTGGCAGCATATTTGAAGATTGTCTCTCTGAAATTTTATTTGACTAATCTGAAGGAGACATGAAACTGCCTGCATAATCAAATCAGTCATACTAAATCCTATTTAATCCCATAATGTCGAAGTGCTCATCAATGCAACACACCAACACTGACAGAATAAAAGGTAATTCCTAGTAACAGATTTTGAAACAACACGTTCCTGATTGTACAGATTGCCTGAAATGTCGAACTTGACTACAAAAAATGTACAATGATCAAACCATCTGTCCAGCATAAAACTGACACCAATCGCTATAGTGATAAGCACCACAGTTCAATGAGCGAGAACAATTTGTGCATGCACCAATCGCTATACTGAACTTGCGAACATAAATTACCTAGGCTTCACCTTATAGTAACACAAGAAATATTGTAAGACAAACAAAACCGGAAAAATAGAGAAATTTTGCTCGTCAAGAAATATAGTAACTCAAAAATAACCTGAAAAAATCAATATTTCATTTGATATGCTCCTACCTAAGCCTTTTTAAAATGAAAACAAATAAAAAATGCAATTCTTAAGACATTGGAGACCCATGCATCACATATCTGTTTCGGACAGTTGGAGAACTAGTAGCATGCAAGGTACTCCTATAAAGGTGGAAAAGAAGGTCTTCCATTAAAATCCAACTTCATAATGGGACAAATTGACAGTTGACATTGGCTAAAATATAAGTAATCCGACCCTCAAAATCACACAGATGTCTTGCCAAACAAAAACTGACAGTGTAATCGAAGAGAAATACAACTACCTAGGCATAACTCAAATTACCCATGCTTAATACTTTGCAACCCCAAAATGTCGAAGCATAGATCAATGCAACATATAGACAGACAAAAAAGGCAGCCTCAACTGCCTAGAAACTGGTTTTGAATGTTAACTCGTCATTTTGTAGAATGGCTGAATTGTTGAACTTGTACAGAAATATAGACAAGAATTGAACCACCTGTCCAGCGTAAACTTCCAAAATGTGGGAATCGCTACTCGATAAATCAAGCCAAAATTCTGCTAATGCATGCCAATTCTAATGTAACTTTTATCTGAAAGCAGCATCCACGTTCAAACTCCGCTGGGCCAAAGTAGGCACTAGGAAATGAAATAACTGATGAAATAATAAGGTTATCTTAAGAAATTCTAACACAAGTATCAGAGAGGCAATGCTGCCCTCGGCCTATCCTTGCTGAGCAAATAACTTGTGGAACAATAAGCAGTCGGGGGTAAGCCACTAGCCTGACACGCTTGGGACAAAAAAAAATGATTAGGGGAAAACAAACAATTCACACTATAAGTCCACTGGCACTATACTAAGTACCAACCCCTACAAAGCACCAAAACTCCCTAGTGCAAAAATCAAGCGCCCGTCGCGCAATGCAGCAACGTATGAATCAAAGAGGAAACAAGAATTTCATCAAGAGCAGGACGAGAGCTCACTGACCAGTACTTGACACTCTTGCATCGCTTGCACCGGAGCGTCGTTGGCTTGGAGCACATCGCACAGACGCCCTTCCCCACCGGAGGGGAGGCCGCAACCGCCGCCTCAGCCTCCACCTCCTGCGCCTGCGTCGTCCACAGCGGCGCAGGGGCCACCCCCTGCGCCGTCGTCCACAGCGAAGGTACCTCCGGCAAGTCGGGCGCGCGCACGAACCCGCCGTACTGGCCATAGTAGTAGGCCGCCGCCTCCTTCTCGATGGTCTCCTCTTCCGCCGCCGCGAGCAACGCGAGGCGGCGTACCTCCTCATTCCGCGCCTCCATGCGCTGCAGCCACCTGGTGGCCAGCGCTCCCAGCGCCACGAACGCCAGGGCGGCCACAAGCGCCACCGCCTTGGGCACCTCCATCCCCGGAGGAAGCTCGGTCGGACTCTCAGAGTCCAACCCCGCTTCAGCGGATCCTCGTCGAGCACAGCAGCAGCCTTATATACCCGGCCCCGCAAGCGCGAGCCGCCGCCGCCGCCCGCGGTGAGGAGAGGAATGGGTGGGGGAAGGGATTTAGGGATCGACGGGCGCCCCTCTCGACCTCGCCCCTTATGATGGCCCCGGAGTAGTAACGGAAGGCGCGGAAGGCTCCGGAAGGCGGCGAGGGGGCGCTTGCCGCGCGTCGGCGTCCGTTTCCGGGGCTCTCCTCCAGCCCAGAGAAGGGTGGCGTGGAGCCAGCCGCGCGGCGGCGCGCAGGCCAGAGCCACCAGAGACACCCAGCGGGGAGTGCGGTAGTAACGGCTGTTTTTTCCCTTTCGGCGCGTCGCGGAGCGAGCGGCAGCCGCAAGGGCGAGGGGAGCGCGCCGCAATGCAAAGCATCGGGTGCCCCCGCGGCTGCTGTGGGCCGTCCGATGGCCTGGGGACGGCGGAAGGGACCGCGGGAAACTATACAGGGTGCTGTGCGCTGCCCGTTGGTTCCCGGCCTTCGCGCGACCGGCAGAACTGGCAGGTGGATGGATTGTTTCATGGCGCTGTAGACTGTTGTTGACCGCAGAGAATTGCAGAATTCGAATTTTCATTTTTGATTTGATGATGAGAGAGTTGCAGAATTAGAATTTAGCAGGCCATTTTTTTAGTCCAGATAATAGTTAGTAGTAGTCCTCTAATGCTTCCAAACATGGAAGGGATGGAATCGGCAATGTTTAATTGACTACTAGTGACGTGGAGTACAGTTGTATTATTACTCTAAGATTTGAGCAACCATCATTATTCAATCTGTGATTTGGCAGAATAATAAGTCTCAGTTATTAATACGTCCAAAGATTTGCATATCAAGCAATAAAGGAGTGGTAGTAAGTCTAGAAATCTTGGGTCATGCTCAATGTTTGGTTAAACTACGAGATTGTTTGAACTAGAGATTGACGTGATTGTTTTTCTCACAATCGCAAAGTTCTCCATGGGCATCCTACCGGGGAAAACACAGTTTGGCATCGACGTCGAAAGCCCTTTCTTCATTGTTAGTCAGTAGATGTGAAGAAAAAAAGAACCTCACCTTTTTATGTGCGTAGAAACGATATCATATATCCTAAAATATTTCGACCCTACACGAAAGCTCTATACGTCTAACATAATAAGATCATGATCCTAGATCCTACGTAGCAATTGATATGAATTACTATTTAAACGATTTAAAGTTAAGGTGGATTGAGAATAATGTGAATAAGTCCACCTACCAAAATTCATGAAATTAATCAAAATTGATATTATAGGCTTCACAACCTTTACAACATATTACAAATGTTATATATAAGTATATATTTTGTATAATCTGATAGGATTATGATATCATGATCTGATGTTGTCAGGCAAAAAACGACCCTATCTAGAATCCTGATCCTTAGAAGTTTAGTGTGCCCAGTCATATATGCTTGCCCTACTTTGGGCTCCATCTTAACAAATTCCTCCACGGGTAAGAGCAGCTACAATGTTTGTTTCTAGGTAGTGCAATTTGTGAGAGATTGATTCCAAGTATAGCTGCCGTTGGTGAGGGTACCGGGCATCCATGCCCACACCCGCCTATTGTCCATACCCATGCGTACTAAAGTGGATAATACCCGATGGATTTTGAATACCCAACGGATAAGAGAGGGAAGTAGCACAAGCATTAGCAGCAGCAGGGCATTAGCGCGGTGCATAATGAGGCCCTGTTTAGTTAAAAAAATTTCAATCTAAAATGTCACATCGAATCTTACGGCACATGCATGAAGCATTAAATATAGACGAAAAAAAACTAATTGCACAGTTTGGTTAGAAATCGCGAGACGAATCTTTTAAGCCTAATTAGTCCATGAAAAACCTTAAGTGCTACAGTACCACATGTGCTAATGCCTGATTAATTAGTATCATTAGATTCGTCTCGCAGTTTTCTAATGGGTTCTGTAATTTGTTTTTTTATTAGTATCTAAAAACCCCTCTCGACATTCTTCCGACACATCCGATGTGACACCTAGAAAAATTTCACCTCACCAACTAAACACCTCTGAGTGGGAGTTTGCACGTGCCTGAAGGTGGAGTACATGCACGGCTAAATGAATACTGAATGAATAAGGTGGATATTATCCTACCCACACCCAAATCAAAATGGGTATTTTATTTCTACCCATACCCTCCCCAATTAATGCGGGTGTGGATTTGAATATGGGGATTGAATATCCAGCGGCAGGTATGATTTCAAGGTTGCTTCACATTGGAGCTTGGGTGCTAGGAACCACCTTCTTAGTTGGGGGTGCTTGCTTTTGCACCTGATACTATAAACGTGATAGTATTTTCTGTGCCGTCGTCATTTGACCGTTGCAAGTTGCAGATAGCCATTGAAAACACAAGAGTTCAACAAGTAGCAACTATAAATATGCATACAACTCTAAACACCAATCGATCAAACCACTTGCATAGTAAATATGCATACTTACTCCATTTAGAAATTAGTGATGTTTTAGGATTATCCAAAGTTAACTACTTGAAACTTTGACTAATGACTATACATTACCATTTTCATGTTAGGTTTGGTATTTGAAAGTTATGTGAGTATTTATTTCAAAAGTGTCATAAAAGTCTACAATTTCATCTTTATAGACTTATATAGTAAAAAAATAGTCAGAATTCGAACCAGTTGATTTGTTGACTTAAGACTAGTGTTTTCCTAAACGCTAAACGGTAAATAGTCGGTCACCTACCGTTTAGCCATTATTCGGGCAAAACGTCCCATTAAACGGGCTAAACGGCCAATTAAACGGGGTAAACGGGTGATTAAATAGAAACGGCGCACCACCGTGTAGCGTTTACACGGTGTTTAAACGGGCTAAACGACCGTTTAGACGAACAGTTAAGACTACTAAAAATGGTACCTTTTTGACAAAGTCTTATTCTATGTCGAGCTTTGGGTCATGTAAAGGCTTTTCTAACATTGTAAATTTGTTAGAGATCATCTCATGTGTTACCGTAACGCATGCCCCTCTCTATCTCTATCTCTATCTCTATCTCTATATTTATATTTATATCTATATGTATATCTGTATCTGTATCTGTCGTTTCTATATCTTATCTGTATTTATATCTGTATCTGTATAGCGTGTGTGCGCTGATGAAAACGTCACGCTTGCATAGTCACTCCTACGAAAACGCACGTCATCCACCACTTCGAGCACCTAAGAGGGACTAACCTAGCAAATAGTGGAATAAAACCAAAAGAATGGGAGCAATCGTGCTAAGTCAAGGATTTCAACTTGGCTACATTTGTACGTTAAATCATGCACATAAATTTGATAAATTATTAGTCATATAAATTTAATCTTTTTCAACCTAATAATAGGCCCTATAAAAAATCAGAGGGAGTAGAGCAGGGGTTGAGCCCGACCTTTGTTAGTGGTCAACCGACCCCAATCAAATAATACTCCTTCTCATCTACTAAGGCGTAGTCTGACATAGTACGTTCTCCCAAATGACATTGTGACCATTCATTTATTATATTGTTTATGGTTATAAAATTATAGAGAAAATTATTACTTCCTTGGCCCTTAAAAAGGTTGGACTTACTTCATTGGTCCTTTCTGTTTTGAACTTCTCTATTTGGCCCCAAAACAAAATTCGGTTTCTTTCTTGGCCCTTCCGTCTAATCCATTAGGTTCTACAGTGAACCAGTCTTTCGGAGCAAAAAAAAAAAGACCTAAATGTGACCTTCTGTGGCATTTCACTTCATCAACGCATACGAGGAGAAAGGCGACAACGGTGTCCGGGTGAGCGCCGTCATCGCCGACTGCCATGACTGCGAGTACTATGCTGATCCTGCTATCCATCCATGCATCGTCTCTTTCAAGAGGTCTCTAGAGCCACATTTTTTTTGGAAATTCTTGTAAAAATAATTCCATGCTTAAAAAAATATTTTACCTTATTTTGGGAAATTCTTAATAGTAGGTAGCATGAAAGGCATGTATGGTTGTACTGTTGCACATGAGGTGGTTGTACTTTTGCCTTCGGCGCTAGGGTAAAATGGTAATTTTTCGTACAAGTTAACATCGTTAGAGCCTCAAACTAATGGAAGGGCCAAGAAAGGAACCAAATTTCATTTTGGGCCCAAATATGGAAGTTCAAAACATAAAGGCCCAAGAAAGTAAGCACGACTTTCTCAAAAAAAAAGTAAGCACGACCTTTTTTAGAGTCATTGAAGTAATTCTCTCAAAATTATAATTATTGGATAGCATATTGTAACACCACGGTGTTATACCAGCATTTAGGCACTGCAAATCATGCATAACATGCATCATAAAGCATCCTAATCATACATGCCTAATCATGTAAATAACAACTGAAACACTACTTCGAAACATATGAAACATGTTGTGTAACCTGAATGTTGAATACACCTGTTTAAGAGTTGTTTTGCCCTGATTTTGCTTGCTAGGTTAGTAGAACTTGTTTGGTTATGATTGTAAATCATCTAGAATTATTTAGCATAATTTTTGGAGCAAAGTTTGTATTCCAACTTTTGACAAAATATGCTTTTGAAATTATTATGGGAAAAGGGTAAAAAAAATCCTCTCTATTTAGCTTTTGCTTCCCAATTCAAAATCTATGCAAAACTTTTAGTTGGTCCCTAAAGCAAAGTTGTAGAGTACTAAATTCTAAGCAACTTTTATTTTTGGGCCATTTTCAAAAGAAGTCATTTCCTTGCTCAAAATAATATTTGAAAGCTGGCATTTAAAAAGTTCTTGAAAATAAAAATGGAAAAGGGCTTTTCTCAGTCGCGGGCCGCCGCCTCGTTTCCGGCCCACGACCGAAGCCGACCCAGCCAGCCTCCCGTCGTGCGTGCTTTCGCATTGGCCCAGCCCAGCCTGGCGTCGTGCACTGGTTCTGCCTCGCTTCGCTTTGCCTTGACGCGCGCCAGACCAGATCCCGACCACAGTAGAGCTTCGCCCACGTATATGGCGATATCATGCGCCGTCGGCCGACGCCGCCGCAGCCTGCCTGGCCACCATACGCCACCTATCTGCTGGAGCGGTGCGCTCATTGGCGACTCCGCCGCCTCCTCTCCGCAAGCACCGAAGCGCCCTCACTCTCCCTCTCATGCGCACCGCAACCCGCCGCAAAATCGCGCGTCTCCTCCACCTCAGCCCGCGATCATGCGCCCGCAGCTCCGCCTCGCTATCCGGCATGTCGTGCTCGCGCCTGTGCCGCCTGCTGAGCCCAGGTAGCGCCGTCTCGAGCCCCGCCACCGTCGGCCATGGCGCCGCCGTGCTCGGCCGCCATGGAAGGCACCTTCCTCCTCTTCTCCACCCTGCCTAGCTACCTTCCCGCCTTCACCAGTTTCTCGCGCACCGCATGCTCCCGCTAGCTTGCCCTGTCACGACCGGAAATGGCCGCCGGCCTCGTGGCCGAGCCGCGCCGGCGTGGCATTCGCCTCGGCCGAGCGAGGCCGAGAGGCCATGGTGACGCCTCGCCGCCTCACCACCCCTTCGCTAAGGCCGCGCAGAAGGCCAAATGTGCCAGATGGGCGGTGATTCAATGGCTGGCCCAGTAGCAATAGGATGATTTGTTTTCAATTATTCTTTATTATTTAAAAATAGAAATGGTTTAAAAATGTTTGGATACTCAAAGTTGCTCCAAATCTATTAAAATAAATTTGTATAGATTCCTTATCATCAGATCTACTTGGAAAAATTATTGCATGTCATTTTTGAGATACTTTTCTGTAGAACTTTATTTAATCATGTATATTGCTGATAACTTGAAAAATGTGTAAAAAAATCTATAGGCTTCAGAAAAATATGATTCTAAGTTTGTTAATCTTCTTATGTAACGTACTTCCTAGGAAAAATATGTTTCATGCATGTGTTGTGGGAAAATCTTGAGGTGTAGTTCAAGTACCTTTAATGGCTGATTTTTGTTATTTTAGCTAGAGAGCAAACTTTGTATAAAACATGCATGTGATAATTTTTGTACAGTCATTGTATGCTATGAAGAACCTAGGAAAAATACTAACTCTGCTGTTTGACACTTTTCACAGTTCAAAGTATTTTTATGTTCATAATCATGCCATAGCTTGTTATTTTTGTGTAGGCTAATCCACTCATTCAAATACCATAAAAATCTGATAGTAGACTACTTAGGGTAGTACTATGCTGTAGTAATTTTCTAAGATTTTTCTAAGCAATAAAAATAGATGTTGCTATTCAAACCTATTATTAATTAGGGTTTAAGCAAGTGTTGCTTTAAGTGTGATTAAGAAATTAGTGAAGCTTTGGTGTATCTTTGAAGCATTCAATAAGATGTGTTGACTTAACATATTAGTAGTAGAAGAGAATACATTAGATGACGTGTGCTCGTAGTATATGTTTTTGGATGATGTTGACTACCTTGCATTTAAACATATCCATTGTATTCATCTCATTCGATGCACCGATTGCATAAGCACTTACGCACATTGCATCATACAGGATCGTAAACCGAGAACCCAGTCGTCATACCTGAGGAGCCCGAGGAGCAGCTCGAGGTGCAGCCGCAGGAAGTGCCCGAAGCCGACGAGGAGGACGTTGAGGAACTTCCGGAGTGCCCCGATCACCGCCCGAGCTCCTTCGAGAGAGGCAAGCCCCGGAGCATTTTCTCCCGGTTTGCAATTATTAATTAAAATGCTTTACTTTAATTGATGCATTATGTTCAGGAGTTGTTTGCAACCGTTGCTGCATTATCCTTGTTTACCTTTGTTATACTATATCCTTGTTACCCTGGTACCCGCAATCGAGTCAATGCTTAGCTGGCTTAGACCGATAGAAGTCGGGTGATTTCCTGTCACCTGCGAGCTATAGGTGGTTACCTGGATCTGCTTAGATGACTATGAAGTCATGGTATAACTAAGTGTTAAATGAAGTTGAGACCGGACGGAGGCTTGCAGAGTTTTGAACTGTAGTGCTTTCCGTCTGTGTCGATTAAGGACCGACCGTTGTTGGGCCTCGAGTCATGTTGAACGATGCCTTACATTTAGCTGGCGGGTCGGATAACTTCCGACCGCTGAAGGCTGAGATTATTCGGGCCAAGTAGATTGCGCATGATATGCGCACTATCTTTGGAGCAGGTGTGGTAGGACACGGAGCGTAGATGATAAGACCAAAGTGCGATCGGTCGGCCCCGGTACATGTGGTTCTGGCAAACTCGAGATACCGGATAGTTGACTCGGTGATCAATATCTCACTTTAGCGGGTGAGTGAGGTTTGTGTAAGGAATAAATCACCGGTGGTTAGGAATCGATTCGAATCGCCATCGCTCTCGGATAGTGAGCACTTGACTTGAGTGACTTCATCGTAGTAATGTTGATGGAACACTTGGAAAGTTATAATGAATATGACAAAGATGGAAGTTGTTAATGATCGTTGGTTATCATTATTGGCTTAATCACATGTTTGCTCTAGTGTAGGTGCAAATTTAGTCGACAAAAGTTATAATTAATTAACTTGGCAATAATGTATTTAGAAAGGTTCTTGAAATGCTAAAATGCTTTCTTTGCAAATGAGTCACTACCCTACTATAAAGCCTTCATAATCCTTGGTGTCACTTATTTTCGGTTATGTCGGGTAAGTCTAGTGAGTACCTTCTCGTACTCGTGGTTTTATTCCCACTTGTTGCGAGATGGGCGATGTATTACTGGCTCATTGTATCAAGCGCCTTTATCCTACGATGGGTGATGCTTAGGACCATGGGCATGGTCATTCCTTACGTCTTGTCTAATGCTTTTGTTGGAGATGATCATTCGCTGGCACTATATTTGAACTCCGTGTGAGTGTGTGTGGTTTGAACAAATGACTTCCGCTACTTTTATTCGAACTTGTTTTGTAATAACTATGTTTAAACTCGATGTATATCGAGATGCAAACTTTTATGTAATATATGATGGTGACCGCTAAACTTATTACGATCTTGCATTTGGAATGGAAGTTGGTTTAAAATCCTTCGTGATTTCACGGACTACCGGGTTATACGGGCTTAAGTTTGTTAAATAAATCCGCTTTCTGGCGGATGATTTTCTTACTTAATTTCGTATAATTGGTCGGATCTCATTCTGGTGACATCGAGCATGGTTTAGCGTGTTCTTTGTTCACAAGTGTATTTAAAATAAAAAGGCATTTGAAAAACATGATTTCCAAACTATAAAGTGGGCCAGTGGTCATATCCTTTATGCTCAGTTAAGGACTCTAGGTGGCTTAATTAAGTACTGACTTGGGGCTTTTGCATCATATTTCTCTTTCGTCGCTCATACGGCGTGCTATTGTATGAGTGCCACTTGTTTGAGTGGTAATGTATGGATCAATTGCCTCTACGCCTCGGTAAGTGTGAGTTGTGAGAGCATGATCGGATACACCGCCGATCTAGGGTGAATGCTTATATGATGCTGGAGTAATTACATGTTCTATGCATGTTTTACAAAGGTATCTCATGTGTGGGTCTTCCGTCTGTTGAGGCGATGCCATCAATAGGACGATGGTTCGAGTAGTTACTACCGTTGTACATGTATCTGGGGATTCGTGTAGAGCGTGTAGATAAATTTTACTGCTTTTATGCATTCATTGGGAATTGGGCTAAAATGAATCTTCTGCAGGTACATAACAACGCTATCGTGTAGAACGTATTAGCTACGTATTTGAGAGATCGTTTGTATGCCACCGAATTCGTCGCTAGACTTATTTATTTCATAAGTTTGTGAGAACGTACGGCACGTACATACATCATATTACTTGTGCATTTCATTCATGTCATGCATTCCTCCCCTTATAAATTGATTATCTCATTTTGATAAAAGTTGTATCACCTAAAACATGTTTCCCTGGGGTAATAAAAGAACTTTTGCTATAGATGGCCCGCACGAAGCAGACCGCCCGTAAGTCCACCGGAGGGAGAGCACCTCGGCGTCCGTTGGCCCTGAGGGAGCACCGCACCACGGACACCTTCTTGAGCGAGTTTGGCATGCCGACTTTGCTTTGGAGAGTGCTCCATGATGTGGGGTACCCAGAGGGTCAAGAGCCGGTGTACTCTTGGAATGAGAGCTAGTTAGCAGAGGATGGACTTGCAGTGGTAGAGATCACGGTTCCTGCTCTCAGTGATGCTCCAGATTGGGATGGTTGGCATTTGGAGTTTGAGGGTCGCACTCCCGCTCAGGGTGCAGAGGGAGCAGCCTTCCGTGTCATCAGGGATATTATGAGCAGATTTCCCAGTGAGCTTGCAGTAGCTCTAGCGGGCACCTTTCCTAGGGATGATCCTCGTGATGCCATTTGGGTTCAGCCTCAGGGAAGTGCCTTGGTCAGAGGTCCAGCTGAGGGACAGGCTAGCGACAACCATTCTATGAGTGCTATTTTCGCCGCCATCAGAGCGTATGAGGGTCTCGAGAGTACCTACTGGACTTTGACTGGCTTGCATGGTCAGGATAAGCTCAAGGGGAGAAAGCAGAAGAAGAGACAGACACGTGCTATAGCTAGCTTGCAGGAGCAGTTGACTGATATGAACTTACAGCGAGACCAGGCGATTGAGAGAGGTGATAGAGCTATGCAGCGGGTGCATACGTTGACTCAAGCCAACAACAATGCAGACCACATGATTGGACAGTTGGTTCAAGAAAGGAATGAAGCCTGGGACGAGAGGGACCTTTTGCTGTAGAGGGTCGATGAGCTAGAGGAATACAACGACAACCTGCACGAGGAGTTTCACGCGCTCTACAATGGGGTTGGCCCATATGCTCACACCACGCTTGCTGGCATGGACATCGACGACGACAACGAGGACGAGCCTATAGTTTCACCTAGGGGCGATGGTGATGTCTCCGATCCCGACGATGGCCCCGAGGAGTAGGCTAGTTGCCTTGCGCTAGTATCTAGGTCCTGTCGCGATGACCTTTCTTTTGTTGGCATGTAACCTAATGTGTTTTGCTTCGAACTTATGAGACTTGGCATGTGGTTGGAACTTGATTAAGAATGCGATATCTGAACGCATAAAAGTCCAGTGTATGTATGCTGGCAATTTGGTTGTATGGACGCGATGTTTGCTGTTGAAGTAATTTGATTAAGTGATGTTGTTTTAATTGGGATGCGATTGTTGTGCCTCTCTTTTTATTGTATGAATTTATTCTCTCGATAAATTTAGTACGGCATAATTTTTCCTTCACTTAATTAGTACAGCTTCACTCAATCATTACTTGTTGCTGAAATATGCAGATGACAAAACACTCGCCGCCGTACCACGTATGAGTCCACCGAGCCCGGTGCTAATGGTCTTTGGGACCGGTGGTGGTGGTGGTGGAACCCACGGCAACAACAATGAACCTCCACATGAACCGCATTTGCCACCTCCTCCCCATTTACCCCGAGATGTTCCTCGCCACGGTTGCTAGGGAGTCGATTGCAACGCGGAACAATCCCGAGAAGAACATGGAGGATTTTCTGCGTACCATCGCCAACAACGTTCAACGCGGTAACAATCAGGGTGGTGGCATGGGAGTGAACCAATATAGCAGCTTCAAAGATTTTATGGACATCAGGCCGCCAGTATTCAAGGAAGCAACAGAGCCACTCGATGCTGAGGAATGGATCAACACTATGGAAGATAAATTCCGTGTGTTGAGGATGACTGAGATGTTGAAAAAGGAGTATGCTGCACTTCAGTTGCAAGGACCAGCGAGAATGTGGTGGAAGCACCATCGCACAACCTTCCCTCCAAATGCTTAGATTTCATGGAGAGAGTTTGCTGAGGCCTTCCATGGAGTTTATATTCCACCTGGGCTGACCGAGATGAAGTTGGGAGAGTTCTTGGCGTTGAATCAGGGCACCAAGACCGTGACGCAATATTTGCATGCCTTCAACAACTTATGTCGCTATGCTCCCGACATGGTTGACACCGATGCTAAGAGGATAGCCAATTTCAAGAGGGGACTCAATCCAAAAATGATGAAGCATGTTGGTACCAACAACCGCGTCAGATTCAATGACTTCATCAGCGACTGTCTGAAGCAGGAGAAGAATAACAACGCCAGCACCACAGCCAAGACACGCAAGAGAGCCCTTGAAGGTGGTCCGTCGCAAGCTAGAGCACCTATGGGAGGTCGTCCTCCATATCGCCCATCGGCACCCCGCGCTAGGTTCAGGCCACCTCAACAGAGAAGTCAGAATTTCCGTGCACCCCAGAAGCCTTACAAGATGGTAGTACAACCCAACAAGGCAGCCACAACTGCGGTACAAGGCAATTCCAAGGGAACTGTGGGATCTGCCGGGACGGTGAGGGGACCCTGCTATAACTGTGATCAACCCTGCTACAACTGCGGTACTCAGGGTTTTATTCCCACTTGTTGCAGATGGACAGATGTATTACGGCTACTGTATCAACTGCCTTTATCCTGCAATGGGTGATGCTTGGGACCATGGGCATGGTCATTCCTTACGTCTCGTCTAATGCTTTTGTTGGAGATGATCATTCGCTGGCACTATATTTGAACTCCGTGTGAGTGTGTGTGGTTTGAACAAATGGCTTCCGCTACTTTTATTCGAACTTGTTTTGTAATAACTATGTTTAAACTCTGATGTATCTGATATGTAAACTTTTATGTAATATGTGATGGTGACCGCTAAACTTATTACGATCTTGGCTGGAATGGAAGTTTGTTTGAAATCCTTCGTGATTTCACGGACTACCGGGTTATACGGGCTTAAGTTTGCTAAATCGTCTGCTCTGGCGGATGATTTTCTTACTTAATTTCGTATAATTGGTCAGTTTTGTTACACATATTGATTACAAATCTAATAGTATTAAGTTTATATTAAAATAATTAAAATTTATTGGCCAAACTATCGGTCAAACTTTGTAAAATTTGACTTTGACCTACGTGAATGTCTTACAAACTGGACCAGAGGGAGTAAACCATTGTTTGATTGCTCACCCTACCATGTAGTGGAGATGATCCGTTGACTTTATTGACTATAGCTTTGCCGGATAGAGAATATCATAGTCATCTCTCAGTATCTCTGTTAGGTGCGACATTAGCATGGCTTCTAAATGTACCCACTTTCACCAAAGGTTGCTGCCCCCTCCTTACCTTTACTATTTGGCATGATGATTCGATGAGAATGATCGAATGAGTGCCCGAGGCCCATAGCCCCTTAAGGTCGAAAGGACTTTGGCTTTCAGATAGCAGATAGCTCGCTTTTGGAAATTATTTAATCTCGTGGGTCCCTTGTGTTCTTGTTCCTTGTAGCAAGTGAATTCTGCGTGTAGTTGAATTTGGCATTGAAGAATTTGTTGTTGCGGTTGGCTTGACATTGTTGACTGGTTGTTGCCGTGGTGCTTTGTTACATGTAGTGTCACTTTGTCAACTTTGTGTAGTGTCACTTTTTTTTTGTTACGTAGGCCCTGTTCGCCTACCATTAAACCTGGATTGATCCGCTTCTTTTTTCATCCGGAACAGTGTTTTTCTCTCACAGCGTTTTATCCGGAACAGTGTTTTTCATCCGGATTCATCCAGAATTCCTCCAGCCGAACGGGGCATATAGGACAAGCTGACAGTTTTGATAAACCGAATTTGAACTACATGTAGTGTCACTTTGTCAACTTGCCCGCTGCATTTTTGGCGGGAAAGATAGTTTTTTATCTGGTAACTGGTGGTATTACGTACCATTCATAGTAGAATGCAAGAGTGAAACCGTCAAAACGTGGGTTGCAAATGGTTTCTAGTGGATTTAACTCAGAGAAGCCACATGTTTAGTGTGTTGCAAATGGTTCGTGATGGATTTAATTTAACCCATAGAGAAGCCATAGGTTTTGTGGTGCAAGGTGAAAGAACGCAACAGTTTCGGCACTGCTAGCGTCTGGACGTCTGGACGGACGTCCACGGCTACGGTTTGCGCCTCTGTTTTGCGCGTCCACGCGAGGGCCCGTTCCACATGGAGTGGCCTGCCAGTGCCTACTTTCGCGCCCACGCGGGGCCCTCGCTGCAAGCTTGTGTGGGGACCGCTCACGTCTCCTCCTGCTTCCCATGTGCATCCCATGTACAATACCTGATCTACTTTTGAAACATACAGATGCAATACTTGCAACATACAAAAGAAGACAGATGAAGCACTTCAAACATGCGTCTGAAACACTTGCAAAAACACGTCAAAAACATTTGAAAACCATTGCAACACATACGCAATAGGCAGGTAAAACACTTGCAACATATGTGTGAAACATGTGCAATATACAGATAAACGCACTTGCAACATACGTCTGAAAAAACAAATAAAACATTGGGAACAGAGGTTACAACATACATGTACAGACCATCGCAACATATGCAACATCCCGATCTACTTTTGCAACATCTACATGAAACACTTGCAACATACCTCTAAAACATATTAAAACATCCTGAACATACGTTTGCAACACGCGTTTTCAACGCAACGGGTGGCACGACGAACTGACGCGGTGGAGGCAGCCATGACAGTAGATGGCGGCACCCGACGTGATGGACCCCGCCGCGGTGGAGTTGGCCACAGCAGGCCTACCTGGGCGCTGTAGCTCAGGGATGACGTGCGGTGAGCAGCGACGGAGCACGGCACAAAATCAAGGGGGGGGGCAACTTGATAAAAACACAAGTGAAATATGTTGACATTAGAAATAAAACCATATATCAAGTGATAAATTTAACTAATCACATATCAAGTGACTACAGAGACTGCCAGACTACTCTTAACCAAGTTATGGACTAAAACTAACTAGTTATATATATATTTATAGTTGGACCACATTTCACAAAATGCAAGTGACCACAAACTATATTTGAGAATTTTGTTTTGGACAAGGGGGGGGCCGGAGCCCAGTTTGGCCCCCACTGTGCTCCGTCCGTGGCGGTGAGGAAGGACATGAGGCCAACGCGGCCGAAGAACTTGGCGACAAAGACGGTGGCATCTGTGCTTTGGCGCCATCGATCCACTACAGCGGGCGGGGCGAATCTGCATAGGTGAGGGCTGGCAGCAGCAGCGCATGCCCAGTAGTACCTGGCTACCGGCTAAGGAGGTTGCATCCTGCCCCTTCGAGCGCAGCAGGGAGAGGAGGAGGAGGGGTGTCGCCGTGGAGAGGAGCAGGGGTGCCGGCAAAGGGAGTTGCCTTCTTGCCGACTAGTGAGGGAGAGCGACGGGAGAAGAGTCGCGTGACCGAGCGTCAGCTTGTGGATGTAGGGCGCCACGAAGAAGACTAAGCGTTGGTTTCTGGATGCGGCAATGTTGGTTCGTTGCGTCCGGATGGGAACGGGGCGTCTGAACGCCCTAAACAAAGCATTAGGCTGGTTCGGTTTATCCGTTTATGCAGATGATTTTTTTTAGGGTGTTTATGCAGATGATTGAATGGACCGAGGTTGGTCAATTGACCTTTGCATTTTTCACGTAATTTAGGGTGGGTTTGGTCTGGATTCCGGACCATTTGCAGGAATACCGCCGTTGGCCCACGACGTGCGTCGGCCTGTAGCCTGCGTCAGAAACTCACAATGGCCTCGTCAGTCTGGTTGTTTAGTTGGGCGAAGGCCCATCTAACTTCATCACAACCAACATGAAAAAGTCCACATTACTTCTCTTAATTTTCGCAAAATTCCATTTTTCCTCCCTAAACTATAAAATTGGGCAAAACACCTCCCTCCACTTTTAAAACCGTTCATCTTACCTCCATGGCCTGTTATAAGCAGTTTTGAAGGCGGTTTTGTTTTTTTCTTTTTTTATTTATTTCAGCTGAATCATTGAAAAATCAGATTAAATCACAGAAAAATCATAAAATGGGAAATCTAATTTTGTTGGACTCCACATGAGTAGATCTGCATAGTGAACATATAATATGGTATGCTTTAGTACAAAGTTTTTTATATGACTTTATATCTATGCTTTTCTGTAATTAATTAGAATAGTTCATAGCTGCAGTTTTTATGGTCCAATTATGATGAAATTTTATGGTGGGCTAATTATTGTATGGTTGAACTGTAGTAAAAATTTCATACTCATTGGATCATGTATAGCTTAGTTATAGATTTATTTATATTTAACAAGCATAAACCTAAATAAAATATATAACTAAGTTATACATGATCCAATGAGTATGAAATTTTTACTACAGTTTAAGCATATAATAATTAGCCCACCATAAAAATTTCACCACAATTGAACCATAGAAACTACAGCTATGAATTATTCCATTTAATTACAGAAAAGCATAGATCTAAAGTTACAACAAAAACTTTGTACTAAAGCATATCATATTATATATTCACTGTGTATATCTACTCATGTGGAGTCCAACAAAATTAGATTTTCTATTTTATAATTTTTTATGATTTTTTAAAGATTCAACCAAAATAAATAAAAAAAGACAAAACCATCTTTAAAACTGTTTATAACCGGGTCAAGGAGGTAAGATGAACGATTTTGAAAGTTTGAGGTATTTTGTCTGATTTTAAAGTTCAAAAAGAAAAAACGAACTTTCTATAAATTGAGGAGGTAATGCGGATTTTTTCCCAACCAACACCGTAACCTCAAGCGTCAAATATCAGCCTTAAACCTACAGGTAGGATCCACTCAAAATAAAACCCTACAGGTAGGACCCATGACACGGGGCCCACTTAGTTGCTTATTGCAAGCCACACGCCAACCCAACGCTATTACGCGACGATTAGCCAAACAAATCATCCTCTACTTCATGTAGGCCGCGGTCCCAATCCGGCGTCGCCACCGTCGTCTCGCCGGCTACAGGGTCCGGTCCCCGCGATGGAGCCCTCGCCAACCTCCTCCTCTCCGGCTGTGGCGCGCCGGTTGTCGCCGGAGGTGAGGAGGGTGCGGAAGCGGGCGCTGGAGGAGGTGCTGGAGCAGGTCCAGCGGGCGGTTGAGATGCTACGCGATGCCGACGCTGATCTCGGCGTCTCTCTCTCGGAGGACACCGCAGCAGCCCCTGCCCCGCCGGAGGGCGAGGACCGCAAGGGCGATGTCGGCGTCGATGGAGATGACGTGGCGACGTCGTCGGTTGCGAGTGACTCCGATTACGAGACGGCACAGGTGAGCAGGGGGCGTCTTGTTCCCTCACGAGTTCTTCTGGGGACATCTAGGGTGCCCGGAACTAGGATTTGGATTTCCGAAGAATAAGTCGTTGCAACAGGTGTAACTGAATTGGTAAATTGCGTAATTCAACTGAATTAGCTACAATTTTAAGTTTGGGTAACTACAAATTGAAACTAAACACTTCATAAATATCTGAGGACCTGCGGTGGATGCGTAGTTCGAAATTACTGCAGTACTGTAAATATGTAATCACACTGTTTCTGTGCTGTGGTGAGACTAAATCTGTCGTTAGTAGCTTGTTGGAAGCTGTTGTCCACCTTTGGTATCTATTGTCAGTGAGAAAGTATTTGATGCTGATTTATCGTTCAGTTGACTTTGGTGACTACCTTTGTTATCTGCTCTGTCAGTGATGTTATTAGTTAGTTTAGTGCTGGGTCCTGAAATAGTGGTACAGAATCAGATATCTGAACGTTCCTGATTGTTGTAATAAATCTTTCCAAGATGTTGCAAGAACAGTATGTTTTTAGTTTAGGCGAAGTCATGTCTGTAGTATGCCAGTATCCTTAATATGTATTTCCAGCTTCCTATCTGGAATGTGGTCTGAACAGTCTCATGGTCATGGCCCTTACAGAAATCTCTTTGGAGTGACAAAGTAGAGACAGAATTTTCCACATGTTTTATTATGTTCTGAAGCTGCCCTACAATTAAAACAACTTGCTTTTACCTAGCAGATGTGTGACCTTCTTAAATCTAAGGTTGGATCGCTCGAGTTCCTTCAAAAGCTCAATGGTATTCAGAAGTCAGTAGATCAGAATGGTGTAGGTAAGCCTCTGATGGATTAATATATTACTACTATAAAAAGTACATAAGAGATGATAAAATGACTGGCTCAAATTACCTTTGTAGTGGATATGAACTCAGATATGTTCCTTTCACTCTTTTTTTTTTGCGCATATTCACTCAATTTTTCTTGAAATAGTAACCACTGTACTTTGAAAATTTCTCTGTTCTTTGGCACAGTGGAATCTGATACATCATGGGATATAATAAAGTCGGTGGATTTGTGGGAAGATGGTGACTTAGATGATGGATATGTTCTTGTTAAGCAGGAGGATGTGGTTGATGGGATTACTTCCTTTATGGCTGCATACTTGTTATCACTTAAAGGGACCAAGGTAGCAATTTTCTTCACCTGATGGGATCATCATGCTGAGCGAGGAGTTTCATGTCTCTGCATCTTGTACAAGAGGTGCTTTATATATTTAATGTGTGAATTTCATGTTTGTGCAGGACATGTCTCCAGATCAACTTCAGAAAGGTTTACTTTTTCTTCTCTTAATTAAGACGAACGGTGAAATAGGTTTTTATTGGATATTCTGATGTTAAACTTTTTGACTGTTCATGTTCCAGCGCTTAGGAAGACGTTTTTAGCTTAAAAGAAGAAAAATAAAATCCGGAAGGCATGGGATGGAACTAAAGTCATTTATAATGTTGCTTCATGGGGTGCTACTGCTGTTGGGTAAGTTATTATTGCACTAACCTTGGACAGTAATATTTTCGTAAAGCATTATTCTTCCCACAAAATAATCACCAAGTTGAATAGGGGTCTGCTAGCTTGGCAATCTAATTTCTATATAGCTACGCTAACTGTTTTAGTACCCCTATCATGCAGGGTCTACAACAATCGAGCATTACTTACGGTCGCAACTACAGCATTTCGGACTTCCTGCCGTGTGATATCCAAGTTCCTCTGAATATTGTGTCAACAACTAGGGTACTGTATGTTAGAATTGCTTGCGTGTGCTTTTCCATTGTTCAGCTAAAAAGGTAGCATAAAGCCTGAAACCATTTGTTTAGTCTATTCTGATGCTGTAAATCTTCGTTTGCCAGTGCGATCATGATTTCCCAGTTGAGTTCGACTGCTAATTTAGCATTTGTGCTATTCCACAACTTCATCAACAGCAGCGCCTCTTAGTCCAAAGCAGCATTTGCATTGCACAACTGTAAATATTGCCTTGGTTTGAATAAACTTGTTTTTGTGCCAGAACTTTATTTTGGTCATCCGAAACGATTAGTTTGTACTATTGTCCGTATCAAGCAAAACGAAAATCCTTGACATTGACCTGCTCGAGGTCCATATCAGCTGCGGGCACCTTTTTTTTTTTTTTTTTTGAAATGCAGATCTTAGATTGGCGCAAGGATATTCGGATGGAAGATGCGTGATGCGTTGGAGGCTGGAGCGATCGCAATGATACATGAGGGCGTACACCACGTCACCACCACCTCTTTGTATTTTGCATTTTAAGGGACCCAAAAAAATCAAATTCTAAAATACATCGTTGCGGCAATCATGTGCAAGCACCTTTTGTATTTTGAGGGACCAAAAAAAAATCAAATTCTAAAATACATCGTTGCGGCAATCGTGTGCAAGCACCACCAAAGAAACTAATGTCAGATCAGCATCATGAACACCCATGCATAGCATCCGCTATCGTGTTGCTCCTGATTTATTCCAACAACTTTACACGGATCCAGACCCCCGGAATCTATGCGGCCTGCATATCTTCGTCTACATTGCATTCACCGAGGTACACCTTAACGCTGCGAGGAGAGCCGCAGCTTCCTTCTGCTATAAGTGCTCTATCGTTAGCAGCCATGTGCTGGATTATTTTGTAGATCATCTCAATCTGAGGAAGCAAACGTTGGGCATGTGTTATAGGGGAAAAAAACATTGTGTATCTGTAGATGAAAATAGGGATGCTAATAGATGGGAGGGGCGTGTGGTCAGAACAAACAAAGGGAGCACAAAGGTGAAACTTACATCTTCAGGGCAATGGCAGCGATCTGCAATTTCATCTATACTCAATGGCTCATCAGGGTTCTCGCAGCTGGGAGACAACAAGTACATGAATCAACATGAAATCCAGTAACTCCAATACAACACTAATGAGAATCAATTGGGGAGTAAAATGCAGTTATGTGTAAACTAAGTGTGTGGTTTTGTGTTGTAAGGGTTCTTGCCCCTTTTACTTCTTAATATAAAAAGAAAGACACACAGCTCTCCTGCGTGTTCAAGAAAAAAAAAAGACTTCTTTGCCTACACATATTTTGTGTCCTCACTTGTGCCGATTATTTGAGTTTACATCATGTAAAGAAATTGGAATTTGGAGACAATAAAAATTGTTTCATGAGTAAGGAACGGTTGAGTTATACTTTAGTACAATCCACATGTTTCGTTCTTTGTAAGAATATTGACTTTCGACTCTAAGGATATGTAACTGTAAAACCAGCAGGATGCTATCTGTAATTTTGCAACCCCATGCCCACATGATAACTGCACCATTCCTCAAAGCAAACACTAACCTAGTGATACAACGAAATACATTTTCAAAGCATCATAACTAGAAATATGCCCCAAAAATACTATGCATAACCAATCACTTCACAGAGAAACAGAAAGAACATAAATCAGAAGTTCCATACGTGGCCTCATTTAATACAGTCAGCACCCTTTTCTGAAGGGCCAATACTTCTCCTGCTGCCTTTTTCCCAGCCTCAACACCTGTAAATCACATAGCCCACACATAAATGCATACAGCAAATAACTTATTATAGAACTACATTACTTTGTCATGAGAAGCATACCAGGCTGATGATAGGCATTGATATTTACCAAAGCAGCATAAATCCCCACAGCACGTTCATAAAGTGCAACCAGTGCTCCAACAGCTCTAGGAGTTACCTCTTGCACAGTAACAGAGATAGACTCCCGGTCATTTGCATAAAGAGCAGAACGGGTTCCCTGCAAAATATTTTAAACTTCTGTTATCTCTATCGCAGACAAATCAACAGAATTTTATCTCTTTAAAGTTCAAGGTTGACCTGCAACATCCCAAACAAATAGTCACCACATGTGACTCCAGGTTCAAGCTCCCAATCATGACCAGGAGGCCTGTCACGCAAGACCTCAATAAAAGTAACGAAGAAGTTGTGTACACCTTCTCTCAGCTGCTGAATGTAACTGTGATCAGAAATAATTCATTAGACTCGGCAATTTAACTACAATAAGTACTGCAGAAAAATTAGCACACACTTACGCGTGCTGGTCAGTGCTTCCTTTGTTACCATATACAGTTAGCCCTTGATTAACCTGACATTGGAAATTTCTATGTTAAACAAAGAACAGTGATGAATATAAAATCCGAAAACTAGTAGTTCAAAAACATCAGGTACAGTAAATTGACTAGAATATGAAAGGCTCTTTACCCGGTTGCCATCCAGGTCAAATTCTTTCCCAAGAGATTCCATGACAAGTTGTTGCAAATATCTACTCAAAAGTAACAAACTATCCTTGTAAGGAAGTACAACCATATCCTGAAAGAGAGGAAAATACAAAACAATAAGGAAAGTAAGAACAACATTCATCAATAGAAGATGCTGCAATCAATGATGCTGGAAACCTTTTTGCCTATCCCTTCTGATGCCCAATACCAACATAATGCAAGCAATGCTGCTGGATTTTCTTTAACCTGTTAAAAAGATAAACATGTTTGACATGACACATTTTCAATAGATAATCATACCATCATTGTAAGTTGTCCGTGTTCTTAATAATGCCATACCACAGTGTTCCGGGTTTCCTCATCCATTAAAGCTGCACCAGCTAGCATTTCCTTGATATCAATACCCTGAAAACAACCCCTTTTTAGGAGTTAATTTGAAAGCGTGTGAATGAAATCAACATACAGGAAAAATGGGAAAGCACTGGCCTGCAATGCAGCTGGAAGTAAACCCACAGCTGACATTTCTGAAGTCCTACCACCAACCCAGTCAAACATAGGAAACCGAGCTAACCATCCCTCTATTCTGGCAGTGTTATCCAACAGAGATTTTTCTTGAGTAATTGCAACACCCTGCAAAGCAGACCGTGCTCTCAGATAACGAATTGCTCAGTCATATATCAAGGATGTGGAAACAGTGCATGAACTAAGTCACAGAAACCGATTGCCCTTGAACCAGTTGTGACAGAATTATACAAAACAAACAAGAACCTGAGGTCAAAACCTGTTTCGAGAATTGCAGCCCAGCATCTCTGAAGGCTTTCTGTACTTCCAGTAGACCATTGCGGGTTTCAGGCGTGCCTCCGCTCTATGCAAAATTGAACAATAAGTTCATGGTGCAGGTGGGAGAATATTGACAAAATAAGCAAGCTTGGGATCCTTATGTACCTTAGAAATGACAATTACAAGAGTAGTTGCCAGTTCAGGTCCTAGTTGAGCAATTTGATGATCAATCCCAGCAGGATCGGTGTTGTCAATAAATCTTATCTAGAAATCAAGCATAATAAGAGTTTAGGGTTATATCTTGCAACTGACAAGACATCTTAAATACAAACGATAGACAAATGCAATTTTCGTGCATTGCTCGGATTCTGACTTAGGGGCATACCTTCAATGGAGGGTTATCAGGTGCAAGTGCCTCAGCAACAAATTGGGGGCCCAAAGCTGACCCTCCGATTCCTATAGAGAGAATTGATGTGAAACGACCGGATGGGGATTGAATCTGCATTTACACGAAATACCATGTTATAAGACATCAGCACAAAAGAAATGTACCAAAAGACTCAATAAGATACATAGCATCTGTTGCACAGTGCACTTATCATGCCTGTTAGTACTTGCCCCTAAATGATGTACTCCTATATAAACAGAAACAGGCCATAAGGCTCAAGCAATACAATACATCGACAACATTGAACCGATTCTAGTTTCCTACAATTCCAAATCTTCAGTACAATGTTGGAAGATTATACACAGGTCTGCTCTAAGCTCTGTCGTGATGGCATATCCCAACATTTTGTAACACAGGGCTTGAGGACAACATATATCAAAAACAAAGAGACACTTGCAATCAACTTCTTTCAAAATCTCGTCCCCAAAATTGTTCCAGGTGCTTTGATTCAGTCATAAGCATATATGATATACATGTAAAACTGGCACCCCTTCCCCTGACAGACTAGACACTCCCTCCACTCGCCAAATCAACCCGAAAACGATTTTTTCTAATGGATGGAGCTGAAAATGGTAGAGTGGCACAGCATAGCAAGCATGCTATGCAATTCGAACTCTGCAGCAGAAGCAATTGCAAGTATGTAAGTAAGCAAATAGAAAAGGAAAATGTTGCAGCGACCTTGCCAGAGACGACATCTTGGGAGAAGGCGAGGATACTGTCGAGCGCGGTCTCGATCTTGTTGCGGAGGAAGGAGTTGGGCGCGAGGGCCGGGTCGCGGAGCCAGTAGTGGCCGACCATGCGACCCTCGTCCGGGTTGGCGATGGCGCCCTTCTCGAGCTCCCGCATGGCGGCGAAGGCCTGCTGCATCCGCGGCTCCATCTGCTGCAGGAAGTCCTCCGTGAACCCCATCCGGCTGACGTCGACGAAGAGGCCGAGCTCCTTGTGCTGGTAGAGCCACTCGACGTAGCGCTCCCAGAGCTTGATCGGGTCCTTCTCCACCGAGCGGACGACGCCACCGCTGCCGTTCTCCGGGCTGGAGCCACCGCCCAGCGGCTGGCCCGGGGTCGGGGCGGAATTGGAGGAGCTGGAGGAGCGGGAGAGGTCGGCGATGGAGTGGGGCGCGCGGAGGAGGCGGAGATGGGAGGGCCGGAGCAGGAGGTGCCGGCGCAGCCGCAGCCGGCACACAGCGGAAGATGGCGGCGCCGCCGCGCCGGAGATGGACGCCATCGCCGGCAGCGTCGGTCGTTGCAGCAGGGGATGGTGGTGGTGTCAGGCCCCTCCTCGCTTTGTTCGCCTCTCGGTCTCGGGCTCGGGCTCACGCGCCTCCAAAGCGAGGGTTTAGTTTTGTGGGGGGAGGAGTCCACGAGGTGGAGCTGGTGGCCTCGCTGGGCTTGGCTTTATTTGGGGGGAGGAAGACGAAGCCACGGAGGAAGAGATGTCCATGTCAGCTGGGTCACCTGGGTGCCCCACCCGTCAGCCACCCTCGGGTACGGGGCACCCCACTTGTCAGAAGTGGGCTGGGTATCACAACCGGGGGAAGAACCACCAGTTTCCGTGGGCGTCAGGCGGTCAGCACGTGCGACCGACCGACGGCGTAGGGGAAGTTGTAGTTGGGGAGGTGAGCTGGTGAGGTACGCTGTCGCCGGCCGGGGACTGAGGGAGGGAAAAATCTCAGCGGTGGAGACGGGAGATGCCGAGACGGCGAGAGCCGGTGGCTGGCTGCGCCTCCACGGATCGCTAGCGGGCCCGGGGATCTATTCGTGAAGGGTCAAGGGACGGGTGAATTACGGGACAAACGGCCGCACGAACCAAAAAGCGAGAGGAACTCGCGGAAAAGATATTTGCGCCTCGCGTTTGTGTTTTCTTGCGTCAGTTGCAGCTTCCTATTTTTCTGGAGAAGATTGGCTGCTCTCGGGCAGTCGGGCTCGTCGACGGCGACCCTAGCACTGGGATGGGGGGCAGCGAATACAGCAAACAACCTGTGGCTGACGGATTGTCACATGAGACCCTAGACTCGAAATGCTGGTTCCTCACGGTTCTCCTGTTGTCGAAACACGAAACTGGAAATGCTGGTCGCCGTCGAATTCTTGTGGTTTCTATTACTGTTCTCTGTTTGGTTCACTTGCGTTCGTTACAGCTTGGCAACCAAGACTCCTATTCCAGCAGTCCTTCTAGTGGGCCCACAGCCACAGACACCCGCCCTCCGCACTGTTTGTGTTGCAAACAAAAGCCTTTGCCCTTTGGAATGCCAGTAGTTTATGATGCATCTTGGCTGTCCAGCCGCGTCTCTAGTGGTCAGAGATCCTACACTTTGCCTTATGCAAACGCTAATGGCCAAGTAGGCTGAGCTACGGCTGATTGCCTCCTCCCTAATCTGGCGGGCTAACTGATCCCTTCCGTATTCCAAATGCTTCATGGCTCTCGGGGGGAAAAAAACAATTTCCTTTAACCTTAACTTACTGTAACCTCAAGAGTCGAACACCAAACCGTACTTATGTTACAGCTGAAACAGGAAAACTAGGCGTCCATTCCGTGGAGCAGCCTACTCATGGATTTTCTGTACCAGGGAGCATATTGCATTGACCGAACAGAACAGAACAACAAGAACAGAGCACCAACACTTTGTATATTCAGGGCCAGTTTGGATGCCAAAATTTTTGGCAAAACGTTACTGTAGCGTTTTCGTTGTTATTTAACAATTAGTATCCAATCATAGTCTAATTAGGCTTAAAAGATTCGTCTAAACTGTGTAATTAGTTTTATTTTTTATTTATATTTAATGCTTCATGCATGCGTCCAAAGATTCGATGTGACAGAAAATCTTAAAAAATTTGGCATTCTGGGGTGCAACTAAACAGGGCCTCAGAGAAAGGGCTGAGCCGCTGACAGCATAATTGGTTTGATGAGTGGCGGCGGAAACCAACATTTTCAGCACCAACCAGAACCGGGTGTCCGGGTCAGAGGAATACACAAAATTGATAGCCGCCTCAACGGGCCCGCAAAGCATGCAAAGAAAATCAAACATAACAGCACGTTATCGCAGCCCTGCACTTACCTAAATTAGTTGGAACCAACGCAAAGAGCACCGTGCCTACATGCCACAACACAACTACTACCTTTCGATTAGTAAAATTTGCAGGGGAAGTCCCAAAAATGTACTGATTATTCCAGAAAAAACACCTTCATTAAAAAAACTCAGTACCGGTTAACAGAACAGGACGATATGAGACGCTCAGTTGTCATGAGACCCTAAAATTTGCTTCTTGATGGAGCTGACTCTGGTGATAAGTTCATCACGGTTCTCCTGCACACACAAAAAAACATCAAAATATCACTACTGGAGGCATTAAACAGGCACCAATATTTCTAATGGAGCACAAGTAATCACCTTAAATATCAGATATCTCGATGTGAACCAAATTGTGAAGCCAAGACCAACAACTTCCATCACCTGAGGAACCTGCTCATCCAAAACAATGATCATTTTGTTCAGGGGTGTTATCCATCAATTTCCAGTCATTGGTCAAATCACACTAAGAACACTTTAGTTGGCTCAAACTATCAATGATCCCAATTTCATATGATGATACTTATCTACTGCTATTTCAAGTATTGGAAATATAATATAATATCACATGTGTAATCGGAAAAAAAAAAACATATGCAGCGAAGCAAGAGGTACTTACCAAAGGGACTGAATCAAGTGCAGAAACCACAATTGATGATATCCAAATTGCAACAACAGCAGATGTGCCATACACGAGAGCAGAGTATGATTTGTCAGAGTCCAACTGCAGAAAAATAGTACTTAGAAATTAGAATTACATGTACTAACTAACTGGCAAGCCATCGAAAACAGCATCCTTGCTTGATCCATATTGGATCAGGAATTACAAAATCAGTGGTTACTATTTGGTTCCCATCGGTAACCAACCAGGTTGGCCTGGACCAGTAAATTCGATCTGATAAATTTTAAATTCGAATTTCGAATTTTGGTTTGAAGTATTTGAGAAAAATTGTACCTTTCTTTTACTCAAACTAATTGAAGTATGTTAGAATAATAAAACTAATAATAGTCTGCACAACCAACAACCTTTGTCATACTTAACACCCTACAAATAACAAGATTTGCTGTGTTGGAAATCTATTACCAAAGTCACATGTCTAGACTAATATTTAGGCATTTCCAATATTTATTCTATCTACAATATGATATACTAATAAACTAATCATGGTTTCTTGTTCAATGTCAATGATAACCATCAGAATACATGAAAATGTCAGCAGGCTACCAGACAGTAACCAATCTTGAATTTGATTTTGGCCAATATAAAACTGGTTACAAGTTTTGCAGCGGTTGGAAAAAATATGTACTGTTCATTGATAGAGATCGGATGGTGGGAAAATGGCAAGTGCTAAGGGAAAGGTACCCGGAAGTACCAAATAGGTAGGTATAGTACCAAAATGCGTGAGACCAGTACCATTTATTTTTCTGGTATTTTTCTGATTTTCTTAAAAACTAAAGGATAGCTAGGTAATTTCACACCTCGTCTTTCAACATTAGATCTATCGCGCCCTGGCCAACCAATTTCGTCGACTCCCTCCTCCATTCCCAGCCATCAATTAGAAAAATTATAAATAGGACACGGTGGGATCCGAGGTGCTCTCAACGTTGCTCATGCCTGCCATGCGCTACCTCTAGAACACGCTGGTGGCCGCGGTGATCGACCGGTACATCAAAATCTCCACGCCATCCCAGGCCTTCTTCAACCCGTCAGGCCGTCACTGAACAGCATACTCATGCCGATGCTCAACAGCTCAAGTTCCTGCTGTCCACAAGGTCACCACTCATGCTCAACGTGTACCTGTACTATGACTAAGACTCTACGAGTACACGCACTCCAATGGCGTGATCCCGCTGGACCACGTGTTGTTCCGGCCGTTACAGCAGAACAAGAAGGTCGTGAACACCAACACCCTGCTGCACTACACCAATGTCTTTAATGCGGTCGTGTATGCCGCCTGCTTTGCAATGGCACATCTCAATGTCACAAACTCCGGCAGCTAGTGACGACAGTGTTATGGCGGCCGGAGCTGCATAGCTGAGTGAGTCGGCAGCTACACTCCACCAAGTTGTAGCAGAGCTAGAGCAAATCCAACAGGGTGCGCTTGGCTTTATGGGTGCAAGAATTTGTGGCATGGCGGTGCAAATATGGTGAAAATTTAGTTGTTTCTATTGTTCTTCTATTTTTGCGTGGATGCGGAATATAGATCAGCCCCTGCCACCAGGCAGTCGACTGATGGAGGCCTAATCCGAAGAACGTAGATCAGTCTGCCGCGGTGGGGCATAGGAGCCCAGTGGGATTGGATCAGTAGAGTGGGGCGCAGGGCCTCCAGCCTCCTTTGGTACAGGCTCTGGCATAACAGAACGACAGACCGCCACACGCGAGAGCTTATTAGGAACGTATGTTAGGGAAATTGACACAGTACCTTGAGTCCATAAATCTAATTTTACTAGTCTGTTTTCTTAAAATTAGAAGTACCTAGCTAGAAGTGATGGTACTTTCCAGCCACCGTAACAAAGCTCAAAACTGGTAACCAGTAACCGACCGGTTTTTGGCAGGTGGCCTAGGTCCATGTTTTTCATATTTCTGATTTCTGCAACCTTGGATGGGATATGCTTTAAGGAAATTCATATAGGTTGGCATTTTAAGAAGGAAAAAGTGATGACATACCATAGGAAGATATTCACCCAAGTATTTTAACTTTCTAACATCCTGAGATTTGGGCACACTGTATTACTATTTAAAGTTGCTGCACTTAGGTTTCTTACCATTCCATCCAATTTCACATTCCCCTCCATTTTTTCATAACAGGGCAATTCCTAGAATTCCATTAATTTTTCATGAAGAAATTACAAATGTCTACCAAAAAATATGAAAGTAAACTGCAAGAAGTAAAAAAACATAACAAAGTAAAGCAGTAACCAAGGTCTGGTAAGTATTCAGTACGAAAACTTCAAACTACAAGTAACCACCAGCCAGTTTTGATAACTGGATGATTGGAAAAGTCATAGTCCCGGGAAACACATGCAACTATCATTTCCCTCTGTTAATTGGATGATTGGATCTGGTTTTGGGATCTATTGCAGTGCTTTGAAGACCAAAAGGAGGAGATTGTCAAGGCATTTCAGCTACTGGAGTCAAGAGCCATGGAGTTCTTCATTGCTCATGGATGGCCTTTAATTTTCTGTATTATAGATAGTAATGCCAAACTTTTTGCTGCTGAGACCTAGTTTATTCTTGTAACAATCGTGGTTTGATGCACCTTCATGGAAGGGGTTTGGAGTCAAATATTTTTTTTTCCATTATCTAAAACAGAAATTGTGACTACGTTGCACAACCCCTCTAGTGTCAAGGTGGGTTTTCTCAATACCCACCCCTTATCAAGTTACCAATGAGTGATACTGTAATTAATCTGCAGGAGCTGCAGTTTATATTAACTGAGAAGACACCGACTACACACTTTCCCTTTTGATACCAGCTATCAAAAACCATAATTGAATAATTGTAATGAAAGCATCAGGAATTCTTCTAAACCTATGATTCAGGAATTATTTACAATGTCTCATAAAGAAGATTTCCACACCCCCCCAACACACACAACAACAAAAACAAAAACATGTACTTCGGTGCCTTTTCTTGGGAGGTTGCATGTAGGGTTTCTAATATGAACAAAGAAAGTGGGTACACTAAAATAAAGCATCAGTTCTGCTGTACTCCCTAAATCCCAAAATATAAGGATATCTATAAATCTTAGAACAAATTAAACAGTAGGGAGAACCGAGCGGGGGCTCGGTTGGTCAGCTGAGCAGGGGCTCAGGCTGCCCGCCCGTGGTTCGAGCGCTGGCTCCTGCGCGGCGCCTCACCTTTCTTCTTAAGAGTATCCGGGAGACTCCCCTGTGTGTTAAAAAAAAACAGTAGGGGAAAAGTCCATCATGCCCCCTCATTAAACAGCCAGGCTAGCTCCTGACTGGCTTAATTTTCTGCCACGCCAGCTGCTGATTGATCTTGTGGGGTTGAGCTTGGTGGTTTCTCCAAAATCATTATATTTTGAGACAAAATTTTGAACAGTATAAATCCTAATATTTTGTGACAATAGGAGTAATTTTATAGAGCAAAACAGTGAACAAAATATTTAACCTTATCAATAAAACATCGTCCATTCTCTAACAATGTCATTAAATAAAAAAAACTCCTACATGGCTACATCTCAGTGCCAACCTTATTTGCCAAAATAAACACTCCCAAGAAATTTATCAGCCTGATGTAACACTGGTCACGGTGATAGGTGGCTTGTGTGCTCTCTGTTTGCGGAATGAATCAGCTGCAGGTTTGCAATCATTTGAATACTGGCGTGATATGCTCTCTGTTTTCGGAACAAATCAGCCGCAGGTTTGCAATCATTTGAATACTGGCGTGATATCAACAAACCTTCTATGAATCAACGTGCTAAATGAAGAGAGCGAGTAGTTTCCTCTTGTTTCAGTAGCAAAATGTTGAGCACAAAAAAACATTTTCACCTCAATCCAACACACCCATTTCAAAACGACAACACGACAAGCTTAAAAGCAATCGGATTCGCGCGCTCACCTCGACGCCGATCTGGTTGAGCACACCCCACGAGGCCGGCTCGCCCTGCACCTCCACCTCCTCCTCCTCCTCCTCCGCGCTACTCGCCTCCCTCCCAAAACCCTCCCACCCGTCCCGCTTCGCAGGCGCCTGTGCAGGTGCAGCGGGCTTCTCCGACAGCAGGCCCCCGAAGTCGTCGGAGTCCTTCGCCCGCACGGCGAGCGAGGCCCCGCCGCGGCCGCCTAAACCTTAGGGGTGCAAGAGCGGAACTAGGGTTTTAGCTCTGTTGGCGTCGCAGCATTTCGCGGGATCCGAAGAATAGTGGGAGCGGGGCGGCGAAACGTACCTTGCTTGAGCTGCTGCTTTGGTTGCGAGATCGGCGATGGTCGCGGAGGGAGGACGCGCATGAGCGCGGCGCGGGCGGTGAGAGCCATGCGCTGCAAGTGTACGCCAACTTTTTTTTTCTCCCCTCGTTCTGCTTTGCTCGGGCGAAGCAGAGAGGGTGGCGGCTGGGCGAGGTTTTGGGGAGCTGGCGGCGCCGCTTCGTCGCGCTGCCTACCCTACCACTGTACCGCACTCGCTCTGTATACTGCACTGCAGCGCCGCGTGTACCGGGACGTTTGGTTCGGTGCGCAGCGAGGCAGGCGCTTCGACCTTCGAGAGCTCGAGTGGGGTGCGGGTGCGGCAGGCGAGTGTTCTGTCTGTGCGTCCGCGCGGCGTGCGGTGTGGTGTGTTCTCTTGGGCCGTCCGAGTCTGGATTCTGGAGTCTCCAAGAGGTGGTAACCACAAGTTTGGGCCTCCGACAGGCGGTAACGCAGGTTTGGGCCCCTCTTTGCCTGACACGGATGATGATGATGCCGAATGCACGGGAAACTGGTCGCATTTTCTCATCTGCCGGCAAGATCTCTCCTTCGAGCTACGGGAGAACTTCTCGCCCAACTGGTAGCATATTAGGCCCAACTTCTATTTTGAAGTGACGAAGCCCCAGCCACGTGATTATTAGGGTCTCCTTTGCGTAACAAGTTTGTGTAATTTTTGGAATTGAATTCATTCTATTAATTATAATTTAGACACAAATTAATCAAGCTAGTATGATTCTATATGAAATATATTTGTATATTATTATTAGCAATATAAGAGATACGCTTATGTTGCCTTTCTACTATAGGAAAACGAGTATGGAATATATTTGTATATTATTGTTAGCCATACAAGGGAGATACGTATATATTGCCTTTCTACTGTAGAAAAGCGAGTCGAAGAGCGAGCTATAAGTTAAAGAGTAGAAATGGTGATCTACAGAACCAATTTTTATCTCCCACACTATGAATTTGACATATGCTTATATGCTAGATATTCAAACAAATTTCAAGTACAGTTTAATCCAGAGCTAGCTTGTAGAGAAAATATTGTAACATGAGTACGTACTTTAATACTTTATTATTAATGGTGTGTGAGGCGTTGGACTGTTAAAAACAAATGTGCAAGATCGCGTGTGTGCTCTAGACAAGTTATTGGGGGAAGTAAATAATCTTTTTCTATGTTTTTATACGAGGTGGACAAAATAGAATGGATGCACTAGCTATACTGTCGTAGAAGCTATGAATATGTAATTTGAAATGTAGCGAGTATTAATATTTATGTCTCTAACTAGACTTACTATTTCATAGCTAATCTAATGCTATTTATCTTGTATCATAAATGTTAGTACTTTTTATATAAATTTGATTAAATTTCAAATCGTTTGATTGCATCTTTTGTTGACTATGAGTACCACATAATAATAAGAATAAATTTTCTATAGACATAGCCTTAGCCTTGCTCCTATAAGAAACGAAAATGATTCACAATGCCAAAACAGGCCTTTAGTATTGCTAGTGTATCTAGCTACCAACTGTAATAGATACTCCCTTTTTGTTTTAGACTGTAAGACGTTTTGACTTTTTTAGATATATTATTTTTATTATATATTTAAATATAGTGTATATCTAAATGCATATAAAAATCTATAGGTTTATTTGACATGTTTTTGTTGTTGGCTGCGATTGCAACTACATCTCACAGAATATTGTGCTAGTATTAACCGCAGGCCTGCAGCGAATAAGCTGTGAAAAGTCTTCTTATAATTAGAAATGCACTAGAAACCACGCGGCGTTGCCGCACACTTGACTGTACTGGGCCATCCTACCATGCCTGAGTCTATATGGAGACAAATCAAGCTCCTTTGGTTTGAGTATGAGCATTGAATATTGAGTTAAATGCACCAGCAGCTCTTGAACTTATAAGCATATGTCACGTAGGTTCATAAACTTTGAAAATACATTTCTGGGTTTTTAAACTTGTTAAGTGGTACACGCAGACCCATGTCAGCCATGTAGACATTTTTTTCTATTCTGGCGTGCCTGTGTGGCATATATTTTTTATTTAAGCCCTCACATTTATTTTCCTCCTAAAAAATAGACCCTTACTCCTCTCATCCCCCATGGTAGCCGCATGTGGGATGCAGTCCGCGTGGAACCCGTCGAGGGCAGCGCGGGAGCCACTCCATCTGCCGCGCTGGCGCTCTGGCTGCTCCTCCTCTTCTACCTCCTCGGGGACATCGCGGGCATCATGCTCGTGCCGCCAGGAAACAGCGCGCCCGATGTGCTCTCCAGGGTCGTGGTCGTGCCAGGTACATGTGCCGCTGGAGCGCGTCGAGGGCGAGGCGGGCGAGGCTCCTCTTCCGTGGCAGTACGGTGGCCTCGGCAGTGTGATTCGATGAGATCGGGAGTACTGGCGGAGGTGCCTCGTCGTCGTCGTGGCCGCCGCCTTCGAGGAGAGGGGCGGCGAGGTTCGGACCCGCGTCGACGATGCGTGTGGCTCAGCCGCGCGCTCATGGTGGAGGATGGACGGACGTCGTACGCGCCCGTGCCCATACGTACGGCGGCGACTAGATGCATGCTGCCGGCCGGGAGGACGTGCTCATACAGTGTCCATCTCTGAATGTTCTTGAGCAAATGCGCCCTAAATTACCAACCAAAATTATCCCTACCGTTTTCAGGTACATGCATATTTCGTTGCGTGGCTCAAAGGAATTCAGAACGTATCACCAACAAAATCCAGAACACATCTTTCGTTGCGCCGTCGTCGTTCTCGACCATGAGCACCCAGCTCTCGCCGCCGAACCTCCCGGCCTCGACGCACCAGAGTAGCACGCCTCTCTTCTTGCTCAGCAGGCCTCGCACCTCCAGCCCCGTGAAGGAGTACAGCACGTCGAAGGACCCCACGAAGACCCTCGCGCCGACGCCAAATGTCTCCTATTCTTCCTCCTCGTCGAAGCTCCACGCCGGGTTCAACAGTACCACCGGCTTGGGTTCCAGACTTCCAACGTCTACTCCACCTGCGTTGGCCCCGTGGCCAGGAACACCGCGGCACCACTGAACCCAGACGCGCAAGCGCCGTCGCCGAGTCTCCCTGGTTCTGGAACTCGCTCAGGGCCACGGACACTCGGACATCGCCTCAGCCGAGGGCCAGACGACCCGGTGACAGGAGCATGACGCCCGCGATGTCCCTGATGAGGTAGAAGAGGAGCAGCCAGAGCGCCAGCGCGGCGGTGTGCGCGGCAGATGGAGCGGCTCCTGCGCTGCCCCCGACGGGTTCCACGGGGAGTGCATCCACATGCCGCTACCATGGGAGATGACAGGAAGAGGAGTAAGGGTCTATTTTTTAGGAGGAAAATAAATGCGAGGGCTTAAATAAAAAATATATGACATACAAGCACGCCACGTCAGCAAAAAAATGTCTACTTTAACACCTCGGTGTTAAGCATGTATTAACATTTTGCAAATCATGATCATAATCATTATTATGCATTCATAAGCATGACATAAAATATAGAATTAAAATATATTAATGAAACATGTATGTGTATAGTCTTATTTTAATAGATTGGATGCTATATTTGTTTTGCCATGTGTGTACCTTGGTTGATCACTTAGACCACTTAGAAGTAATTAGAATGCATTTTGAAGTAAAGTTTATATTCAAAATTTTGCCAAATTATGCTTTTAAAAACAATTCTTCAAAAATTGGGTTTTGAATTAATATTGATTTTAATTCTGTAATTCAAAATCTATTTGGAATTTTACTTTGGTCATAAAAGCAAAGTTGTAGATCTTAAAAAATGGAACAAATTTCATTTTTACACCAATTTGTGAAAATGCTTTTAAATGGCTCAAAATGGAATTTGAGTTCTGTTTATTTGAGAAATAAAAAGAAAATTATTTCATTTTCGCTTAACAGGCCGCCGCCTCCCTTCTGGCTCGCTTGTGGACTCGGCCCGCAGCGCCGCGCGCTTCGCCCTGGCCCAGCAGCCGCTTTGCCGGCCCAGGCCCACGCCGCGCCTCTCGCTCGCCCGCACTCGCGCGCCTACGTCCTGACGCCGGCAGAAGCTTACCGCCGCGTGGCGCCACCCGTCGCCGGACTCCTGACCGCGCGGCCACGCGCCGCGACCGTCCTGGCACTGCTCGCCACGACTTGAACCCCCACGCGCCCGCCCCATCCCAGCGCCTCATTCGGTTCCCTACTCCTCCCTTCGCCTTCGCAGCAACGCAGCAGCCGCAGCAGACCACCGCTGTGTCGCCATCGGCATTGCCCGCACCAGCTCGCCCGCATTGATCGTTCGCCATCACAGCCGCTCCACCGCCTCACCTCACCGGCTTTTGCTCGCTAAAGTAGCCCGGCGAGCCGTCGTGCCCCGTGCGGACCTCGCCGATCTTTCACCGCCGTGGTACGTCGCCGTGGCCCGATCACCTCAGACCACCACGTTTCTTGATAGAGTGCGCAATAGGTTCGCAGTAGCTCATGGAAGCATGGCCGAGCCCTAGATTGGGTCATCACGGTTGCCTCCGGCATCTCACCGTCGTCCCGCACCGCCACTACGCCATGGCCGCCGTCGTGGTCGCTAGCTTCGATCATAAGCCCAATTAGTTAGCTCAATGTGTTCAGGATGTAGTAGCCATGCTTGTAGTATAACCGCCGTCGCTGGAGAAGCCGCCGTCGGCGAGCTTCACCGTTGCCGCGCCGTCGCGAGCCGCCTCCTCTGTTCTGTCTCGCTGACGCGTGGAGCCGGCTGACCGCTGGGTCCCACCTGTCAGTGCTGACGGTGCGAATAGGTCCAGGTGCACAGCACCGGGTGCACCTAGCGTTTTGTTTCAGATCTGTGTACAGCGCCGGGTACGCGTAGCCGTTAGGGTTTGATTTTGTTTTCGAAATGATTTTTCAGATTTGGTTTAAAGCTTGGAAAAACCATATCTTGGTCATTTTTGGTCCAAGTCGAAAGAAACAAATTTTGTGGTGTTTCTTGTCACTAGATCTACTAGATAAAAATATTGCATGTCAGTTTTGAGATCCTTTAATGTAGAGCTTTATTTAATTGTCGATATTGCTGATATCTTGTAAATTGTTTAGTAAATCCTATATGTTTTAGAAAAATATGCTTCCAAGTGTGTTATTCTTCTTGTGTAATGTACTTTCTAGAAAAATATATACCATGCATGTTCTGTAGAAAAATTATGAGGTGTAGTTCAAGTGCCTTTAATGGCTGATTTTTGTTATTTTTGCTAGAGAGCAAAATTTGTATAAAATATGCATGTGATAATTGTTGTACAGTGATTATTTGCTGTGTAGAACATAGGAAAAATATTACATCTGTTGTTTGACACTTTTCACAGTACAAAGTATTTTCATGTTCATAATTATGTCATAGCTTGTCATTTTTGTGTAGGCTATTCCACTTATCCGAATGCTATAAAAAATTAATGGTAGACTACTTAGGGTAGTACTATGATATGATAATTTTCTAAGATTTTTCTAAGCTATAAAAATAGATGTTGCTATTCAAACCTATTATTAATTAGGGTTTAATCAAATGCTGCTTTATGCATGATTAAGAAATTAGTGAAGCTTTGGTGTATCTTTGAAGCATTTAATGAGATATGTTGACTTAGCATATTAGTAGTAGAAGAGAATGCAGTAGATGACATGTGCTTGTAGTACATGTTCTTGGATGATGTTGACTACCGTGCATTCAAGCATATCCATTGTGCTCATTTCATCCGATGCACCTTTTGCATAAGCACTTACGCACATGCATCATACAGGATCGTAAATCAAGAGCCCAGTCGTCATACCCGAGGAGCCCGAGGAGCAGCTCGAGGTGCAGCCGTAGGACTTGACCGAAGTAGACGAGGAGGACGTTGAGGAACTTCCGGAGTGCCCCGATCACCGCCCGAGCTCCTTCGAGAGAGGCAAGCCCCGGAGCATTTTTCTCTCCGGTTTGTAATTATTAATTAAATGCTTTACTTTAATTGATGCATTACGTTCAGGAGTTGTTTGCAACCGTTGCTGCATTATACCTTGTTTACCTTTGTTATACTATATCCTTGTTACCCTGGTATCCGCAGTCGAGTCAATGCTTAGCTGGCTTAGACCGGTAGAAGTCGGATGATTTCCTGTCACCTACGAGCTATAGGTGGTTACCTAGATCTGCTTAGAGAACTATGTATTCATGGTATAACTAAGTGTTAAATGAAGTTGAGACCGGACGGAGACTTACAGAGTTTTGGACTGTAGTGTTTTCTGTCTGTGTCGATTAAGGACCGACCGTTGTTGGGCCTCAGGTCATGTTGAACGCATGCCTTACATTTAGCTGGCCGAATAAAGTACCTTTCGACGGCGAAGCTGGGAGATTATTCGGGCCGAGTAGATTGCCCGCAGCGCACTGTGCCGGAGCAGGTGTGGTAGGACACAGGGGCGCGATGATAAGACTAAAGGGCAGTCGGTTGGCCCCCGGGTACATGTGGTTCCTGGCAAACTCGAGATTCCTGGATAGTTGACTCGGTGACCGATACCTCACTTTAGTGGGTGAGTGAGGTTTGTGTAAGGAATAAATCACCAGTAGGTTAGGAATCGATTCGAATCGCCATCGCTCCTGGATAATGAGCACTTAACTTGAGTTACTTCATCGTAGTAATGATTATGGAACACTTGGACAGTTATAATGAATATGACATTATGGAAGTTATTAATGATCATTGGTTATCATTATTTGCTTAATCACATGCTTGCTCTAGTATAGGTGCAAATGTAGTCGACAGGTTAATAATAATTAACTTGATAATAATGCTTTTGGAAAGGTTCTTGAAATACTAAAAATGCCTCTTTTTGCAAATGAGTCAGCTACCCTACTATAAAGCCCTTCATAATCCTTGTTGTTACTTTATTTTCGGTTATGTCGGGTAAGTCTAGCTGAGTACCTTCTTATACTCAGGGTTTTATTCCCACTTGTTGCAGATGGGCAGATGTATTACGGCTACTATATCAACTGCCTTTATCCTACGATAGGTGATGCTTAGGACCATGGGCATGGTCATTCCTTACGTCTCGTCTGATGCTTTTATTGAAGATGATCATTAGCTGACACTGTATTTGAACTCCGTGTGAGTGTGTGTGGTTTTGAACAAATGGCTTCCGCTACTTCTATTTGAACTCATTTTGTAATAACTATGTTTAAACTCTGATGTATCTGAGATGCGAACTTTTATGTAATATGTGACGGTGACCGCTAAACTTATTACGATCTTGGCTGGTATGTGAGTTGGTTTGAAATCCTTCGTGATTTTACGGACTACCGGGTTATACGGGCTTAAGTTTGCTAAATGATCTGCTCTGGCGGATGATTTTCTTACTTAATTTCGTATAATTGGTCCGTTCTGTTACATCTACATAGCTGGTAAGGGCCTGCGGTGCATTACTTAATAAGTTTAGAGACCCAGAAATATATTTTCAAAGTTCATGGACCTATTTGACACATGCTTATAAATTCGAGGGCCGCTGATGCATTTAACTCTTGAATATTTCAATTAAAAGGATCGACACGACCTAAAACTGGCTTTCCCCAGGTTGCTCCTTTGGTTTGAGTACGAGCATTGAATATTTCAATTATAAGATTGACACGATCTAAAACTGGCTTTCCCCATGTTGCTCCTTTGGTTTGAGTATGAGCATTTAATATTTCAATTATAAGATCGACACGACCTAAGACTGGCTTTCCCCAGGCAACTTGCTAGGCAAAGTAAATACTATTCTGGATTCATTAAATAAGGCAGTATGCAATTCTGGATTCACAAAATTTACAAAACAAAGTTTAACATAGAGAAAACATGGGCGACAAAGAGTACACATGGGCGCTTGCCTCCAACTGTCCATTGGATTCTAGAGAATCGCATTGATGGAACATACATCCACATCTTCATGTTAGGATAAAAGCTAGTGAAGATTACTTCATGCAGCATATTTGTGGGGATTGTCAGTGCATTATAAAAGAAACTTCAAGCAAGTGCAAACATTGAGAGGCGACAATAGTGGATGATGGAGTGTCTATGAGTAAACTACCACAACCATACTCATGTCAAAGCTCAGGGAAAGTGGACCTCTGACTGCCCTCAAGTAGCACTTGACATTATCCGCAGTTCTAGGTCCAAAATATGTATCTGACTTCTGACATGAACTGTCATTATAATATTTTTTTTGGTGGTTGTAGCCAAAGAAGTAATACAACAATTTGAGAACTACAGCAACAACCAAGCAACCGAACCACAAGATTTTAACCCTCTATATTATTAAATACAATGCCAGGATATGCATATTATGGGCTAGGTATGGGCAAGCAGCAGGGTAAAATTAAGAGCTATGCAACAAGCTATAATTTAAACGTAGGGGAATAAAACTTTATAGTCTCTGTGAGTTGTTACACTGTTTTAGTGTTGGGCTACTAATATATGGAAGGATATTTCTTTCTGTGAAAACAAGTATATAGGTTTGAAGGTGAAGTTGAATAATGGCTTGCAAAGAAGACAAGCAATATGAACTGTGGTCTGGAAGCAACTATTTCACCTCCAGTTTCTCCTGCCTCTGCATCAGCTTACCTTTCGCATGAGCAGTTGTTGCTGCATCCTGCAATGGGCCTACATTTAGCTTGACCCTGCAATGCTCCCATACACAGTAAAACCATGACCATTTGCAATGTTCATGAGTTACCCCACCAAACTTATATGAGCCTTTTCCCTGTGTGCCATTATGAAAGATGCTCCATTCCTACATGCCATCAAAAAGTTCACACGGACCCTGGTGCCATGACGCTAAACTCTTATGTCCAACACGCCATTCTGTCTCCATTCTGTTTGGTTTTGACCGTTTGGCAGCTCTTACATGTGGGACCGGGCAGAAAAAATGTCCATGTTGCCCTTTCAGTCATGGGCATATGTGGAGGTTGTGTTGACCAATATTGACCGGTATCTCCCTCAGTCTCTCACTCTCTCTTCTCGCTCGACTCCCTCAGTTCCCTAACCCTAGCGGTGGAGAAACCCTAGCGACGGCGGATCCGGCGGCGGAGGCTGTAGCGGTGGCTGGGAGAGAAGACGACGAATCCCCCGTGCTTGTGGCGACGCATGGGGTAGTGGAGCGTGGATTCGACCGTGGATCCAGAGGATAGGCGTGGCATGGCGGGGAACAAGGGCGTGGGCGAGCGACCAGATTGGCTTTTGGACGAGTGAGTTCACTGCTTCCCGCCTTGGTTTCGTGGTGCCCCGTGTTTGTAGTGTTGATTGGTATTTAGTGCCCTGCGTTTATTCCCCGTGTTTGTAGTATTGATTGCGTGCTCCTTGTTCATCTGTAGGACGAACGCAGAAAGTAGCTACAACTTAGAAATCTAGATTGTTGCTCCTAGTTCTCATGCACGGTGGTTTTCGTTGAACAAAGTCGTGGATGCTGACCGCACTAACTTCACAGACCTGGTTGCTGAAGTTGTCGACAAGTATCCTCATAACTACGGTGACATAGTGAGATTGTTTTATTTCTGCATGGATAGTAAAGTGAACATCCAAGTATGCACTGACCAAGATTTGGTTAAAATGTTTGCAAAACATAAGGCTTCCAAATGCTGCTTGTTGACTGTTGCATATCATAGCCCAAGTAGTGAGCCCCTGTGATTCCTGGTTGGGATTCTGGTAGCACTGTGAACTCTGTTGAACCCCCATTCATCCCTTCAATTGCTTGTCCAAGCTTAGCAGAACCAAGTCATGCCACACACACTCAATCTGCTGAACCTAAATACCTGGCTAACCCAAACCCAATGAATGAGCATGTGGGTGTTGATGAGGAAGGGTTGTATATTGACCTTGGTCCCTAATACCCCCACCTCCTCCCAATCCTCAGAGCCAAGGTGGGAGTAAAGAATGGGAAGGTGAGAGTTCTTGTGCTGATGAATCCTCTGAGACAGACTCTGATGATGAATGCTCTGATGATGAAGTAGAAGACATAGATGATATGGTTAAAGATAGAGAGCTCAAACATATGCCTGATGTTGATTATGATAAGAAGGACCCTCCTATGTCAGTAGGAACAATGTATTCAGACATGGATGCTTTTAAGATTGCTTTAACTACTCATGATGTTAAGCATGAGTTCAACTATGACATTGAGAAGAGTGATACAAGGAGGTATAGGGTGAACTGCTCACAGCAGAGTGAGGGCTACAGGTGGAGACTTCATGCCTCAACTCTAAGGGATGGGCACACTATTAAGGTAATATGTTAGTACATTGTTTTCATTGACTACTCCCTGTTTTTCTTACATTGTGTGGCTTGTAATAAGTGCATTACTTGACTGTTTTGTAGGTGAAAAGGAACCCCTACCCTCATGAGTGTCAGAGCACTAGGAGGCAAGGAATCTGTGTAGGGGTAACACAGTTCTGGGTGTGCAGTCAGGTGATTGATTGGCTGAAGAAAGATGAAACTCTAGGTGCAACAGAACTGCAAAGGAGGTTGAAGGATGCACACAAAATTGTGGTGCCCTACAAGAGAGTGTATAAAGGTAAAAATCTTGCCATGGATAAGATTTATGAGCCTTGGGGCAAAAGTTTTGATAACTTGTATAGGCTTAAGGCCTAGTTAGAATAATCAAGTCCTGGATCATTTCTTATCATTGATAATCACACAATCAACAATAAGATCAGGTTCAATATGCTATTCTTTGCATTGAAACCATGTGTTGATGGATTTCTTAGAGGCTGTAGACCATATCTTACAGTAGATAGCACATTTTTAATAGGAAGGTTTAGGGGACAGTTGTGCATTGCTTGTGCAGTAGATGGGCACAACTGGATGTATCCAGTAGCTGTTGGTGTAATTGACTCAGAAACCAATGAGAATTGGGTGTGGTTCATGGAGAGGTTGAAGGAAGCAATAGGCACCCCAGAGGGCTTGACATTCTGCACAGATTGCAGCCAGGCAGTCATGAATGGAGTTAGTAAAGTTTTTCCAAATGCTGAACATAGAGAGTGTATGTATCACTTAGTACAGAATTTCAAGAAGAGATACAGTGGGAAGGTATTTAATGATCACTTGTGGGCTTCTTCATATTCATGGAGCCCTTACATGTTTGAGAAGCACTATCAAGCAATGGTTGTAGCCAAACCTGAGGCAATGAAGTATCTGCAAGAAACTCACAAGAAACTTTGGACCAGGAGCCAGTATAGGACATTGTCAAAGGTTGATTATGTGACTAATAATTTGGCTGAGTCATTCAATAATTGGATCAAGCCTGAGAAGGTAAAGCACCTGGATGACTTGCTGGACACCGTAAGACAGAAGATTTTGATCAAATGGAACCATAGGAAGAAGGTAGCCAAGAAGTTAAAGGGAAAGATTCTACCTCACATCCTATAGAAGACAAGGGAAGACAATTACAACCTAGACATTGAAATGATCACAGCCTCCCCTGATGGTGTGGCAGAACTTTGCGCTAAGGGAGGTAGTGGCTTTAGGTTTGTGGTCAGCCTACCGAACAGAACTTGTTCCTGTAGGGTTTGGCTGGGGTCAGGAATCCAATGCAAGCATGCAATAGCCTACATTACTTCAATTCCTGGTGAAAAAATGGAAGACTATGTGGATGATTACTTCTCTGTCAACAAATTCAGAGCTGCATATGAGGGTTGCATCCCTTGTATTCCTGACAAAAGCATGTGGCCCAAAGCTACTCATGGCTTTTTCATGCACCCTCCCTGTCTTAGGTCCACGGGAGGTAGAAGGAAGAATAGGATGAAATCATCACTTGAGGGAGGCAACAACAAGAAGAGGGCAAAGAAACATGAGTGTCCCATCTGCCATGAGTTAGGGCATCACTAGTACACTTGCAAGAATGGGAATCTAGAAGATATAGCTGCAATAGAGGCTGAAAGGTAAACTATGTAACTAAATTACTTTGCAGATACATGTACAGCTTCAATAACTTAGTTAACTAATATAACTTTTTCTATGCAGGGGTCTTCCAAAGAAAAGGCTAAAAAACAGCAAGCTGTAACACAGAGACTAGCATTGTGGTTGCTACTCCATCCCAGATGGTGTTCCCACACAATGAGGCAGTGGTCAATGCTACACACAAGAAAAGAAAGAGGAAATCTTCTTCTTCTTCTTCTGGTGCCAAGAAGAGCAAGGGGGCAGCTACCACTACTACTTCAAGGTTAGGTCCAAACAGTGTGTCTAACAGGTATGTTTTTCAGCTCTTCAATTGATCACAACACTTCTATTATGACTGCTAATGCTAAAGCACACTCTGCCTTTTTGCCACAAAGTCTGGAATTGGTTCTAATGACCCAGTTCCAATACAAACTGTGCACCTGGCCCCTTTCCATGAAGACTCCATTATAATAGAGACAGAGCCACTGGAGACTATGCTGCCCTAGGCTTCACCAAGGAGGAAGATAGGGATCAAGAAGAAGCTTACACCAAAGAAGCTCCAAGTTGCAGCAACCAGCCCATCCAACCCAGCCAGCCCTGCTTCAAATACCAGAAGCAAGAAGAAGCTCCAGCTGCAGTGAAAGGTGCCTGCTCAATGTTCTTTTGGTGGTGGTTCTGGAAAAACACCTGCTATGTGATGGCACGACTGTTCTTTTGCTCTATGATAAATGTTCTGTGATGACATGACAGTACTTAGCTATAGATGAAAACCAATAACTTAGCTGCTATGTGATGAATGTTGGTGACATGTTGGTGCCATGAAACCTTTGTGATGAAAAACAGTAAGGTAGCTGCTGTTATGTGATGAATGTTTATTTACTGTTGCGGTACTCTAATTGTTGATATATTGTTCTCATATGTTATTGCATTCTGGACAAATGAACAATCTTCATATTCATCATTCAACATTGATCCATTCATTCATCCATCCATCCATCCATCCATATATCCATTCATCCATGACTATTCACACACACAGATAGGGCTGAGGACCTATATATATGAGGAGAAGCCAAGGGGCTCAGTTGGCGCCAACAACCCTGGCTTTGCGCCAAAATACTCGGCCTAGGACTGGCCTAGGAATGGCACAGAAGCAAACCAACTAGTTCACAGAGCCTCTCAAGCCTAAGGGCATCTAAGTCATTTGGCTGCGCCGTTACCCACCGTTAGGAGCAAAACTGGACGGAATGACGTGTTGGACAAAAGAGTTTAGCGTCATGGCACCAAGGTCCGTGTAAACTTTTTGGTGGCATGTACGAATGGAGCATCTTTTATAATGGCACAGAGAGAAAAGGCCCAACTTATATTTGGTTAGAATTTCCTGTGGAGTTCTCATAGTATTTGTTTCCAACCTGTTGTTCTCTTATTCCCCTGGGATGTAACGGAGGATGCTGTTGCCGGGGCTACGGGTACTTCAACGTCAATCTCTAATTCTCTATGTCATCTGCATTCAATACTCCTAGGTTAAGAGGGAACGGAGCACTTAAGATAAATGCGTGCTTTAAGAACCGATTGACAATTCTTCTATCGGATCATCAAGATTAGGTATTGAAGGTTCAGCAAATGGTTCTTTCAAGAAAATTGACTCCAAGTGTTCGCTGGGAGTTTGGTGTCAAACTTTCTCTCATTTTTGCATTTTCTTCAGCCTTGCCTTTCATTCCTTTAATGAAGCCACCAATAATCCCTGCTGCAAGATTATGGACCATCGCACTGTTCGTTTGGGCTTGTTTGGCTAATAAGTCATAGCTGAAAGTACCGTTGCCTGATTTAGTGTGAGAGAAAAATACTATTCGTTGGCTGAAAAAGTACAGGTTATAAGCCAAACAAGCCCAAACGACCAGGGCGCATGGAGCTTCCTGTGAAGCCAAAATGTACACGAGCTTCCACTCAATTTACAGGAAGACATGAATCGATACTTGCTTTCTTCTCTAATTAGTACCAATAAATTTAGTACGAGAAAAAATTCTTAACGTGGTAACACTACACAAAAGGGGTGCTAACTCTGAAATATGGTGAACAGATAGCATCAGTATATATGAATCTTCAAGCGCACACTCTAAATGAACTTGGCACTTGCAAATTGCAATACCATTAGGCTATGTGGGTAGTCTATCAAATGGGCTATCATAGTAGTTGAACAAAACTGTGTACCTTAATGTGATATGCGGCTGGACATTTTGTCGAACATGTTGCAGGCAGTAGAGGCAGTGTCGCTTAGTCGTGCTAGTTGCTCGCTGCCATCGTACTCCTGTAGGCAGCCAGCCAGGTGTGATGGTGGCTGGGTGCTTCCGGGTTAGCCGGTCAGGGGACGCCAGTGTAGGTGGCCAGAATGCCTTTACCGCTGTCCCCTTCTGGGCTCCCGGCGGTCGACCATGGCTAGCCTCCACGCCCTCTTCCGTGGTTTCGCCTAGACTGCTGCTGGCGGCAGCACGTGATGTGGTGGCGCGGCCAAGCCCTGGACGGCGCCGTCACCGCTCAAGAGCAGACACGGCCGCGCCATTGGAGGCGACATGCGTATCCGATGGGGAGAGCCGGGCGTGGCTCGCGGCCAAGGATGGGTTACGGCCTTACGGGCCACCACTGCGGCCGTCCTCCTTCCCTTTCATAGTCGCGACATGTGCCGCCGTCATGAGCGGGAGGCGCGGTGGCGGAGGGCTGACGGCCAGGCCGAGAGCGGGCAGATGAGGGGGAAGGGGGAGGGGCAGGCGCGGCACGGCGGCCCGAGCCACCCGTGGCGCGTGCGGGGGGCCCGGCCACCTCAGCTCGGGCTGGGGACCCCGGCGTCCCCGGCGACTCCGGCGCGGAGGACGCGAGCAACCGGCGGAGTGGAGTATTCGCGAAGCGCCAGGAGAGACGAGCTGTACGGACGGGATCAACGGCTAGATCAACATCGACGCGGGAATCGGACGGCTGATAAAAAAAACCGGCGACATGGCCCAATGATTTGCGCCAGCTTGGCTGCAGTTTAGAAAGAAAGAGATTAATAAGAAATCTAAACATGCCTTCATCTATGAGGCCCGTTTTTCTTTTTTCTCCTTGAGACCTGCAAGCACTGCTGCCTGCTGTTCATGTCTTGGACAACCATTCTTTACGCATAATCCCTGATCGAGGCGCATGTATACTGCTGCAATTAACAACTGCTTCTCGGGTTTCCCATTGCATTGCTGCTACGCAGCACAGTAGTATGGAGTACACCGCAAACCAAGCACCGCAAGAACAACACTAGGCACTATACAACTTCAAGTGTCATACTGTTGACGAAGGAATACAGAAATCAAGGACCCCGACCCCGAGCCATATCGCCCGGTTGTGCGCGTGACGCGTAGTGTGGCTGTGTGGTCGACCGGGAGGGACCGCCGACCGTGCTTTGGGGACGTGGTGTGGCTCGGCGCGGACTGCGGCGAGCTGCGACTGCAAGCGTACGCAGACGACGCATGCAGAGCGAGCCAGCGAGGATGCCCCTGGCCGGCGGTCCTGCGAGCTGTGGCGCTGGCGCGGATGTTCCGGACGCTTACCGACGGGCGGTCGACCGGCCAGCACCACCTTCAATTCGCACATGCGCCCGTGTACTCACCTGCGTGTGCGTCCATATGCACGGCCTCCCGCTCCCTCGACCAAGGCGCTGCTTGGATCCCTCTAATTTAGAATCTGGCTTTTGAAACTAGGTGGAATTCAAATAGGTCAGTTTTTTTCTAGCTTTTTTTTTCAGTTTTGGCTAGATTTTTAAAAACCAAGAAGCTATTAATACCTAGTTTTTCTTAGTTTTTGATGACCCTGTGAGCAATAAATGAAGTGAGTTAAAAACTAGGGATCCAAACACCCCACAGATTTTTCTCAGAATCCATATTTTAGAAACTATAGGCAAAAACTAGTTTTTCAAAGAATCTAAGGCCCTATTCGTTTGTCTTATGAGCCATACTATTTCAGTAAAAGAATAATATTTTTCTCTCATATTAAATCACCCAACAATTTTTTCGTGGCTTGGCTAAAGAAAGCTTAACAGGGCCTAAACCTCAACGGACCCAAGTTCTCAGCCTCTCAACCTCAACCACTACATGCTCGAGTCTTGGTGCTACTGGACAGTGGACCCAACACACAACCGGGAGGCATATACAATTCAAATTTTGCTCACGGTTGGTTTTGTAGAGACTTATAACTGACCCGTCTTTGGTTTATTGTGAAAAAAAAAACACCGATTGATTAGGCGATAAGTCATAGCTAAAACCTAACTAATAAGCCCTATTTAAAACCAAACAATGAACGGGCTGAACGCAAAATCTGTGCACGCCCATGCATCGTGCGCACAAGACACTCTGCGTTCTCGATCCGTATGCCTATATTCTCCGTGTCTACTGCTGCGCGCGGTGGATCGATGATATATATATTTGCAGCATAAACGCCGACGACCCGGTTTGCCCGGATGACCAGATCGATCAGCTGACAGATCTAAGAGTGGTGACGTGTGTAATCCTCTACATACAAAAAATACTTTGGTCCCCGGTATTGGTCTTACTAACTCAAGTGATGTTCCAGAACATACATGTAGTATAACTCCAGTACGTAGTCTAGCGTCTTCGTCAATATTCCTTTTGCAAAATAAATCGTGTACTAACTACACGTCTAGTACACATATTACATGCTCAACTCGTGCACATTAAGGGGTGCGTTTGGTATGCCGAAAAAAACTCGATCTGCGGTGGCTAGACAATCTCTAGGTATATTCCAGCTTAAGAAGAAGATCTTCTCACGCAAATCGAAAAAATCTCCAAACCCCTACCCTAGCCTTACACAGCTGCACCACAGCTCCGTGAGATGAGCTGATCACATACCAATGCTTTGGATGTGGGACAGACGATGATGTTTTTTTCCCTCCTGGTCGCTATGGCCGAAGCCACGAGAGTGAGTACCTCAGGACTCAAACTCTGACCATCCCAAGAGGGAGGTACTAAGCCTGCACCGACCAACTCGGTCAGCCGGCCGTTCCCACGTTTGGTATGGCGAAATGTTCCAGTTTCTAGTCTGAAACACAAGAATGATCACTTCCAAACAGTGGAATATGTGAAATGTTTATCTAAGAATCACCGTGAAACGTTTCTGGTTTCTACACTACTAGAGGGAAACGGCAAAATGCTAGTTTCGCATGAGAGTCACTTATGTTTCTCTATCTATGTTGGTGCTAACAATTATATTTTCTTCTGTTATAATCCACTTTTGGTGCAACAAATTCAAATGGACTGTATTCAAGTTGTTCTTTGCCCACAAAAGGTATGAATTTTTTATATATATTTTTATTTATAGGATTTTTAAGAAAGTATATATTTTCTTGTGGGCCAGAATCTAGCCTAACAGCAGAACGATCTCATAATAATCGAAACATTTCTTAAGAGAATCTAGATCTGGAATGTTCCTACGAGAATAAAGATCCCTACCAAACGCACCCTAAAAATCAATGGCATACAAGTTTCAAATTAAAACTCGGAAGTTAATTAGCTTAGGATGTCTGCCCTCGCATCACGCATAACATTGTCCCATCGATCAAACTGATCTCATCGTCGCACCAGTGGCTAATGTCCAGTGCCCAATGCCAGTGTTGACTTGATGCAGTGACCTAAGATGGCTAAGAACGGGACCTCAAAGCTCCAAACGCAAAAAGCTCAGGCTCTCCATTTCTACGCTTGGACTGTAGCACGTCACCAACCCCCGTTCCTCGACCTGGCGCCCCTGTTCCGTTTGAAAATCTGAGAAGGTGCCGACGATTCCGTTCGGACCGACGATGCATTAACCTCGGGTCATGTGTGTGCGTGCCTCGGAGTTGGAGCTGGAAGCAGCAGCCACAGATCGGTCAAATAGGAAAAGCCAACATGTGCTCAAGAGCCTGTCCCTGGTTTTGTTTTTGCCCTGTAATCTTCTCCTCTGACTTTTGATCCTGCAGTGATGATGACAGAGCTGAGCAGTGAGCATACCCGCCGTATGTAATGCATGACCAGAAACGCGACATCGTCACGACAACCGATGCACTAGAACATGCAAGTTGTACCTCCCGCCACTTGCGGTTCCTGAATACACAGGAGCACATACACGAACGTACGGAGTAGTTTCATATTTCAAATAGAAAAACGAACTATCGGATAAATTCGAGAGTGGTTCCGCCGATGATTTTTGCGGCTTATAAGTCGGCTGGTACTGTTTTATTGTAAGAGAAACGCTGTACATAACTGATAGATCGGGCTGAAGCGGACAAGGTAGTACGCGTCACATGCTGCATTGTACAGGGCTGCATCTGCATTGCGTATGTACCCACCACCGCGGTTTTTAGCTCCCACCGGATGCCAGTACGCCATCTGCACCGTGTATATGTACCCACGTATAACTACTGCTACGTGAATGCCTGAATGAGCAGATGGAGACATGTGCTACACTTGGCCCCATGCAAAGAACTCCACCCGGACGCCGACTTTTGCAGCCACCTCCCACCTGCAGCCTTCGCCGAACTGATCACCATTACAGTACCTGCAGGGGCACGAGTCAAGCGCGCTGGTGCCACTGTTTCGGACTTGAGCTCAGTGCGTACACACATACTACTCCTCTCCTATACATCGCCTTCGCCCGTACAAGAATAAGCAGTCGTACTCTGCAGTACTGTATTGTATTGGAGTAGCTGCTGCCGTGACCCGTGACCGTGAGTGCGAGTGGGTCGCCGTCCCTATCCATCGATAACTGAGGCCCCGGTAAATGGGCAAAAGCGTTGTTCCAACGGTCAAGAGACAAGAGCGGCCATTCCGAGAGCTCGGATCTCGACCACTGCTTGCCGTCGCCCGTCGCCATGGACCATTCTCATCGGCCAGCCATCGCAGAAAACTCGATGACGAGCAAGCGGACCTCGCGATCGCGACCCCCACCACCTCCGCTGGAGTAGCCAGCTAGCGTGGTCACCCAACTCCGTCCGTCGTCGGACCGGACCTGCAGGCGAGTAAATCCCAGAGAACGAGAACCAAAACCGGACCCAACGGAACACACGTCAACGTCGGTACGGGCACCGGTCGGTCGCTGACTGCCCCTCTCGCAGATGCCGTGACACTCTTCAATACGTACGCCGTACTACACCTGGACCATGGCTGGGACACTGGGCACTGGGTACGCCGTACGCGACGGCCGGCGTGCCGGGCCGACACCTCAGGGGATTCGTGCACGCGTGGCCCACCTGTCGGTCGGTGGGCAGTGAACTACAGCAGGTCGACCGACGACCGGGCAGGGCTCAGCTGCAGGAGTCCGTTCTCCGCTTGTGGTGTGGGAGGTCACTCTCACGCCGCGCCGGAGCCCGTGCCCGAGCTGGAGTAGCGCACTCGTCCCGGATGGGGGCAAAGGCTACGCTACCCATGCCGCGAGGGTTGGGTGGACGCGTGACCTACCGCGGCCGGCGAGCGAACGCCGCCGCGGAGGCCGAGGTACGAGCGGGGAAGAAACAGTGAGAAGCAGGCAATGCAACGGCCAGAGGGACATGGCATTGCAGAGCACATGGGCGGGACGACGTACGCCCCCGATCGAGCAGCGATCACGAGTGAGCACACTGGACACCCATAACAGTGCGATAGGAGTATAGAGTAGAGACTGATGCAGATAATTAAGCTGCGCAGTTTGCAGTGCGGGACCGAACACAACGACACGGAGATGGCGAGAGGAGGAATGCTGGTCCACGGAGGGGAAGGGCCAAGCAAGCTCGTCAGTTATCACAAACGTGAAGGCACCTACCACATCGGTGATCGGTGAGACCATGCTCGTTAACACAAACGTGAAGGCACCTACCACATCGGTGATCGGTGAGACCATGCTCGTTAACACAAACGTGAACGCACCTGCCACATCGGTGGCGAGCAAAGGCACGCGCGCAGTAGCTTGGTCACGAGTGCATTGATTCCATATTCCGATGGGATTTGGCATCTGATCCATATATTTTGTTAATATATATAATAATGATATCAAGCTTCAACTCTCGTTCTGGTACAGTTTTTCCCCATTCGAGGAAGTATGGTTCTTGAACCATCGACCGTATGGGTCTGTTTGATTGGTGTTCAAGTTCGCCACACATAATCTTAGATAAACTAATTATTTTTTAAGCTTTAGTTGAAATACTGAGGCATGCGCCTTAAAACTCTAAAAAAATCTTAGATAAATTATGAGTACGTGACTGCTATACATAAATGTGGTAAATAAAATCAAACTCACACTTATGGTAAAATTCTATAGTTTTGAGGACTCTTGAGCGAACATGGCGCCATGGGTCCTTTATATTAGCTAGATTTTTTTTTCATTTGTAATATAATGAATCAAGCATATAGCAGTAGTGCTGATAAGAGCTAACCTGCATTATATTTTAGTTCATAAAAAGACAACAATGCTTAACAAAAGAAATTATGAAAACAGTTAAAAAAACTTAGATTGCCTCAAACAAGACTAAATATAATGATGCAGTGCTTTATAAAGAAACACCTTCAGGCATTTCTTGATGCAAAATAATCAAGAACACTATCAAGATTCCAACCCCAAATTGTGAGTTTTCATTTCTATCTCAATTAAGCTTCCGCATTTATATTGTGTGCCTATGTTGTGTGCTTACTTTTCTGGTTTAACTTGCTAAGCTAGTTGATAGGATCGAAACCTAGGTTGCATAACTCTTTTGTGGTAGAGATAACACCACATTTAGCAAACCTTAGTTGCACATCTAGATAGATTACTTTATTATATATGTTTTGATAAGTAAAAATTAGAGGCCGCAGTGAAGTAGATTTTTAGAAAGCCTAGTTCACCCGTCTTATTAGGCGTCACAGTCCCTACACATCCTATCACACTATTTTTACTTGGCTTGGCTCTTGGGGGTGGGTGTTAGAGCATCCGCAATGGTTAGAGTTAGTTAGTAGCTCTAAGACAACATCTCCAATAATGCTAACTTTTAGCATGAATAGCCCACATGACACTCTTACATAATCTTAAAATATGTGCAAGAGCTTAGCTCTTGATCAAGAGCTAGCTTTTCTCTCTTTTCTATTAAAATATGAAAAAAATACTTAGAGCTAGCTTAAGAGTCAATTGTTGGAGCTGCCCTTATATGATGGTTGAATTGGTGCCAAGTGGCAACCATCCAAATCACCCCATACGAAATATTCTATTGTAGAACATTCTACTCTCTTCACAATATACCATGGTGTTCCAAATATATACCTTATATATTGTTCTATATTTTGCCATGATGTTTTATATGCATTGCAAAGGTCTGTTTTTGTAGGTTTTAGAGCCTACCTTTTATACCTTTCTCTCATTTACCATGAAGCATAGTTAGTCTCTTATTTCTTTTTCAAGAGGCCAATTCTATAATCTACAATGCAGTTTAGATAAATAGACTATGCCACCGATCATCTTTCCTTCTCTTGTCCAAATTAGCACTTACAACATCCAGCAGGAGTGGCATACCCAAGCACGCATCAATCAGTGTATTAGAAATATATATAGATTTTCTTCTAGTGTTGATGCAATGAAACATTATCCCAGCCTCTATATCTTAGATGCATGCAGAGCATCCAAGACATATGTGGCCGATAATTATTACAAAACATGTGGTTCCAACCATACATGATAATAAAAGTAGCTCCGTAACACAAGCTGATTATTTGCAAGCCATACAAAGTTAACGTGCCCTTAAATTTCGTAGTCCACCGAGCAACCCTTGGGCTGAAGGATGGGCCAAACCGTGGCAAGCACCTCCTCGCGGTGGCGATGCCAGGGCCATTGGGACGTTCCTCGGTCAATCCATTGACTTCGATGTTGTTCCACCTTGGCTTGTCCACATTCCATATTAGAATCACGCAGGAAATTCGCTTCCACTGCACAGCCAGCTGCGCTCCCCGATGGTCGAGCTTGACTTCCTCTCTGGCCACTGCCTTCTCTCTGGCCTTTGGTGCCGCCGCCGTCGCCAGCAGAAAGAGGAGGAGGATGCGAACAGCGGTGACATTATGTGCCATGTTTGTCCGATGATGTTTGTGTGTGTGGTGTGGGGAGGAAAGGGAGAGAGCCTGGATGGGAATACACAGATATATGAAAATTGTGATTAGTGGTGCGTCTGGTTAAGTCATGGGAAGAAACATACGAGTTACATGTTGGTCACGTGCTTTTGTTTGTCACATAGTAAAGTATATGCAAACAACAACATGCAAATGGAGCCACATTACGAAAAAGAGAGGAGAGACGTGGAAGGGGAGGGTGGCAAATGGACGACACGGCACAAGCACATCTAGGCACGCCATGACTAGACATGAATACGACAGACATGACTAGCTACTCGTGCAGTGTTGCTCATCGTGCCAAAGTTGACACTTTGAGTTACAATCTAATTTGGAAATTTTCATGTCACTCGAGCTAATATACACTAAATTCCACGATACAAAACAATGGAGGGCAACAAAGGAACAGGCGGAAGATGGTTTCAAGGAGCAACATGGTTAGGCGAGAATATTAGAATACAAATACTGAATGTGATAAGTCTTGAATGAAGAGTCATGTAATCTCTGGAAAGTGTTAAGCCAACCATAATCAATCTTTCATAATATGATCTAGGGACCGTTCCTATCCCTCAACCTAACTTTTCCTCTCCACCCACATCCTTCTCTTCCTCGTCGCGTCCATGGCCGATGATGACAATCAGGCTACCGCCGCTGCTCTGGCCACAACAATTGTCGCTACTCTTCCCCCACCTCCCGCCCCCGAGCCTCGCTTCTGCACTTGCCACAATCAATGTCAAAACCCATGTCCCCTTTGCCCTAAAACTCCACCCAACTACTCAACTTGGCGTGAACTCTTCAAAACTCTCGTCGACAAATTTGGTGCCTCCTCCCACATCGATGGCACGCTGTTAAAAAAAACTTAGATTGCCTCAAATAAGAGTAAAAATAATGCGGCAGTGCTTTGTAAAGAAACACTTTCAGACATTTCTTGATGCAAAATAATCAAGAACAATATCGAGATTCTTACCCCCAAATTGGGAGTTTGCATCTCTATCTCAATTAAGCTTCCGCATTTATGTTGTGTGCCTAGGTTGTGTGCTTACTTTTCTAGTTTAACTTGCTAAGCTAGTTGATAGAATCATAACCTAGGTTGCATAACTCTTTTGCGGTAGAGATAGCAACACACTTAGCAAACCTTAGTTGCACATCTAGATAGATTACTTTATTGCATAGGTTTTGATAAGTAAAATTAGAGGCTATAGTGAAGTAGATTGTTAGAAAGCCTAGTTCACCCGTCTTCTTAGGCGTCACGGTCCCTACACTATCCTATCACACTATTTTTACTTGGCTTGGACCTTGGGGGGTGGGTGTTATATGATCATTGGATTGGTGCCAAGTGGCAACCATCCAAATCACTCCATATGAAATATTCTATTGTAGAACATTCTACTATGTTCACGATATACCATGGTGTTCCAAATATGTACCTTATATATTATTCTATATTTTGCCATAATATTTTGTATATATGCATTGCAAAGGTCTATTTTTTTGTAGTTTTTAGATCCTTCTATACCTTTCTCACATTTACCTTGAAGAATAGTTAGTATCTTATTCTTTTTTCAAGAAGCTAATTCTATAATCTACAATGCAATTTATATAAATAGACTATGCCACTAATCATCTTTCCTTGTCTTATCATGTGAACCTTTAATTTTCATAGTTTTGTTTTTCTCCATATTCGAATAGTACTTTCATCTCTGTTGAGAACAAGATATACCAACTTCATAGCATCAACTTCACTATTGATGCCCATTTCCTTCAATTGCACTCAAAGTTTTGACTCTTTGTGTGGATCTGAAATTTTTTTTGGAAGTAATCCCGTCTTTGAAATTTCTTAGCCCTCCACTTTAGAAGTTGAAGACATATGTCTCCCCGGTAGCGTGTCTTGTCAATCAATCTACCGGTAGAGTTAATGCTGATATTTATCCTCAAATATTCACAAAACATGAAGATTAGGCCTCCTCTAACTTCTGCTTGGTCTTGGCCTCTTGTTAATCACCCTACTTGTGTTTATAGTTGGACAAATAAGACACTGCATCCACAATGAAATCTAGGCCATGGGTCATGAACAATCTTTTGCGGTTCTTGTTCCACTTCAAAATTTGTCTTGCATCCCAGCAAGTCCCGAGGGCATACCATATTGTGTAAGTATTATCTTGCATCCCAGCAAGCCCCGAGGGCATACCATATTGTGTAAGCAACAAGCGACGTAAATGATGGTAGACTGTTTGCAGAATTGGTATCTGAGTTGCGGTAGGGGTCTTGGGTAGAACTGCATGATGTCAGCATCACCCCCACCGCCGCCGGCTCTGCCTTCAGCTCCGGCTCCGCCACAGCCATGGCCACCACTAACACCGGGCACGCTAGGAGCAGGTGGTGCATGGCCACGCCCACCACCTACTTTAGTGACAATAGAGGAGGTAGTGGTTGCTGGAGACGCACCGCCGTGGCTAGACTCAGTAGGTCCTATCTTCATGCTACTGTCTAGCCTACCGGTGGCGGCACCGGTGACAACACCTCGCCGGGCACCCGCCCGTGACGCGAGCACGGGCAAAGTGGCGTCGTCCTCGTCCAGTAGCACGGCCACACCCACTGAGGGCGATGGGTGGCCACCCTTCTGATCAGCCCTCCGGATGCCGAGGAGGCTCTCGCACGCCCCGATCAAGACGAGTCTGCCGTGGGGTTCCACACATGGTGCCGCAGCCGGGCGAACAGCTCCTAGAGACCCTGCCAACACCTTCACCTGCTCTTCATGGTGAAAGGTCCTAAATGCTAGAGAGAGGGTGAATAGCCTATAAAAATTTTCTACAACAACACTAAGACAAAAGATTTGACAATTAAATGGCGAAGCGAATGTCACGCTAGCACTACAAGAGTTGCAAGCCACCTATCCACAAGTCTAGTATATTATGATCTCTATGTATCAATCAAAGGCTATGTCACAGCTTCTACCGCTAGTGGGCTAACTAAGCAAGTAATTCAACTAATTACTTCTATGCTATACTAGAGAACTACTCTAATTAGCTAGACTACCTCTACACAAGATATCTCTACGGATGTAAATACAAGAGAGGTAGAGGGGATATACCACCGTGGCAAGAGACAACCAATCAATATATCAAAGAAAACCTTGGAGACGAGATGACACAATGATTTTTCTTCCGAGGTTCACTTGCTTGCCGCAAGCTACGTCCCCGTTGTAGCGATTCACCCACTTGGAGGTTCACGCGCTAATATCACACGCCTATCCCGCAACCAGGTGTCGCACAACCAACATAAGATGGGGATCCACAAGCTATGAGCAATCCACGAAAGTTGTCTTTCATGATCTCCCACGGGGGAGGCACAAGAACCCCTCACAATCATCACGATCAGAGCCAGAGACAAGCACCACCCTCCGCTCAATGATCCTAACTGCACCAAGCCGTCTAGGTAGTAGCAACCACCAAGAGTAACAAGCGAATCTCGTAGCGAAATACAATCACTAAGTGCCTCTAGATACAATCACTCAAAGCAATACACTTGGATGCTCTCCAATCTCACCAAATGATGAATCAATCAAGCAAGATGAGTTAGAGAGGATTGGTTAGGCTCACTAGGATGTATCCTCAATAGAAAATGGCCAAGAGGGTGAGCCCAAGCCGGCCAACCACTATTTATAGAGGGCCAAACAAAATAGAGCCGTTGGCCCCCTGACTGTGCTGATTTTGGGGCGACTGGACCCACCGCTTGGGATGACCGGACGCACCCGAGCCAGCGTCCGGTCGCTGGATGGCAGCCACGTGTCCCCCAAGTTTAACCTCGGCCACGCGATCCCAACGGTCAAATTCCACGCACACATGCGTTAAGTGAAGATAAGACTCGACGAAGAGCGACCGGACCCGACGCCCCAGCGTCCGGTCTTCGCACGCCAGCGCCCCGAGAGCCACGATCGGACCTACCGCGGAGACGATCGTACTCAGCCCTAGGCAGAGTTTGGTCTAGAATAGAGAGGTTCTAGAGTGGTAAATTCATGACAGCACCTGCTAGAGTCCGCTTCTCACTTGCACAGCACCTGCGCGCCACGTCACGCTGACCGGACGCGAGAACAGGGTTCCCCGCGCATCCGATCCTGCACGCAACCAGCGTCTGGTCATAGACCGAGACCAACACTGCCTCTGCTAGGATGACCGAACGCTCTCGAGCAGGGTCCGGTCCCTCTGGGACCAGAGTGCGGTCACTGAAAACAACACCTCCTCTTCTCAACCTTCTCCATCCTTGCTTTTAAGTGCTAACCACCAAGTGGATCATCAATGTGCACGTGTGTTAGCATTTTCACAAAACATTTTCAAGGGTGTTAGCACTATTGACGGTCCTTAACTCCTTTTATTAACCGCCAACTATCACATAAAATGAACCAATATGGACACCAAACTTAGACATAGTGAAGGCAACATCGATCCTGATCTTTCGTCAGGTGTTGATAACTATTGTTTTGGTGGAGCACGACACACCGATCCGGCTTCAGATCCAAAGACCCAAACCCTGCAATCTTAGCACCATGACTCCTCAGGTTATCAACCATGTCACCAAACCGGTTGACCTCGCCAAGAAGGCTAATCCCTCCCTGTGAAACGAAGAACACAAGCAAGAACTCGAAAGAACACAGCTCAAGATTTAGGACAAACTGCATATGAACAATTAAGCACACCAATTGGGGTTCCACAGACCTAACGACGGTGGTGGCAAATGTTTATAAAAGGTCTTAGGTTCATCGTATAACCTGGACGCGCTCCCTCACGGGCTCAAAGATGATACACGGCCCAATGGACCAAATACGGTGACACAGCAACCTGACAGATTCTGGACGCTGACTTATTTCAATGATTCTCATTGACTCTGGTAGAATTTGGACCTAATACCAAAACCATTAGTTAGCTTATGAAATTATCTTTCCATCAATATGTGGATCGTCAAAAAGGGAGTCCGGATGGGTCTTGGGTGACCTGTTTACTACAGACTGGTCCTGGAGGCCGAGACAGACTCGAAGTCATGTTGGACCGGGCCTCCGGCTTGTGTTGGACGTCCTTGCTGGTCATCTTTACCTCCACCTCTTTGTTTAAGTTCCTCATGACCCTCTCCATTATTCCTAAGCAATATAACATCATTAGGTAGCAATCTATTCTCAAAAGTATGAAAAGGGTCACTTAAGAACAAGCTCACCTCTAAATTTAGTTGTCGCATTTGAGCTCGGGTCAATGGACCTTGCATAATGGTCGGAGGATCAGTGGGTGCATCTAAAGAAGTGATGTCCTCATCACATAAGGCTTTAGAACTAACAATTTCCATAAGTTTTGGTGTTTGACCAATTGTAGGACATATTGAAATAGCACAAGAAATGTACCTAAAGTAGACAAGAAATACAACAAAACAAACACTGGTGGCTAAGCAATCTTAAACACATATGCATTTACCATTGACCAAGTTCCACATGTCTTTGGAGATTATTATTTTGCAGGACATGAACACAAATACATGGAAAATACACCAAGGAGGCGCTTTCTGATGAAGCGTAAAACAGACATGCGCAAAAAATAAATGGAAACTTCCATCAACTCAAGTTATCTGGGAAAAAGACCACCCAAGGAGCAGCCCACATCCACTCAGTAGTCCACCATGTGAAGGCGGTGGCGAGAGGGTTCGGTCAAGGGTCGGCCGACCCCCCACTGGCGCCTCTCTGCCGCCCCTTCAAATGGCGGTCACATGGCGCCATGCAGAAGCGGTGGAGACCAGGCTTTGCACCTAATTTATCCTCTAGCACCGCCTCAAGCCTTGTATAAATAGAGGGGCAACCCCCCTCTCATAAGACAACACAAAAGAGACACAATGTGACAAGAAGAGAAGAGCTCCATTCATATCTTAGCTCTCTAGCTAGTTTTAGTGTAGGGAGTGAGTGAGGAAGAGTGAGAGGAGTTTCGGAGATGTCGGCTCCCTCTACACTTGTACCTCTATGATCCGAATACTACTTGGAGTATAAGGTTCATGTTTATCTTCGGTGGTGAGTTCTACCTTAAGTTAGTCTTGTTCATTATTTACTTGCGGGTTTGTCGTTCGTCCTTGTGATGAATACTCTAGTAGACAGGGGCAGATCTACAGGGTATGCCAGGTATGCACTAGCATACCCTACGATCCTAGGAATTCATATCGTATATAAACGTGCTTTTGGAAAAAAGGAAAAAATAACCTGGCCGCTAGGTGTGGGCTCGCACACAATGCATCGACACTCCTCGAGTGGAAGATCACGACCACATGGTGGGAGGCCCACGCGGCCCACGAGGCCATGCAACCATGCGGTCCACGTTCAGGTCTCGTCGTCTCAGCTTTTTGGGCCCATTCAATCTTGTGTTCCAATTGCAACGCGACCAAGCCACGTCGCCGCTCCGCCTGACCGTCGTGAATTCGTGATGCCTAGGCTGATGATCTAGTGGTTTTTGGCTCCATCATCCACACTATGTCATGGATAGATCAAGTACCGGACAGCCGCAGGTGCACGGATGCACAAGAGATGGAGGCAGGGCACGTGGCGAAAGCGCCAACGCTGGCACGGAACCTCGTCATCTTGGTAGTCGCCATACACTATGTTGGATTTGTTTAGGTGAGATTCAATCTTTTCTATTCGGCATCTTTTGCTCTTCGTCTTTTCATAGAAATTTTTTGTTCACTTAATTTCATTGCTTTTCGCTACCATCATAAAATTATCCTCCATACAAGTACAACGAGATCGGGGATTTGGCCTAACAAGCGGGGACATTGCATGGTGACGGCAGCGGTAGCAGCTCCTACCTCAAATCCTTTCTCTGTGTGTAAATCTCTTACTCTATTTTATGGCTATATTTTTTGAATCACTGGTATGACATTTAAATTATTTATATTATATTTGTGGATGTTTTCAACTTGATTTTTTTAATTTAGGATTTATCTAGTAATTTAGTGCATACATACCGAACTACGTTAAAAAATTTAATTGTTACTAAATTGCAAAATGGTTTTACCGAATTGTATATGGAAACTTTTGGACGACATACCCTAAGTTAAAATCCTAGATCCATCACTGCTAGTAGAGGTCCCTGATAAAGACGGATAACCCTGATCGACACTAGAGTAGTAGTCGATAGCGTAGACGTGGTGTCTAGGCTAGAGGCTACCTTCGTTTGCCTCGTACTCCACGGTTGAGGGGTAGGCGGTAGGTGGCGATAGCCTTGTCCATCCCTTGTAATCCCATAAGTCTAGGTACGGCGTAGATGAAGGGTCGAGATGGCGGACTAGAGGGGGGGTGAATAGTCTTTTCTAAAATTAATCGCGTCGGCTAACCGATATAAATACGGAATTAAAACAATCGGTCTAGCCAAGACTACACCCCTCTATATATGCTCACTAGCACCTTGCAAAGATACTAATTATGCAACTAAGGTGCCGGGCTAGCTAGAGCTCTCCTAAACAATTCTAGGAGCAAGGTTACACAAACCTATGCCACTAGTACTTTAAGCAACAAGGGAGCTCCTACACATGCTAGTAAGCAAAAGCATAAAGCCAACTAAGCTCACTAGCAAAGCTCAATAACAAGGCAACCAATGCCTAATTAGAGAGCGCAAATACTTAGCTACACAAACTAAGCAATGTGACTAACAAGGTTACTAAAACCAAATTAGCCACGCAAGGGAGCTACTTCTATGCTACACAAGCAAGAAGGTAACTAGTAAGCTACACAAGCTAACTAATTACAAGAGCAACTACACAAGCTTAAGATATATAAAAGTAATTGCAAGCTTGTGTAATGGGAATGCAAACCAACGGGAAGAACAAGGTTGACACGATGATTTTTCTCCCGAGGTTCACGTGTTTGCCAACACGCTAGTCCCCGTTGTGTCGACCGCTCACTTGGTGGTTCGGCGGCTAATTAGCATCACCCGCTAAGCCCGCACGTCGGGCACCGCAAGAACCTACCCCTTGAGTGAGGGTAGCTCAATGACACGCTTTACTAAAGTTGCTCTTCGTGACTTCCGCGGGGCGAGCACAAGTACCCCTCACAAGCACTTCTCTGGAGCGCCGCACAAGCTTCTTGCGGGCTTCGATGGAGACCACCACCAAGCCGTCTAGGAGGTGGCAACCTCCAAGAGTAACAAGCACCACCGGCTCGCAACTCGATCACCTAGTGCCACTCGATGCAACCTCACGATGCAATCGCACTAGAATCGCTCACTCACACAATCAGATGATCGCTATCAAGTATGTGTGTGATGGAGGGTTCCCAATCACTCACAAGCATGGACATTAAGTCCCTTGAGGTGCTCAGCACCAGCCATGGCCGAGGGCCACTTCTATTTATAGCCCCAAGGGCTAAACTAGCCATTACCCCTTCATTGGGCAACGGTCGGGTCGACCGGACGCTCCGGTCGTGTTGACCGGACGCTGGACCTCGGCGTCCGTCGCCCGCGCAGACGCCACGTGTCCGGTTCCAACGGTCACTTGACTTGACCGGACGTAGCAGACTTTCAACCGGACCGGACTTTGAACCCCAGCGTCCGGTCGTTTCAAAGAAAGTACCGACCTCGACGGACGCCGTCGGTCACACTTGATCGGACGCAACCAAAGATCCGGTCACCACTCCGGCTTTCTGCGTCATCGTACATCAGCCTGACCGGACGTAGCCTGCCAGCGTCCGGTGCATTCAGATCCAGCGTTCGGTCAATTGACCGACGCCAGCATCTTCGTGACTAACTCGTTTTCACTTCTAACTTCATCACCCTTGCTCCAATGTGCTAACCACAAGAACTTGCATCCGGCGCAATAGAAAATAGGCATTCTATTTTCCTGAAAGCGCCGAATCCCTCGCATAAGCTTTCGGTGGGAGGGAGAGGGACCCAAACCCATCTCACCCCTGCAAACACCACCTCCTTTGTAAATGTGCCAACACCACCAAGTGTACACCACCATGTGTATGTGTGTTAGCATTTTCACAATCATTTCCCAAAGGATGTTAGCCACTCAACTTGCCACGCCACTCGATCCTAGCGACAATGCAAAGTTAGATCACTCGAGTGGCACTAGATGACCGATATGCAAACAAGTTTGCCCCTCTTGATAGTACGGCCATCTATCCTAAACCCGGTCATAAACTTCTCTACACACCTATGACCGGTGAAATGAAATGCCCTAGGTTATACCTTTGCCTTGCGCATTCCATTCCATCTCCTCCAATGTCGATGCAACACATGCACCAACACTATCAACAATGATATGATCCACTTCATATCATCACATGATCATATTGGTTCATCGACCTTGACTTCACTTGCCCTTCACCGTTGCCATCGTCCATCGGCGCCAAGTCTTGCTCAAGCTTCACCACCACGCGGTCCATCACTCCAAAGCCTTTGACTTGCCCTTCACGCTTGCAACCGGTCCATCAAGCCAAGTCTTGTCTTGATCTTCTCCACCTTGATCACATGACTCAATGTCATGTCTCATGTGCAATAAGCTCCTTCATCATCACATGTGTGAGCTTTGCAACATCTCCAAGCCATTTTCACCTCCATGGCATATGTTGCTCATACACATGTACCTGTGGACTAATCACCTGTGTATCTCACATAAACACAATTAGTTCACCTAGGTTGTCACTCAATTACCAAAACCAACAAGGACCTTTCAGTAGAGCTGTAGGCTGGCAACGCTTGGCAGACCAATTGTTATCTGGTGCCCGAAGCAAGTCTATAGTAGCAAAGCTGTCTTAGCTTAGAATCTCTATCCTTAGAAAATCTCGCTACCCGAGCTATCCTTTGTCTTGTTATCGTTAGGTGAACTAGCTTAAGAGACTCTTACACCTCCATTCCTCGTGAAAATACGATACCCTGAATACTTTCGGGTGAAATGCTACAACGGTAATTCCGTACTCTTGCGGATTATTTCTAGATACATTAAAAAATACCAACAAGCATTTTTGACGCCGTTGCCGGAGATCGGTTACTGTAGTATCTCCAAACCTAGTTCACCTGTGTATCCTTGTGTTTTACCATTAAAATTTTCCCTTTTTCTTTTCTTTCACCATGGAGCAACCTACCATTTAAAACACTTTTTTTTGCTAAGGACGAGTTCTTAGAGCCACCACCATCGAAGCCAGTCATAGCTTCTGGCTATGAACTTTGTCCTAGCTCTATAGCCATGGTTCGGGACAAAACCTTCTTAGGTTAAGTTTATGAAAATTCTTGCCCTCATCTACAGGAGTTTTGAGCAGCTCTGTGCGTGCTTGACAATCTCAGGCATGACACAAGAAAACCTTCGGTAGAAGTTGTTTCCCTTCTTTTGAGAGGGCGAAACAACCTCCACCCACAACATAGGGAAGGTAAACAGAGATTGGGAAGATTTGAGGGACATATTCTATTTCACATTCTTCCCTATATCTCAAATCGCTTCCCTATGACATGAGATTCCCAGCTCCCGCTAACATGAGAAGGAAAGCATAGGTGCAGCCTGGGCTAGAATTTTTCAATCTTAGCACACTCTAGCCTAACCTTGTCTATACTAGACCATGTGTTGTTACAACACTTTTGGTTAGGTCTTAGCAAGGAATCTACCCTTTAGCTTGATATCACTGGGAGGGTCCTTTAACCACAAGACCATAGCAGAAGGGGAAGCACTTCTAGATCACATCCTAGAAAACAATCTTTCCATCGAACCCCTTCGAGTAGAGCCTGAGTCAAGCCATGAAGATGTCTCTTCGGTCGAGTCCGAACACATATCTCCCATTCAGAGACCCTCACTGGGAGGGTCCTTTAACCACAAGACCATAGTAGAAGGAGAAGCGCTTCTAGATCACGTCCTAGAAAACAATCTTTCCATCGAACCCCTCCGAGTAGATCCCAAGTCAAGCCATGAGGATGTCTCTTCGGCTGAGTCCGAACACATATCTCCCATTCAGAGACCCTCACCTGAACTGAAAACTCCGAAGGAAGGCTTCCAACCTTTGGAATTTCCATTTTTTGAGGATGAATTCCATAAATATTTTGGAAATACCTCGAATCAATAGACAAAACCAAGGTTCATTCTGACTTCCACATCCTTGCTAGCCTCAATTTTTGATCTTCTCATAGGCTATCCTAAAAAAATAAAACCTTCCAATGGGAGCCTTGATGAAGATGTTGGGAAAACTGCTTTCGCCACGTTTATAACTCACCCAAAAAAACCTATAGCGAAGAATAATCCCAAAGCACCAACTCTGGAGACCGTGGAGAAGGTCTTCGCCGTTGAGCATGAGAGATTCTCTTTCAAAACCCCTCACGTTTCATGGTCACTTTTGAAGTCTCCAGAGTTTGTCTCGCTTAGTGCTGCTTACTTCTAAGTGGATCGCAACCACCTCTTGACTTTCATCTTTTAACTTTTTAAGAGGATGGTTGTGGGTGCGTTTTGTTTTTCACAAATTTTGCAAATCCCATAGAAGCATTGTGGTACTAACTTGCAGCTTGAACATTAATGCTCAATGTTTGGTGGTGAAGCTGGGAACTATATCACCATTGATAGCTGCAAGATGAAGTTCCCACGGTCAAGCTTAAGACCATAAATTAAGCACTACCGGGAGATACCTCAGATTATCATGAGAAAAAAGTATATATACAATCATAAAAAAGATTATTATAAAAAACAACTTTCTTATAAAAAAAGTCAAGAATATGTTATCAGGATACTATGCACCTTCGAGTATTCTTGGTCACTGACTGTTTCAGGTGGAGATTAAGAAGAACAAAGGTACATACGATGTCTGCAAATATGGGGGCTACATCAACTATATACCTTGATGATCTTAGGTGATGGGACACACTCCAAAGGAGACCCTGACTCTACACACTTGACCTTTACACAAAAGTCCAAGTGTGGGGGAGGATGGTGAGAGTCCCAAAGTTCCATACTCACTAAAGACCATCCTGCTTTAAAAAAAGGAGAGATGATGATGTTAGCTCTACCTTGCTATAAAAGAGAGAGAGAGAATAGAAGAAAAAGTCTATTTAAAAAATGAATATTTAAAAAAAAGAGAAAAAAATATAGAGAAAAAGGAGAGAAATATTCTCCTTTTCTAGACCTTTGCTATCACTAAGGCTCATGATCCATACACACTAGTCATGTATGTGGTCTAACCTTGGTGATAACGTGAGATGAACCATATACAAGCCGCCACCATGGCAGCTTCAAAGCTTCAATCTACAGATGCTGCTGGTAAGAACACTCGGGTATGCAAACGTAAATAAAATGTTCACCAACACATTTTACTCATGTTTGTCTCCATGAAAATATAAACTTACTTATATCATTTCATGCTTCCTTTGTTCATGACATATGCTCTGGTTTGGGTGTATTCTTAAGGTACATCTATAGGCTTTTTAAATTAAGCATAGTACTTAGGTTAAAATAGCCTTCTTTAATCAAAATTTGACATGGTGTTGAAATTTGATTAATGAACTTTGAGTATTACTTTCATAAACAATAGAAGTAATCTACTATGGAGATAAATCAAGGCTATGTTTATTTTTGCAAACTTCACCTTAGCCTTGTTTATGCTAAATGATAAAAAGTTAGGTGAACCCATAAAATGAATAATAATAATAATAATAATAAAAGTAATAATAAAAAATAAAAAATAAATAATAAAAAATAAAAGTAATAATAATTATAATAAAAATAAGGCTCCCTGGTGTTTCAACTGGTAGAGCTTTCTGTTTCTTTTTGTTTTTCTTGTTTAAAAGCAGGTACAACAATAAGTGTGGGGGAGATATCTCAAGCATAACGAACACACATTCGAGATCTCCCACCAACACGTTGCACAAAACATCGGACAATGCAACATGCAAGATGGACAAGATAGATGGCCTTTGAAAAGATTGATTGAACCTCTGGTATAGCCAAACCACCTCTGATCCTCTCAGCTCCTTCTTCCTCTTCTACCGATGGTTTGTGTAACACTACCCTCAACAGGTGGCCTTTGAAAAGATTGATTGAACCTCTGGTAGAGTCGTAGGCCAGCAACGCTTGGCAGACCAAGTGTTATCCGGTGTCTGAAGCAAGTCTATAGTGGCAAAGCTATCTTATCTTAGAATCTCTATCCTTAGAAAACCTCGCTACCCGAGCTATCCTTCTTCTTGTTATCATTAGGTGAACTAGCTTAAGAGATTCTTACACCTCCTTTCCTCTTGGAAATATGATACCTTGAATACTTCCGGGTGAAATGCTACAACGGTAATTCCGTACGCTTGTGGATTATTTCTGTATGTGTTAAGAAATACCAACAAGCACACACTAGAATCTAAATGCATATGCAATGAGTTATAACATTTTGTGGCACTTTGATAACTGCATTTCACGATGAGTTTCACCCCTCTTAATAGTACGTCTATCTATCCTAAACCCACTCACACCCACTTGGTGTCTTGAGTGGCAAAACAAAATGCTCATATCAAGTATACCTTTGCCTTGAGCCATTTTTTTCTCTTTCTTCTTTTCCAAGTTTGGAGCTTGATCACTATCATCACATGTCCATCTTCAACACCATGGACTTCATCTTGCTCCAACCCTTGGCTTGGACCAACCTATCTGAATTCCACACTTAGAGCATAGGGTTAGTCCTAATGGGTTTCATTAATTAACCAAAACCAAACTAGATCTTTCAATTGGCCCAGCATAGGCGGCACAGCCTTGCGGACACCGAGGTTGAGGTCAGGTAGAGGTAGCATACGCCGTGCCTCAAAGGGAATGATTCCGCTGCAGAGGCTGGCGTGTAGGCCAGCGGTGGTGGCTATGATGCGGGCGCCCTTGCCCTCTCTGCAAGCGACCTAGACGTAACTCTTCTCAAGGGATGCCTTCTTCCTATGTGACGCCTTCTTGGTCACTGCAGGTGACGTAGGGCGTAGCGACATCATCGCCTCATCGAGATCCTTGTGGGGTGCGAAGCAGTTTGGGGACGTCAGCGAGCTATAGGACCTAGACTCTAAACGGCATGAGGGTCGGTGCCCACATCCTCCTAGGAGAGAGGGGAGCCGCAGCTCCACCGTTCCTGGTAGCCCACGGCGCCCATCCACGCCAACATGGTCGTGGAGGTGGTGCGGGGGAAAACAGCGGTGGTGGCGGCCATGGCAAGGTAGGGTGAAGGGAGTGGAAGGGTTTTGGTTTGAGAGACGAGAAGACAAGGAGGTGCCGGTGCTTCGGTTTGTTTGCTTTGTGCACGAGGAGAGGAGAAGGGAGGAGAGGCGGGGGCTTCCTTATTCACCGGTTCTGTCAACCCATGTGAGTTATGTTGATTGGCGAAGCCCCTAACATACACATTATTATCCCTAAGAAAGAGCCTCACCCAATCTGTACTTCCATCAACCTGAATTCTAACATTGTCCCGTCTTCTTGGCGGGAGTTCATTGGTCTGCCATTCAAGCAGAGGCTGCAGACCCAGTTGTTTTAGTTGGTCAAAGTTGGAAAGCATAGATGCATGCTTCTCTTGCAAAAGTTCGTCTTCATTAGGGTGTTGTGCAAATATATCCCTTATCTCTTTCTCTTTGTGCCTAAAAGGTTCTAAGAGAGCTTTCCACATTGATGGTGATATCTAGTTCATCATGTAGCGCCACCATGGATGAGGGACGCTGATTTGCCAAATGGGAGAGCGGAGACAAGAGATGGGATGTAGTTTCTAGTGATTTCGCGGGCTGGTGGTAGGTCGATTGGGCTTATGGGACAATTTACAACATGATGTACAATTATACATATATACTCATATACATATATTTGTTTTTGTTGCAAAAAACATGGGTATTCCGTGGAATAAGGGGGCATACCCCTAGCTCCGTCCATGCTTCTATCTTGTACTCATTTCATTTGGATTTTCCCTCTTTCTCTATCCCTATGCTCAGATTGCCCTATCTCCTTGTAGCTATATCTCCATTTTTTTGGAACGTTCCAAACATTACTTGAGTATCGAAGTCTAGATAAATACTAGCAAAAACATCTTGGAGCACCATGCCAAAGTGTGTCCAGGAAATATATTGGGACCAATGTTACGGGCTTCTAGAATACAAATGGGATTTTCGTAAAATTGATCCTTGAGTCTTGCAATCAATTCAATTGAAAAATCCAATGACAAAATTATGGAGATTTGTTAGCTCGCTATTTAGTATGAGTCACCAGATGGAGAATGTACTGACAACAGTGTAGCGGGCATGCTAGTAGGGTTAAAGCATATGGAGGTTTGAGTTATACACACAAGGTTAGTTAAAATGAATTTCACCTGTCAAAATTTGTACTATGTCATGAATATTTGGGCCCTATAGGCACCGTGGTATTAAATGTAATCAAGCCCCTTACCCACCGTTGACCTCAAACACTATTGAAACTAGGTCCACCCCAACCCAACCTCCAATCTAAACACATGGTAAGACTCTTAGTGGAATTCTTGCATTCTGGCTAGTTGGAGATCTATAGAGCTCCAACCACCCCTCCCTTGTACCTTTGATTTTGGGTAATGAGCTTGTGCATACCCATTTATACTTGGGAAAGTGAATTCGATATTGCTTGTACTAAAGTTTGAAACTTAGAAAAAGCATACATATAAATAAGACCCCAAATTTAGTATTTTGATAATAATAGAAGAAATATATGATGTCTTGTTAGAAATATATTATTCCCCTGAAGGTGGAAGATTTTGATTTATTAAGTGGAATGGTACTGTTCTAGAATAATCATGAGAAATATATTATTGATTTATGAGAAAAGTGTTCAAGGTCACCAGAAAAATATTCTAGGTTTAGAAGAATAATATTCATGTTAATAATAACAATAATGTTCCAATTCATAAGAGTTATTCCAGCTTCATTCGAATAATATTCCACCTTCATGATAAAATTCAAGATTTAATATAAAAGTATTATATATACCTAGATAAATCTATAGTAGTTCAAGGAGATAATATATATTCTAGGCTCAGGGAAATGGTGAGAATAATATTCCAGCCTAAGAGTAGGAAGAAACTTAAATAGAACAAAAATGTAGATAAAAAACAAAAATTAGAAAATGAAAGGAAAACAAAATGGAAAAAATCTATGTTTTAGTCTGGAGAATAATATTTCAATTTCGAGAGAAGAATGTTCTAGATTTTGGACAACGATATTCTAGTCTAGGAGAATGATACTCCAGGGTCGGGAGAATAATATTCCAAGTTTATAAGAATAATGTTGCAGGTTTAGTACATTAATTTTATAGTATAGGAGAAAAACATAACAATTCAAGGATATAGTATTTTAGGTTCAAAAGAATTACAGCAAGAGAATAATATTCTAGGTTCAGGTGAATGATATTTGGAATAGAAGATAATATTATAGTCCAAGAGTAGAAAGAAAATTAATTTAATGACAAAGTAAATACATAATGGAAAAATAAAAACAAAAAAGGAAAATGAAAAGAAAATAATACATGGAGAGTAATAGTACTTCTAGTTCGGACAATATATATGTTCTAAGGCAACAATCTTTCAGGTATTTTTAGGGTTGGTCATTGGATTCAACATAAAGACTGTATTTTGGCTTCGCCATTCTAGGAAAGCCATTGGAGAAGAAGAAGATGAAAGAATCTGAATAGAATATTATGTATTTTTTATTTTAGATTTTTTCATGTGTAATCTGGGGATGTACTATGTCGAGTTTTAATGTAATCCCCTTCCCCTTAAAAAAAGAACACTACCAAGATTAATTAATATTAGCCAAAAACATCCTTCTCCATACTACACAAAGCCAAGCCATTGTCTCACATAGTCTTAGGTATATTGTGACTGCCATAGATAAATGTGTAAATAAAATCGAAGTCACACCTATGACAAATCACAAAACTAGAGTAAAAATAGGAACTATGATATGACAATGTTAGGCAGAACCGAATATATCAACTATAATAAAACCTTAAAATAAACCTTCAACACTGTAGATTTCAGGTAGCTAATCATGTGTACACACGTTCATCATTGACACGGTTTAGATACATAAATTCATACTCCGACCCATGAACCTGGAGTACCGTCCATGTGTAAACAAGCTCACCCGACATCTTCAATGGTTCTCCAAAACCGGAGTTGGAGTCATTGAGATGCAATGTGGGTTTTCTTACATAAAATTCTCAAATTTGTTCAGCCGATCCATGGCTGGTTTCCCACATGGCGGTTTCGTTGACACGGTTTAGATACATAAATAAATACGTAAGTTCATTTCCTTTTTTTGGCTGAAAAGCGTTCATATGTGTGAACTAATGTACTGGTAGTACTGAATTAATATATGACTATATATGACACTGCTCCTTTTTCAAACTTCAACGCTGAAACTGAGATTAGTCGCTCTTTCTTACTACGGGTAAGGTAACCACTTATTACCTGGGTGGCTGGGTCAAAAGGCCGAAAAGGAAATTTAAAAAAGAAAAGAACACAAAGAACCCTAAAAATCCATGTCATAAAAGCCCTAAAAAGTAGAGCGCTTCAAAGTACAGACTAGAAAAGAAAAACAGAACGAAAGTGAGCATCCATTTTTTTTTCTAATCACACCCTCATCCTTGCTTCCTTCCCGCTATCCTTTCGCGTACTAATCGCGTCCTCGTCACTACTTGCCGAAAATGCCCTCGCCTACTCTGTACGCCGGTTCATACAAAAGAGGCCTCACGGCACAGAGCACCTTGCTCACTCGCCCCTCCTCTTCCACTTCCACTTCTCGCTCGCACCAAGCCAGGTGAAGAACACGAGCAGGAAGGGGGAAGAAGAGGAGGAGGAGACCTATCAGAGCCAGATAGCCAATCAGTATCTGTACCACTACCACCAGGCACCAGATTACCGAAATCTTGTAGAGGGAAGGGAATGGCGCCGAGCAGCTACGAGATGGCGGCTTCCATCCTGCTGTGCGCCGAGGACAGCAGCAGCATCCTGGACCTCGAAGCGGAGGCCGAGGAGGAAGTGATGCTGGCGCGGAGCAGCAGGACGCGCGGGGCGCCCAGCGTGGTCTTCCCCGTGCCGTCCGAGGAATGCGTCGCCGGTTTCGTGGAGGCGGAGGCGGCGCACATGCCGCGGGAGGACTACGCCGAGAGGCTGCGCGGCGGCGGAATGGATCTCCGCGTCCGGATGGACGCCATCGACTGGATTTGGAAGGTGGGCGCTCGGTCAATGTAGTGTAGTCTCGCTCGTTCCCATACATCAGGCTATGAATCTGACAGTTAACCTCTCGACAGGTTCACACATACTACGGTTTCGGCCCTCTCACTGCCTGCTTGGCCGTCAACTACTTGGACCGCTTCCTCTCGCTCTACCAGCTTCCGGTAAGAATCAAATCCGTCCGAGACGAACTGATGATGAAGCAGCACTGTTACTTCTTGGTTCTTGAAATTCTACTGCACCATATGTTCCAGTGTTTCAGTGCCGGCAATCATGTGTGTCTCGCCATTTCAGGAAGGCAAGGCTTGGACGACACAGCTGCTGTCCGTGGCGTGCTTGTCCCTGGCTGCCAAGATGGAGGAGACCTACGTTCCCCCGTCTCTGGACCTGCAGGTGAGATCGAGAGCAATGCAGATCACACACCACACGTTCCAGTGGGGTGCGGCCAGCCGGTCAGGCCCCGATCGTGTCGGTCGAGCTACAGACGCCCATCTACCAGGCCTGAAACCTTGTTCCTGATCACTGTTGTTGGATCCTGTCGGCCAGCAGGTCGGGGACGCGCGGTACGTGTTCGAGGCGAAGACGATCCAGAGGATGGAGCTCCTGGTGCTCAGCACGCTCCAATGGAGGATGCAAGCGGTCACTCCCTTCTCGTACATCGACTACTTCCTCCACCGGCTCACCGGCGGCGACGCGCCGAGCAGACGCGCCGTCCTTCGATCTGCGGAGCTCATCCTGTGCATCGCAAGAGGTGAGCATCAAGCAGGAAATTCTCATGCATCCGGCGGAGTTTTCCCATAGATAGAAACCATTGGCTCATCCATTTCGATCGATCTGACGACGTTACTGTTACGAACGCATCGCAGGAACGCACTGTTTGGATTTCAGGCCCTCGGAGATCGCCGCGGCCGTCGCCGCCGCCGTGGCCGGCGAAGAGCACGCCGTGGATATCGACAGGGCTTGCTGCACCCACCATGTACATAAGGTACGCGTGTGCCTTCCCCGACCGACGTTACGGAGTTTTGTCGTCTGAGTCAGCTAGCGTCTTTCAATGCAATGCAATACGTTAGCGTTTACCGCATGCGTCGAGGTCGTAGGTTTGCATCCGTACTCGACTTGCTTGTGCAGTGCAGCTAGGCAAGGCACGCCTGCCGAAGTTGCGTGAACCGCATTTACAGCCACGGCGATTAATGCTTTTTTGTTGCTTTGTGCTGCTGCGGTTGCAGGAGAGGGTGTCGCGATGCCTTGAAGCGATCCAGGCTGCCGTGGCCCTGCCGGGCACTACCGTGCCGCAGCCGCTGCTGAAGACTGAAGGCACGAGCAGCGGCCGCAGAGCCTCTCCTTCCTCTGCCACCGTGCCGCGGAGCCCCACCGGTGTGCTGGACGCTGCAGGCTGCCTCAGCTACAGGAGCGATGACACGGCTGCTGCTGCTGCTGCTGCCGCCTCGCATGCGAGCAGCTCCTGGTGCGACGAGGACGACGACAGCTCCCCGGTTGTTTGCAGCAAGAGGAGGAAGATTAGCAGATGATTACACCAATGATGGACGGATGAAAAGCCCATTCCGCGCCCTGATCAATGATCATCTTCTTGATAAAAGTCAAGCGGTTTTGATTGCACTAACTGAAGAGTTTGGTTTGTTGGGAGCTTTTGACGCCGGTTTCAATCAAAGTGGATGCCTGAAAGGCAAAGGAAGCGCAACCAAAAGCAGGACATTTCGGACATGACGATCCAGCAAAGACGACGCCCGGGAATAAAGACGATCTGAAATCGTAGAAATGTACTGAATTTCGTGCGTTTTTTTGCAACAGTCGGCACGCAGCCACTGAGCCACCACAAGCCCACAATGGAATGGTGTTGCGAAAAAGAGCAAAGGTTTTGCAGGTTGACAAAGCTGAGACGGGACGAGACGACCAGAATAAAAGGCAGCGATGATGGGGATGATGAGGCGATGCTGACACAATGCAAGGCGTGAACTAGCTATAGATAGCTGCGTACTAGTTTGCTCTGTTCTGTAATTTCCGACCAATTTCCATTTGTATGTAAAAAGGAAAAAAATGCAAAAGAGAAAGAAAAAAAATTATTGCGTCAAAAATTCAAAATAATGGCTAACCAACTCTTCGAATCCAAGAAGCAGGAAAGTTAAACAAGAACATAAAGACAGGACCCAGGAAATGGGTTTCTTTCAGGGGTTACGAACTATCAACATCAGCAATAATCGGTTTCTCTTGATATGAACCAACCACTAGGACACCACCTCGCTGCCACCAAACATTTGTTTGACTGCTTGTCTGCAAAGACCGTGGAAATCGGCTCCTTTTTTGGAAAAAAAGAGCAATAAAAATAAAATAGAGGCGACATCGTCTGGGGAAACCTCGGGAACACAAACATAGCTCACAAAAGTAGTGCTACTGCCATGCCATGCAGGGCGCTTGAGAATCTGTCTTGTACTCTGTCTAGAAAAGAACCTAACTACGTGTTACGTGTTAGTAAAAATAGTTTACGTTTAACCAAATTTCTAATAAATACTATTTATATTTATGATTTTAAAATAATATATTATAAAAATATATTTTATAATTAATCTAATGATATTTATTTGATATCATAAATATTGATAATTTTTTATTTATAATTGATCGAACTTAAGATATAAAACTATGATATTGTGCTAGAATTACATGCTTTGTATAAAACTCTGTGTCGATGCGAGCTTATGGCCCTTTCTTAATTTGCGATTTTATTATTATGCCTTCATGAACTGGGTTTCTTTTCAGGTGACGCGTGCGCTGCCATGTTTAAGTTTAACCCTGTCCTGCTTGTCATGTGTTGCAAGCATATGCAAGGACAGTTAAGTACTTGCAGACAAGCATCACTGTTAAACAACACTAGGTTACTGTTCAGTTCCCACTTGAGGCGGTGCACTATACTTTCGGTATTCTCCAAAGACCATCACATGCACGTATTTATGGCTGGCCGGCATTGTATAAGCCTGCAATCTGCGGTTGCACGTCACCTAACTCCTGACTGTCAAGCCTTGGATGAATACACAAATGGTCCCTCATCAGGCCGATAAGTTTTCCTATCTTCGGCTTCGCACCAAATTAAGCTGCGAGGTTCATTAAAATCGTATCCAATAGATACATCCACCGTATCCGGAGACAGTCGCAAGGCACAAGAGCAAGAGCACACGCATTTTTCTTCGCCTCATCAGCTCAGCCAGTTGCATGCACGGCGTATAGAGATACGAGACGCTACGCTTCCTTATACCCAGCGGCTGTGTTGCCAGCTTCCTTTTGCTGCTGGTTTCAGGAACCTCCTTGGTAGGAAGCGGGCACGTCGGCCCCCACGAGACGCATGGCATGGTCGCATCGCATGAACCTCAAAGCTATTATTCTCATGCATGATGCGCCAGTGTCCTGTCCCGAGATGCGCGCCAACCGCGACAGCTCGTCCACTTTGGGCTTGGGCGGTAAATTCAGCGGCAAAATCAACAAGCGAACAAGACATATGCATGCACATCCACAGAACTGGGTGCTGCACCTGCACTGCTGCTACTGCCGCTGCCGATCGCTGGGCCGGCCGGGTTTACCTTTAGCGGCCAGGGAAGGAATAAACCCACGCCGCGCCAACCTCGCCCCAATTGTAACAATAATCGGGTCGGCCGGCAGCCCGGCACCGTAGTAGCCGCGTGTCTGCCTGGCCAAAGGTTTCCAGATGGGATCGCGCGCCGAGACCGGTCGTCGTCGGCGAGACGGCGACGCGCCCCATACCGTCGCTTTGGACGCGCGCGTCGTCCCCGCCGGGGCTGACGGTACAAGAGCACAAACAGGTGGTGGGTCTCGGAGCTGCAGACTGCTGTGCAATTGTCAGCGTGGTCAAATGCCGGGGGCCAGCAGTGTGCGAGCTTGATAGGCCAGATCGCCAGAGTACTATACTCCAGTGTGGTAGGTCCATCGTTTAGCCCTAACAAGAATGAAATTGACAATACAGATCATGGATGATGGTACCGCTGCACAGAGTACCGAGCGAACAAACAATTGTTTCGCCATCATGATTCATGGGACATTGGGACGCCGGGGACCTGATGAAAGTTTGGATCCATCGGGACCGTGTCTACGTCTGGTAGATCTTTTTCCTTTTAAAAGGAAAGCTTGCGCAATTTCGTGACGGTGGTCGACTGGCTGTATTTCAAATATGATGCGATAACAGTTAGCATTTGGATGTATTCGGATTCACGTCAATCCACATGTCATGTGTTGAGGTAGATTAGAGTGGAACTTAAACTGAATTCCACCCGAATTCACCCTAACACATGGAGTGAATCCGACGACATTCAAACTAGACTTAAAGTTTGTTTTCACAGTTCAATCTTTCTTAGAAACTATTCTGGAAACCTACCGAGGGAAAACCCACTTGTAGTTAAAATGAATGAATATTGTAGCACATACCCAGGTGTAAGTAGCCACATGTAAACCAAGAAGCTGGACACCATATTCAAAAACTCGAGAAAACCAAGCGACAAAGGTTTAAACGAGGGGTTTTCAATGATCAAGAGCAGCTAGGTAGATAAAACGCTGATGTGTTGTCATAATCAAGAGGAAAGATAAGGAATTGATTTCTTAGGGTGGCTATGATGGTGACTTACGAGCTAGCTCTAACCATATTATTTTATACTATAGAAGAGAGGAAAAATATATCTCTTGATCAACAGCTAGGCTTATAGTTTTATACACACATTTTGAGATTATGTGAGAGTGTCATGTGACACACTGTCCATATTATAATAAGCTATATGCTAAAAATTAATATTATTAGAGAAGTTGTCTTAGAGCTAGTAACTAGCTCATACTATTGAGGGTGCCCTTATACAATAAACCATATTTACAAGAGAACCAAGATAGGGCTAAGTAGGTAAAATGCTATCGTGGCATTGCAATTAAGAAGGAGAGAGAAGGAATTCTACAAGAAATCATGTTTTACACGGGAACCAAGATAGAAAGAGCTATAATATTTTTCAAGCTCAAGACCCCAACATTCTCTCGAGCATCCATGTCAACTGAGCTACGCAACGCCTACACAACTGATGCTATTTTTAACTAAAAATTTATAAATCTTATATTGTATATTTGATGACAATTTAAACGATCTCAAATAAAAAGGTTGTTAAATGCAGAGTTGTAAATCTTGTCGAGTATTACAACTTTGATGAGACTTTGTCTCTATTCGGCATTGTAAACCATCTCAGATCCATCTAAGAACTTAAACTGAATATTAGGACATGTGAACCATCTCAATGAAAAAGTTGTCAACTATAAAGTTATTAGATATCTTTGAGTACTTTTAAGTTTGGTACAAACTTTATCTTAATCTGACCACATATGAAAATTTTATGTTTTTTATGCAGAACAACTTATCAGTGTCGAACTTGCAGTGAAAGTCCACTTATTATTGTCGGTTAAGCCACGAACTGACAGTAATAGTCAGACAGTGATTGCCTGTTGTGTAGTAGTGTAATTTTTATATTAATTGATAAGTATGAAAACTCTCTCTCAAATATTATGGCCCTGAAACCATCTCTCAAGTATTATGCCAAGCGTTACAACAGGCAGGAGGAGTCTTACAAAATGGAGTTACCAAGCTCTGCTCAGATCCATCTAGTGGTGTGTCCCAAATGAAGAAATATTACCACACCGGGCACAGGTCAGCACTGATCTGTCTTCTATCATTACTGATTCAACTGTGGCGCTACCAGTTCAGATTCCAGATTCCAGAATCCAGATTCTTCTCAAGGGGAGTCAAGGGGAGGTGCCACTACGACTGTCAGTAGGGTTCAATACTAAAATGGGATGATGGTGCTCATGCTGTAACATCATGGGAAGATGAAGCAAATTTCCTCTGCCTCTTTCCATCAGCACCAGCTTGATGCAAGCTGGCTGTTAAGAGGTGGAGAATGTGTACACACGGCAGTAGTGGCTGATCAGAACTAAATAAGTGCAGCTTTGGTGTTTAGAATATAGTTTGGGCCGGAAGATAGATATTGTTGGGCCGTGAGTGGGTGTGTTTTGTGGCCCAGTGACCGGTGCTGTACTCCTGGCTTTTCCGACTGCAGCTTGTTGGGCTGCTTGGGCCGTATCCAACCTGTAGATACGTATGGGCCCACGTACTCATAATTGCTTAAGTTATTAAATAAAAATCAGATACGCCAGGGATACGTACCGGGGCCCTATCAGCCGTGTATCCGTATCGGATACGTATTCGATGCGGGATACATCCGTTACGGGATACGACCCTGACCTGAAGTGTAGTGGCAAAGTCGCGTAGCGTAACGCGGACATAGGGATAAAAACGGATCGGATACGAACGGATATCACTCATATTATATTTGTTTTCATATTTCTGTTCGGATTCGGATTCGGACACGGATAGCGTTCGGATACATATACGAATACGGATTGACTCGGTTACGGATACGAATAATGAGTATCGAATACGGTATGAATCGGATTCGGAGAAGGTCGGATACAAATATCTATTCGGATATTGAGTAAAAGCAGTATATATATATATATATATCATACGTGCGCAAACCATTACACCACTCTATGAGTCCATAATCCATCTAGATTAAGCCGAAAGACTAAAGAGTAAAGCAACAAATAAGATAAAGATACAGATACATCATACATCAAACATCATATAAGCACTAATCTTCGCGGCATGAGTAGAAATAGCCAAGCACATTGCTTCATAGGTCTCATGGAGTCATGGTCATGGATTCAAGATCTACAATCCTTATATAGGCCATTTTTTCATTTTGAAAAAGTTTGAACAAAATGTAGTTCAAATTTCACAAGTGTGTGACATAGTTTTAGAAAGTCTGTATGAGATTTAAGAATTTGTGACTAGTGTTTAATAAAACTTTCTCAAATGGGAAAATGAGCTATGTAACAATTGTATATCTTGCTGAGATGATCAAACTTGGTATTCAGAATTTTTTCATCTGAGGTCATTTAGTGTCTCATTTGAGCAAGTTTGACCAAGTCAAATTTGGTCAAATGAAAAAACAACACTTTGACTCTAGTATTATGAACTCTAAATGACTTCAAATTGAAAAGTTTTGAATACCAAGTTTGTTCAACTCATCAAGATCTACAATTCTTGTTTTGGTCAACTTTCCATTTGAGATAGTTTGGATGGTTCAAATTTGTGATTTTTAAATTTCGATGCTTACAAACTAGTTTTCAGAACCCTAGATTGTCTCAAATTGAAAAGTTTTGAATACCAAGTTTGTTCAGCTCATGAAGATCTACAATCCTTATATAGGCTATTTTTTCATTTGAGAAAGTTTGAACAAAATGTAGTTCAAATTTCACAAGTGTGTGACATAGTTTCAGAAAGTCTATATGAGATTCAAGAATTTGTGACTAGTGTTTGATAAAACTTTCTCAAATGGGAAAATGAGCTATGTAAAAATTGTAGATCTTGCTGAGATGATCAAACTTGGTATTCAGAGTTTTTTCATCTGAGGTCATTTAGTGTCTCATTTGAGCAAGTTTGACCAAGTCAAATTTGGTCAAATGAAAAAACAACACTTTGACTCTAGTATTATGAACTCTAAATGACTTCAAATTGAAAAGTTTTGAATACCAAGTTTGTTCAACTCATCAGGATATACAATTCTTGTTTTGGTCAACTTTCCATTTGAGATAGTTTGGACGGTTCAAATTTGTGATTTTTAAATTTCGATGCTTACAAACTAGTTTTCGGAACCCTAGATTGTCTCAAATTGAAAAGTTTTGAATACCAAGTTTGTTCATCTCATCAAGATCTACAATCCTTATATAGGCTCTTTTTTCATTTGAGAAAGTTTGAACAAAATATAGTTCAAATTTCATAAGTGTGTGACATAGTTTCAGAAAGTCTATATGAGATTCAAGAATTTGTGACTAGTGTTTGATAAAACTTTCTCAAATGGGAAAATGAGCTATGTAACAATTATATATCTTGCTGAGATGATCAAACTTGGTATTCAGAGTTTTTTCATCTGAGGTCATTTAGTGTCTCATTTGAGCAAGTTTGACCATGTCAAATTTGGTCAAATGAAAAAACAACACCTTGACTCTAGTATTATGAACTCTAAATGACTTCAAATTGAAAAGTTTTGAATACCAAGTTTGTTCAACTCATCAAGATCTACAATTTTTGTTTTGGTCAACTTTCCATTTGAGATAGTTTGGACGGTTCAAATTTGTGATTTTTAAATTTCGACGTGTACAAACTAGTTTTCGGAACCCTAGATTGTCTCAAATTGAAAAGTTTTGAATACCAAATTTGTTCATCTCATCAAGATATACAATCCTTATATAGGCCATTTTTTCATTTGAGAAAGTTTGAATAAAATATAGTTCAAATTTCACAAGTGTGTGACATAGTTTCAGAAAATGTATGAGATTCAAGAATTTATGACTAGTGTTTGATAAAACTTTCTCAAATGGAAAAATGAGCTATGTAACAATTGTAGATCTTGCTGAGATGATCAAACTTGGTATTCAAAGTTTTTTCATCTGAGGTCATTTAGTGTCTCATTTGAGCAAGTTTGACCAAGTCAAATTTGGTCAAATGAAAAAACAACACTTTGACTCTAGTATTATGAACTCTAAATGACTTCAAATTGAAAAGTTTTGAATACCAAGTTTGTTCAACTCATCAAGATCTACAATTGTTGTTTTGGTCAACTTTCCATTTGAGATAGTTTGGATGGTTCAAATTTGTGATTTTTAAATTTTGAATAAATATCCGGATAATATCCGTTTTTAAATATCCGGATATATCCGATACTTATCCGGATTATCCGATATCCGCCGGATATCGATGATATTACATCCGTATTTGATATCCGCCTAAGATATCCGTTTTAGTATCCGTATCCGAAAAAAAAACCGGATATCCGAGTAACTATCCGAATAAGTGTTCATATTTGTTCGGTCGAACGGACGGTCGAATAAATATCCGTACCGTTTTCATCCATACGCGGACAAGGCTCGGAGGCGCTGTCCGCTCTCCGCAACGTTGCATTCATCTCGACCGGTGCCGACCCCTTTTTTTATTTTTATATACAAGGAGCCTGGAGCCGTGCCGTTCCGGCCGGGCCCGCTGCAGCTGCGCGCCCGTCAAGTGGCGTCGTCCGCTTCGGTCGGGACGGCTCCGTCTCCGCCCCGCCCCGCTCCGGCCGCGCGCTACGCATTGCCGACTCCGACAAGAAACGAACAGACCGCTCGCTCCCTTCCGCAGGCCGCAGGTTCCTCCTTGCTGACACCACCGCTTGCCTAGATACAGAGAGGAGTCGGTGCAACCGAAACGGTGCAGAGACAAGAGACTGGTAGGTAGGTGCCTCGTCGCCGTCGCGCTCAGCAAATAGTGGAGTGGAGTATCCTACTACCCTGACCAATGCGACCGGCTGCGGTGTTGCCATATCGGTCGAGCCGAAGCAACCACCTGCCCCATTTCGATACGCGCGAGGGAACGGGATCGGAAGAGGAGTGTGGGCAGACAAGAGACAACAGGGGAACGTTCCAATCAACTACCGATGCAGCGGGACGCGAGAAGCAGGTCGCCGGCGGCGGCCACGGAGGCCGGCCCTTACGCGATGCCTTCGCCCGTGCAGCCGTCGTCCAGGAGTCAGTGCGGCGCGGTGCCACATGTCACTTGAGCCATATCTCCTGCTGTCCGGTGCTGCTTGTTTTCTGACCGTTGTTCTCGATCGATCGGTTGTTCCGCGCGCATGCAGGCACGAAGGAGACGGTGAAGAATGCGCTGTCGCGGTGGGGGCGGAAGGTCGGGGAGGCGACAAGGAAGGCCGAGGATCTGTCGCGCAACACATGGCAGCACTGTGGGTGATTGATTGTTCTCTTCATCTACGTACACTTAAGCTTGTGTGTGATCTATGGAATTGATTTGATTCCTTGGGCAGTGAGGATGGCGCCTAGCATCGCGGAGGCCGCGGTGGGGAGGATCGCGCAGGGGACCAAGGTGCTGGCGGAAGGCGGCCACGACAAGATATTCCGGCAGGCCTTCAGCGCCCCGCCGGACGAGCAGCTGCGCAAGTCCTACGCGTGCTACCTCTCCACGGCCGCCGGCCCGGTGATGGGCATCCTGTACCTGTCCACGGCCAGGGTCGCCTTCTGCAGCGACAGCCCCCTGTCCTATGAGGCTTCCGGCGGCGACAGAACGGAGTGGAGCCACTACAAGGTAGGAGAATCGCTGTCACAGCTCCACGCGCCCATCCCATGTTCTGCAACTCTAGATGATGGACGAATGCATGCAGGTGGCGATTCCTCTTCACCGGCTGAGGGCGGCGAGCCCGTCAGCCAACAAGCTGAAGCCCGCGGAGAAGTTCATCCAGTTGGTGTCGGTGGACAGCCACGAGTTCTGGTTCATGGGGTTCGTCAACTACGACAGCGCGGTAGCGCACCTGCAGGAAGCGCTGAGCGGCTTCCGCAACCTGCAGGCGTGACCAGGGTCACGAGGACCTACCCTTCAGTCTCAAGGCAATGGTGGACAGCATTGCACTGTACGTGCTCGCCAGAATTGACTGAACAGAACAGAGCGATTCTGTTCCTGCTCTGTGCGTGTGTTGCCGTACTAGTATTTTCGTCGTGTTGTACCTGTCCGGATTTGCATGACATGTCTTGGTTTGGTTGCCATTGTCACCGAGAGAACAGTCGAATCGTTTTGTTCAGATTTCAGAGAAGACCATGATTATCCATGGCGATGGCTTTGATGATCACGGGCCAGATTAACCTGTGGCTATATATCACGATTCTTCTTCGAGAGAATTCTGTATTTGGCACTGAAACAAATCGCTCTTTCGTATTTGGCACTGAAAATTTTGAACTTACTTATCTAGCATCAACTTGAAAATTCCTTCCATATATGTCACTTTCTTCCATTTGATGCAGTAACGGTGTCAAATGCCACTTAAAATGACATATATGTCCTTCTACGTACTAGCAACGTGTAGTGCTAGATAGGAAAAGAATAAATGAATATAATGTCAAATAAGGAAAACACAGATATCACAAATATATTTGTGAATGAAACATAACATTTTGATAATTGATGAGTGACAATAATAATCAATAAATTTGATGCACAAGCTTCACAAATCTAACCACATTGTGAGCGTACTAAAAAAATGTAAACACCTTGTGTCGAGGACGAGCACAGTGAGCAAGCAAACCAAAGCAAGCGCGTTTCACATGACGGTTTGGTGCGGTCGTGGGCGGTGGACGCGCGCGGTGGTGTGTGGTGGTGGTAGGTGGTTGAGGTCTCCTCCCGTCCTCCGACCGCAGAGAATAATAATGGGGCCTCGTTTAGATTGGCGTTAGAAATTAGTATTTGGTACTGTATCATTTTCGTTTGTATTTGACAATTATTGTCCAATCATGGCCTAACTAGGCTCAAAAGAATCGTCTCGTAATTTACAATCAAACTGTGTAATTAATTATTTTTTTATTTATATTTAATACTTTATGCATGTGTCCAAAAATTTAATATGATAGAGAGAGAGTGAAAAAACTTACAATCTAAACAAGGCCCGGGTGATCAATTGCATCTCCGTTTGTCTGACGCAGTGACGCTGCTCGGCGTTCGGAACTCGGAAGGCCTCGTCGTGCAGTACAAGCCAAGGGACGACGGGCGATTGCCCTGATGGGTCAGTGCTACGTGGGCTTGACCTCTTGCGATCACGGCGGACCGGACGCGAGCCATGATGGCCGCAGCCCAGCGATCTGGTAGAAGTGGCCGCTGCTAGCTTAATGATGGTTTTGTCTTCGCCGGGTAGCACAATTTGCTCGGACGATGGTGACGTCATGCATTATTGCAGGGGGGCCTGGACCTCGCCTGGGGCTGGGGGCGTTTCTCGGACTCGGTTCGTGACTTGTGTAATGAAATTCGTATGGAGTGGGGATTTTTTTTTCTAATGACGTATGTACTCGTACGTACGTGCTACAAATATCATGGCGCGTGGAGTGTATTGTATTTACGCCACCGACAGCATGCAGACCTTTGTAAAAGAAACTAACAGCACGCAGGCTGGCACAGCAAGGTGTTTACATTTTTTTTCGTTTTTTTTAAAGTATGCTGACAATATGGTCAGATTTGTGAAGCTTGTGCATCAAATTTATTGATTATTATTGTCACTCTTCAATTATCAAAATGCTATGTTTCATTCACAAGTATATTTGTGATATTTATGCTTTCCTTATTTGACATTATATTCATTTATTCTTTTCCTATCTGGCACTACATGTTGCTGGTACATAGAAGGACATATATGTCATTTTAGGTGGCACTTGACACCGTTACTGCATCAAATGTACAGAAGTGCTATATACAAAAGGAATTTTCAAGTTGATACTAAATAAGGAAGTTCAAAATTTTCAGTGCCAAATACGAAAGAGTTATTTGTTTCGGTGCCAAATACAGAATTCTCCCTTCTTCTTTAAAGTGACCGTGCCTTGCAACAAGAGGACTTATGCTGCTGCGCGAATTGCTCGTTTGCTGAGAAGGGCGTGTTTGGTTTCCTTCACTCGTCCACCGAGCATAGTAGTCTGTTTTTATTAATTCCTATACAAAATACAAATCATGCTTCAATTCCTAAACACACTCCCACCTTTGATCGACTTAAACAAACCTGAACAATGTTTATGATACGGGGAAAACATATACGACTAGAACAAATCATGCAATCCAATGGAACAAACTTTTATACAAAAGGAACAAATCAATGTATACCTAGAACAAATCATGCAAGAACACACGTGGACCGAACCCCGACTCGAATCTAGGGATAGGATCGGCAACGCCCCTGGCGGCCGGCCCCCCTCCCCCGGCCGCCGTCGCCGCTGCCAGTAGCCACCCAGGCATCGGCGCCCCCCCTTCCCTACTCCCTTCTCGCCCACCAAAAGCCCCGCCTCCTCCCCTGCACCAGGCCACGGATGCGCCGCATCCCCGCCGCCGCCTCTGACTGCCGCTCTGACGTCGCCGCCCCAGCACTGCCGCGCGTGCCTCTACAGGGCGAAGAAGATGGCGTTGATAGCCGCGGGGCGGCTGTCCGGCCAACGCCGCCGCCGTCGGCGCCGCCCATGGGGTTCGCGCCTCCACCAGCTGCGGAGCCGACGCCTCCGGCCCAGCCATGGGGGGCTGGCGGGCCCGAATCTAGGGCTACGTGGCTCGATGATGGGGGAGCGCCCCCTACCTCTGGGTCGCCGTCCGTCACGGAGAGCATAGTTCGTGGCGAGCTTAGCCCGGTGTGGAATATGAGCTCATCTTATCCCTATCCTAGCTCATCTTATCCCTGTCCCATTGCAGATACCCAAACAAGGATTATGTTATCCACCTTCCCTCATTTCCCATTCCCACCGTCCTTTTCGCACAATTTAAAGCCACATAACCTTTTCACTGCTCCAGCGAAGGCACACAGTCCGCTGCAGTTTCTTCGGGCCTGTATGGCAGGGCTCCGGCTCCACCAAAAACAGCTCTGGCTCTAGCTCATCTGAAGGAGCCTCTTTAGAAGTGGAGTCGTTGCTGTTTTGGTAAAACGTTTCGTAAAGCAACTTCTCCTGGTAGATAAGAAGGCTAAAATGTCTATAATACCCTTTTTTCTTCTTCTTCTTTTATTTATTTTGTTCTTTCCCTTAGGTGGGTAGGGATAGGGAAAAGGAAATGGATTGGGATAACAACAGGTGGGTATGAGATACTGATATATGGTTTCATACCTATTCGCTTGTTTGGTAGACAATGGAATAGGGATAGGGAATGAAACTTTCATTGAGAAAAATACCCTTGCTCATGAACCAATCACTAATAGTTTGGACGGGGATGGAGATAGGGATAGGGATAGGGATAGAGAAATGTTGTATCCTAGCCATCCATTCTTTACACCTTATTTAACCCTAGCCATTCATTCATTTCCCTTTCCCTATCCCACCCCCTATATCCCAATATCCAAACAGCACCGTACTTTTATATCCCTACCCCAAGCTCATTTCCATATCCAAGCAGCACCTTAGACTATCTCCAACAACATCACCTAAAATACAAGATCCATTCCAAGTAGCGCTACAGGCAAAGTGTTCAATACCTATTTTTTATCTTCTCCAACAACATGACCCAAAAGAGAACCCTTTTTGCAAATAAGTATCCATGAGAGAGAATACTCATATATATTTAGGTTGTGCCTCTGCTGCAACCCAAAATAGATTTCGCATATAGATACTCTCTTGGAGGCTGATATAGTACCATCCTGTAGGATCTCTGGTTGGCCTAGAGGGGGTGAATAGGCCTATCAAAACAAACACTCAAACTTTTATCAAATTCACCCTGCGGCACTGCCGCTCTGGAGGGCGGCATTGCCGGACTACGGCACTGTCGGGCCAGAACAGCGGCACTGCCGCACCTACAAACAACTTCGAGTCACAGTTCAAAATCCGTGAACAAAAACTTAGATCGGAGAAATTTCCTAGCTTACTACAGATATGACAATCACAGATCAAGAGCTATAAGTAGTAGGAACACCACACACAAGTAGATAGACTAGAAACCCTAGAAATCACCTCAACCACAGTATGTCATGCAAGTAATGTAAATCAAGCACAAGTGACACAATGATTTATCCCGTGGTTCGACTCACCACTAAGGCTTGCCTACCTCCACGTTGTTGAGGTTATCCACTAAGGCTTAGGGCTTTCCAACCCTTCCTCGTTCTCAAGTCAAGAGACTTAACTCTTAAGATGAGGGGTGAGTTTACTAGCTTCAAGAGATGGTTATAAACCTCCCGGGGCTGCCACATAAGTTAGCAAGCTCCACGGGCGACGCTCTAGCCGGCTAGGAGCCAAGCTCCAAGAGTAACAAACACAACCGCCGACCAAAACGTGAACCAAGTGCTCTTTAGAGTTGGAGAATCAATGGAGATGCTCTCTAATCGAGTTTTGGACCCTTTTCTCTCAAGGATTGATGAAAAAATTAATGAATTTGCTTAGGGGCTTGAGGTCAACAATGGAGGGAGAGAGAGATAGAGCTTCTCTCTGTTTTTGGGCGTGCTGAAGTGAGGAAGAAGAGCAGAGTACCATTGGGAAGGAAGGGGAAGGGTATAAATACCCCTCAGCCCCCAACGGTCACTTGAGTCACGGTAGTGTCGCGGCTCAACTGCAGCAGTGCCGCACTGCGGTAATGCCGCACCACGCAAGACAGCAAGGGTAAGCGTGAAGTGTAGACTCTCTTGGCTGTGAATCTAAGGATGCATGTGTATGTTTGAGCACTTGGTAGCACATATTAGCTTAAGAATTGTGTCCCCCTTTATAGCATGGCTTTTCCTATACTCAAATTCAAAATATAAAAGAATTTAAACCTACTTTGAGTTTGAAGCCATCTACATTTGTAATTGGGGGCTCCTCCATTTCATGTAGCATCCTTGAACATGAATTCCCTGGTTGTCATCTTGATAAATCTTATTAGTTCTCTAATTGTGTGGTCATTATCACCAAAACCCACAATTAGGGTTTGATTGCACTTTCAATCTCCCCCTTTTTGGAGATTGATGACAACTCAATTAGAGCTTACAAAAGATATGAAATAAATACTGAGATTTTTGAGCCATGGGTGTAGGGCCTCCCCCTAAGTATGTGAATAGAGAATTAAATTCTCAAATTAACATAAGAAACCAAGATTAACATTTTAGTAAAAGTGATGGGGCTCACCCTACATCCATGCTCCTATGGGGTGATGCATACTGTGTCAGGTATGTAAAACATGATGCAAATGACAGTTTATGCACAACATGGTTTACTGTTGCAGCTGGGTGCGGCACTACCGCACATGCTATAACAGCACAGATCAGAACAGACACCACACAACATGTGATACATATAAAGATATACATTCTAGCATAATTATATCACAATCGACAGCATAGATTAATATATGTCCATGTCCCACACATATAAAAATTACTTAAGTAGCATTATTACATAAATAGAGTTTCTAATAGACTCTTAAGCTCTCACTTAACGAAGACTACTCTAAACGGATACGAACATAACTCTAGCTGCAGCAACCTCCTCTCCATGGTGTCGAAAAAGTTGTTGACCCCTCTAATTTTCTCCCCCTTTGGCATAAAGCACCAAAAAGAGAAGAAAAGAAGAAAGACCAACACTCACTCCTCATCCTCTTAGATGGTGTCCCAATCGACATCATCCCCACCAGTAGCTCCACTAGCACTTGCAACATCCTCCTCTCCATCATCATCATCATCATCGTTGTCGTCGTCGAAGGAAGAAGAAGACACCACCGCCCTCCCTTGGCGATGAGTGATCGAAGTGTGGTGCTCATGCCTGGTGCTCCTCCTCATGGACTGCAAGGTGGTCCTCAAATTGGTGTGTGGATCAAGCTCTGGCTGCTCCTGCTCCTGCTCCTCCTCATCCTCTGAATCTATCTCAGAAAAACTAGGGAGGTCATCAAACCTCGGCAGTGACTGAACTGGAGAAAGAGGTGGCAGCCCTGTACGCTCTCTAGCCTCCCTGTTGGCTTCATGGTTCTCTAACCAGTCTTGATATGCGGTCCTCGCTGCATAAGTGCATGTGGTGAAGATGGCCTTGATCCACTTCCCAAATTTTTCCATCTTCTTTTCCTTGCGAGGCCTAGAGCGGGATGACTCAGGCACACCCTCAACTGATGGAGAGCGTCTCACTACCCTGCTAGCACCTGCTCCTTGGGTCTTCTCAATTTTATAGATGGTGTGAAGACCATCTTTCTCAAATCTATAGCCAGAGACCCTCTCAATCATAAACATGAGATAGGGGGCATAGGGTATCCTCTTTCTCCAATCCTCCATGGCGTTCCTTAGCTCACGCCACATGAAGCAAGGGACATTAAACCTATCACCTCCAGGAGCAAATCTAGCAAGCACATTCCTCACATATCCATTAAGATCAGAAGCTGCTCTATCCTTGGGATTGATAGTGTGCCTGATCAAATTGTTCAGAATATAATAATAGCTCTTCAGGCCACTGACCTTCACATCTGCACTCCTCTTGTCAATCCACATATATGCAATATCACGGACCTCATCTTTAGCCTCATCATGAATGTAAGTGAAGCCCCGCTCCTCCTCTCCAAAACCAAGGATCCGGCTGAAAGTCACAAAATCAACTCTATAATGCCGTCCCTTAGTCATCTAGTGAATCTCATCAGTGTAGATGCTATAGAAGAAAGTGGCTTGGAACTGGGCTAGCACTTCCTCATTCTAATTATATCTGAAGCTCATAATATCAGTGAGGCCAAACAACTCACAAGCCTTGATCACCTTATTAAATTCTGGCTCATTCTTTGCCTTTATCTCCTCCCAATCAACATACTATATCTTGACAATTTTGGATTTCTTAGAGTTGAAGTTCACAGATGCATAGAAGTTGGAATGAAACTCATTCCAAAACATGTAGTCTATCTCCAAATCCTTTGGCTGCTCATAGGGATTGTTCTCACGTGCTTCCTCCACCATTTTTAGCTTTCCCGCATAGTTGAGCATAGGATGAGCACGGGTGTCAATAGGACGCCTCATGACAACATCCTCAGAGTACTCTCTGAAGTAGCTCCTGTCAAACTCCTCAAGATGAGGTGGAGTATCTAGGAAAACACCTAGAGGAATAGTGCGGCCAGCCCTCTCCAAGTTCTCCTCCTCCTGGATCATCTGATCTCTCCTCCCCCTATCTCTGGCAACATCTCGACCTGCTGCACTGCTGCTGCCCCCTGTGGTCTTGCCATGACCACGACGAGGCATCTGCTTATCCCGAGGCTCTGTCATCTTCCTCTTCCACCTTCGGTCATCATCACCTCTAGAGGACATCTATGCAAACAAATATAGGTCCAAATAAGAAACTGTACATAAGAGGTATAAAAGAACACTTGTAAAACACTCTAGATAGATGAGATGATTCAAATCTCGAGTTAGGAAAGCACTATGAACTAATCAGGTCAGAGGGTGCAGCAGTGCCGCACCCTAGGAGCGGCACTGCCGCACCTAGTGCTTCACCTCTCCCACGATTCAATTCTTCTCAACTATTCAGACTATTTCTCAAACATTCTCCTAAACCACTAGACAATCTTAGAAATGAGTAGACCTAAACAAATACATGGAGTTGTCTACAATGTAGGTAAAGTGGATACATGTTTAAGATAGAAACAAATCTGGTGCACAAATCAAACCAAAACAGAGAGTCATCGATGGAACAACATCTGCATTTACAAGTTCAATCTGTTGAGTGTGGCACTGCCGCACCCAACATGCGGCACTACCGCGGGTACAGATGAGGCTCAACCAACGAATCATTGTTTTGATTTAATGCATCCATCAAACTAGTTTCTACCCTAATCATGCAGTCACAAGAAACCATCTTTCAACAAATATAGAACTCCATAGCATAGATCGGGAAGGATTTAGGGTTTCACCTTGGTTTTCATGGATTGAGGAGGAAAGAGATAAAACGGCTCCATCCACGAGCTACAGCGGCTGCTGGTGATGACGAGGAAGACCAGCAGCACGGCGCGGCACTACCGGAGGTGGCAGCGGCGCAGGGCATCGGGGCAGCGGCGCTGTGCGCGAGAGGGAGAGAAAGGAGAGAGAGAGGCGGTGGCTGCAGGTGAGAATGAGGTGAGAGTTACCCTGGAGCCAGGTGAAATAAGAAGAGTAAATGGGCCCCCATGGTAACTGCTGTCATGGGCTGAATTTCGATTAAAATTCAAAGTGCGGCACTACCGCGGTCCACACACGGCACTGACGCAGGGAAGGCGCGGCACAGCTGCACTCCCTAGTACAACAAATTTAGCTACTAACTAAATACCTCTATATATATAGGATATATACACATATCTCAACCACACTATGATCAGCAACAAATAATCAAAACAAACAATGATCATTATGCACTTGTTTTTTATGATAAAACATGTTAAGCACAATATTTATACTTTTGCAATTCATTTCTCCTATCCATGCTAGTTCATCAATCAATGTATGCTATAGTTTAAACCACGTTATGAAAATCAAGATATTTAGCTCACTACGTAAAGCACAAAACCTTGACTCATCAAGAGGCTTAGTGAAGATATCGGCTGGTTGCTTTTCGGTACTCACATGGTGAATTTCGATATCTCCTTTGGCTTCGTGGCCTCTCAAGAAATGATGTTGGATGTCTATGTGCTTAGTTCTTGAGTGGTTTACGGGATTATTGGCTAACTTTATGGCACTTTTGTTGTCATACAAGAGTGGGATTTTAGTGAAGTGACATCCAAATTTTTGAAGGGTTTGCCTCATCCAAAGTAGTTGAGCACAACATGCACCGGCTGCAACATACTCAGCCTCGGCAGTGGAAAGGGCTACACAATTTTGGTTTTTAGAACTCCAAGACACTAGGGACCGTCTAAGGAATTGACATGTCCCCCAAGTGCTTTTTCGATCTACTTTGCAACCGGCGTAATCGGAATTCGAATACCCAAGTAGATCAAACCTAGAACCCTTAGGATACCACAAGCCAAGGTTCAGAGTGTGCACTAAATATCTTAAGATTCTCTTAACGGCTACTAAGTGACACTCTTTTGGATTAGCTTGAAATCGAGCACGCATGCACACACTAAGCATAATATCGGACCTAGATGCGCACAAATAAAGTAGAGAGCCGATCATGGAGCGATATATACCTTAGTATCCATGGCTTTCCCTTCATCATTGGGATCTAGATGTCCATTGGTTGGCATAGGAGTTTTGATAGGCTTGGCATTCACCATTTCAAACTTCTTGAGCATATCATGGGTGTACTTCGTTTGGCTAATAAAAGTTCCATCCTTCACTTACTTGATTTGAAATCAAGGAAGAACTTCAATTCACCCATCATGAACATCTCAAATCTCTTGGTCATGATCCTACTAAATTCCTCACAAAAAGAATAATTAGTACTACCAAATATTATGTCATCGACATATATTTGCCACACAAATATATCTTTGTCAACTTTGTGAGTGAAAATGGTAGGATCGGCTTTGCCTATTTCAAAGCCTTGTTTAAGCAAGAATTCCTTAAGGCATTCATACCATGCTCTTGGTGCTTGCTTAAGCCCATAGAGCGTCTTTTAGAGTTTGTAGACATGGTTGGGAAACTTGTGATCTTCAAAGCCCAGTGGTTGCTCAACATAGACAAGTTCTTAAATAGGGCCGTTGAGAAATGCACTCTTCACATCCATATGATATAGCTTGAAGTTGTGATGAGCGGCATAGGCTAGAAGCATTCGAATTGCTTCAAGTCTTGCCATTGGTGCATATGTTTCCTCAAAGTCCAAGCCCTCTACTTGAGTGAAACCTTGAGCAACCAACATTGCCTTGTTCCTTGTCACAACTCCATTCTCATCTTGCTTGTTGCGGAAGACCCACTTGGTGCCAATGACATTGGTATTGGGTCATTCCACCAAAGTCTACACTTGGTTTCTTTTGAAGTTGTTTAGCTCTTCTTACACGGCCATCATCCAATCCGGGTCTCCAAGTGCTTGTTCTACCTTAAGAGGCTCCAAAGAGGAAACAAACGAGTAAAATTGGCAAAAGTTTGCTAAATGTGAACGAGTTGTTACCCCCTTTCGAAGACTCCTAAGGATGTTGTTAATGGGATGATCCCGTTGAATTGTTTGCCTTAGCCTTGGATGCTCAATGGCCTCTTGTTCATCTTCTAGATCTTCATTATCATCTTACTCAAATATGGGTTGTAGGTTTTGTCCTCAAGCTAGAGTCAAATCAGCTACCACTGACTATGTAGGTGCGACACTACCGCGCTCTGGAGTTGTAGCAGATGCTTGCTGCAGTGTAGCATCAGGTACGTCAGCGGAAATAGGTGCAGCAGCAACTTGAGGAACCTCTACTTCAGTGACTTCTTTATCTTGTGGTCTAATATCACCAATAGCCAATTGCTTGATTGCTTCACATGGTGGATCATCCTTTCCTACAACACTTGAATCAACTTGCTCCACTTGAGAGCCATTAGATTCATCAAATGTCACGTCTACCGCAATCTCAACTCTCTCGGAGGTTTTGTTGAAGACACGGTAGGCATGCTCATTTGATCCATAACCAAGAAGAAAACCTTCATCAACTTTAGGTGCAAACTTAGAGATTTTGGGTTTCTTGTTAAGTATGAAACACTTGCACCCAAACACTCTAAAGTAAGACACCTTAGACTTGTTATCGATTAGAAGCTCATATGAAGTTTTCTTCAACTTCTTGTGTAGGTAGAGGCGGTTGATGGCATGACAAGCGGTGTTGATGGCGTCACATCAAAAGATGTACAGTGTCTTGTACTCATCTAGCATTGTCCTTGCCATGTTAATGAGTGTACCATTCTTCCTCTCTACTATACCATTTTGTTAAGGGGTGTATGGAGTTGAAAACTCATGCTTGATGCCCTCTTTATCAAAAAACTTCTCAACTAGAGTATTCTTGAATTCGGTCCCATTATCGCTTCTCACTTTCTTGATGGGAAGACCGAACTCCTTTTGAGCTCTTCTAACAAATATCTTCACCTTCTCTTGAACTTGGCACTTGTCATGCAAGAAAAATACCCAAGTAAAACGGGAATAGTCATCAACAATAACAAGACCATATTTGTTATCCCCAATACTTAGGTAGGCGACCGGTCCAAAGAGATCCATATGTATTAGCTCCAATGGTTGCTTGGTGGTCATGATGCTCTTTGGTGGGTGAGGTGCTCCAACTTGCTTTCCGGCTTGACAAGCGCTACAAATCCTATCTTTCTCAAAGTGGACATTTGTTAGTCTAAGAATGTGTTCATCTTTTAGAAGTTTGGCCAAGTTTCTCATCCTAACATGGGCTAGTCGGCGATGCTAAAGCCAACTCATGCTATATTTTGCCACTAAACAAGTCTCAAGCTTAGCTTTACTTTTGTTGAAATCAGCTAAGTAAAGCTTATTCTTTAATTGACCCATAAAGATAATATAGGAATCCTTCCTTCTAAAGACTTCCACGCCCTTATCCGAAAAGAGACAATTATAGCCCATCTCACACAATTGAGAAACAGACAACAAATTATAACTCAATGAATCAACATGTAATACATTTGTAATTGAATGCTCAAGGGTTATAGCAACTTTACCGAGACCAATCACATCCCCCTTTGAATTGTCTCCAAAGACAATATTTTTATTTGAGTGTGTCATTGGGGAATATGATGAGAACATACTCCTTTTCTCCGGTCATATGATTTGTACATCCACTATCAAGCAACCAACTTGATCCACCGGAGGAGTATGCCTATAAAACAAGTTTAGTTGCTAGATTTAGGTCCCCAATTTGACTTGGGGCCTTGCATGTTAGTCATAAGAATCTTAGGAACCCAAATAGAAGTATTCCTATATATGTTGATTTCCTTTCCAACATATTTTACAACCACTTTTCCACTGTTGTTGTTTCTCAAAACAAAGCATGATGTCAAGCTTTGTCGAGGTGCATAAGTCTTCGGTTGATATGCATACTTATTCTTAGTGGCCCACACTGAATCCTTAGGCTTCTAGAAAGCTTGTTTCTCTTGGTACACTTTCTTCTTGGGCTTAGTTTGATCAGGAGCAGAATTGGTAGCCTTCCTATTTTTGCGGGGCGCAGCACTGCCGCCCTTCACCGCGGCACTGCCGCTCGGGGACGCTGCACTACCGCGGTCTATGCCAGCTGATCTGTACCAATTTTGCTCTTCCTTTCAAATTGCACACACTCATAGTCATTCACTATTCTTCTTCCATTTGTCTTGGCTCCTTTTGTGTGTCAAGCCCATGCTTGATTGAGGGATGCCTTCCTTGCTTGAATTGTGACCCTTTTGATTTATCATTCTTCTTGTCATTGGATTGGGTCTTACCTATCCACCTTTTTTCCAATGACTTCATTGAGCCTAGCAATTTCTTTTCTCATAGCCTCCATGTTTGCAAGGTTAGTGTATAGGCATTCAAATCAAGATTAAAACATTTTCCATAATCTTGACTAGTGGAGGGAGTAGAGGTTTTCTTTGCCTTAGGGAGATGTGAGTTGCTTTCCCAAAGAATGCCATATTGCATCTCAAGTTCTTTGTGCTTTTCATCCAAGTCACAATACTTTTTCTTGAGAGCTTTATTTGCGTTCTTTATAATAGCATGGTCCTCTTGCTCTTTAGTCAAAGCCTTGCGCAAGGATTCCACAACACTTCTCACTAATGCAAGAGCTTCTTCGCTAGCAATGTAGAGATCCTCTTGTTGGATAAGGGTCTCTTCTCTAGATTCTAGCTCAGCTTGGACACTCTCTAAATCCTCCATTAGCTTAGTGATGAATAATTTGGTCCTTCCATCCAAATTTTTAGTTATCATGTTTATTTCTTCATCACTAGATTCATCATCACTAGAGCTATCACTAATATCACTACTAGAGATATCACTAGGAGGTGGAGAAGATTTGGCCTTCGATTTGGATTTTACCTTCTCACCCTTTGCCATGAGATAAATGTGAGGGGAGTAGTAGTCATCATCGAACATGTCGTTGAAGAGTCTTGGTGTAGGGGATAACTTGTGAATAGCAATAGTTGAAACATTCTCATCCTCTTCACTTGTGCTCTCTTTAGTTGAGTCTCATTCATGCCCAATGTGAGCCTCTCCCATGTATTTCTTGCTCTGTTTACGGTTGGCCTTCTCCTCTTTCTTGTTCTTCTTGTATTTGTTGTCCTTGATCTCATATGGACACTTGGCAATGAAGTGCTCGAAGATCTCCCCGTCCATCTTACACTTAGTCCTAACTCTAACCATGTAATTTGTATGATCATCAACTGTTCTTTGCACGACTATATTAGAATATGCCTACTCCATTTAGCAACATTCTTTTATTGTTTGTTTTTTTTATCCTTGAGGTTGGCCCAAATGTGTGTCCACTATCCTTAAAATACCGATTTTACCCCTGTCATGAACTTTGGTTTACTATTCAAGTATGTAGTCTTGTTCATATCCATGCTAGACTCTTGCACCATGTCTTCCTTTGGGAAAACATAAATAACGATACCCTGAATACTTCCGGGTGAAATGCGCTTGTGGATATTCTTTTCTGTAAACGTTAAGAACTATCGTGTTGGTGTTTCTTGGTGGTGTCGCTAAGGTTTACTAAATCTTAGTGATGATGTTAAGAAATACCAACAGGTATTTATGGTGCCACTACTAGGGATGGATTCTATCTCCAACCTTGGTAGTGACGCTAAGAAATGCCAACACCAGCCCACGTGGGATCTAGCCTTTCCCGGTGTCTTGTTCCTCCCCTCAGGCTCCCTCCGGTAGTGCTAGTAGCGACTGCGGCAACGCAGGGCCTGCTCGGGCGCGACCACCCGGACACGCAGATGCAGCCTTCCCGGTGGCCGGCGAGTCACGGCCTCTACATCTCTGCTGGTCCTCCAGTCCCTATACAGAGGAAGAAGAAAGAGTAGGAAGAGAGAGACAATGACGGTTGGGTCCCGTCTGTCATTCTCTACCAAAATTGATTTGGGGGCCTAAATTTGGGTGCTGCTGTTGGAATGGAAAAAAAATTGAACCCCCAAAAGTAACAGGAGCACCCAAATCAAAAGTAGGGTTCCTGATTTGGGTACCCTTACTGGAGTTGGTCTAACTATTATCAGATAGTGAATCCAAAGAGGCCTAAATGAATTTGTGGTAGTTTGTCTCCACCTAGCTTGTTTCTATCTTGTCTTTTATCAGATTTAAAAGAGATTTGCGACCTATCTCCTCCAATCTCTTCTGTTGGGTTTCTGTCTCCTCCTTCCCTGTTTCTTCTCTTTTATCAGATTTAAATGAGATTTACGATGATTTTTAGCCTTGGGACATCTCTCTGACTCAGATGGCTACAGGGTCGTTTCCTCCGATTTACCAAGTGGTAAGTCTTGGGCGTCGATGTCGTTTTCGCTCATTCACCAAGCGGAGGTCTTGAGCTCGATCCAACCGGGATCACGTCGTCTGCTTACATCAGATTTCTGGTGATTTGAACGTGATATAGAACGTAAATAATAAAACTTCGGTAGTCTCGCACATCACTACCGGACTCCCGGCCTTTGCCGAGAGCCCGGCAAAGACGAGTTGACGCTCGACAAACTATTTGCCGAGAGCAGCTCTCAGCAAAGAGCCGTCGGCAAAACATCTATCGGCAAAGGATTCTTTGCCGAGAGCCCCTCTCGGCAAAATATTTACCGAGAGTAATGTCAAGGCTCTCGACAAACTCTAGCTCTCGGCAAACTAGCGTGCCCTAGTAACGGCCAACCGACCGCTAACGGTGTGACAGCTTCTTTACCGAGAGCGACCGTCGGCAAAGAACTTCTTTGCCGAGAGCGACCATCTGCAAAGAATTGTTAAAAAAAGATTTGCGGACGAGGTGGTTTTAAAAAAAATAGGTTTGCCGAGAGCCGACCACCAAGCTCTCGGCAAAGAGGAAGATTTGCCGAGAGCAAGGCTCTCGGCAAAGAGGTAGATTTGCCGAGAGCCCTACTCTCGGCAAAGAGTCTAGAGAGCATTTTTTTTATTTTTGTTTATATTTCCAGCTTCAACAACACATATTTCACAAATATAACACATCATCCACATCACATATATCACAAATATGTCATCCACATCACATGTCTCACATTATAATCCATCTAAACATCTCAAATCCAACGACACATGTCCATCTCAAAGTGCTAAGTTCATCTCACACAAGTTCATGTCACAAAGTGCTAATACATGATGAAGAACAACAGGCTCACTCCCAAGGCTCCCACCCTCCCGACGGGTGTTGCTTTCTGGCGGAAGGTGTGGATCTGGTGGTACCCGACCCTCCGGCCATTTCTTGATGGCGATGCGACGGAACTTGTGGATACGGTTGGTGCCACGACCCTCCCGACGACGGCTGCTCAGGCACATCATTCGAACCCGTCGATTGATTCTACACAAAGGAGAAGAAAAATTAGTAATTATAGTAATACTAAGGCATATAATTGTAATCTAAGCGTAGACAAGTCAAAATTTGCAGAACTAGGTATAAAATTGTAATCTAAGCCTAGACACATCAAAATTTCGACAGCACCTCCCCTGCACGGTGGGGTTTCCAAAACCTGCAAGAAAACCAACGACACGATGGCGCCCACCACATATCAAGCGGCACGATGGCGGCGCACACATATATATCAACGGCACGAAGGCCTCCCATCACATCAACGGCACGATGGCCGACATGTATAGTAAAGAGCTTTTGTTAGAGAAGTTGAACTCACGTATGAGTAAGGTGGGTATGGGTAAGGCGGTGGAGGAGCGAACAGCTCTAGTGGCGTTTGGGCGACCCATCGTGGACGCCAAGACTTGCCATGTCTTGAGCCAAGGCGTCAAACCTCGCCCGCTCGGCCTCCCACCTCTGCGCGCTCGGCCTCCCGCTCCCTCTATCGCTCTTCCTCCACCCCTAGCCTTATGCTCCTCGGCGCATGCACTGGGCCTATAATTTTTCACCGCATTGTTACAAGCAATTTCGAGGAATGTAAAACCAATGTACGACGAATAAAACAGAAATAACCTATAGTGCTACCACACGATGCGTCAAAGTGTCCTGCCTTGGGCGTATGGGCACGCTACCGCTTCGTCTTTGCTTATCTGGATCTGTGAGAGAGTGGGAGTGGTGTGCGGGTCGAGCGTCTTTGTTGCCGATGAGGTACCGCCCATGCTTCTTGCCTCCTCCCACCCTCATAGCGATGTCGCCGTCAATGTCCACGTGTGTGCGGATCGATCGCCCCATGGACTCCCCTTGCCGCCTCGGTGTCTTGGACCGATGCGCTCGGGGATGCTCTCGTTGGTGAATGACTTCGGCTAGGTCGTCCGGGTTCCGATTGATGTTGTTCGTCGCCTTGCCCTTGTGGGCGAACCCATGACTTGAGCTCTCCTCATGGCTGGTTTTGATGTGCGAAAATTGCGAGAAAAACAACAAGACGATTATAAATCATGCAGAATAAACGTCTCGAAAGAATAGATGAAGCTACACCAAGTCACGTACCCATCTAGCCCGAATTCGTGGATGTTAAGGTTGCCACGGTGGTGTGATACACGGCATCAAGAAACGTCGTTCCGGAGGACGGTGTGGTTATCCACCCAATTTCCACTCACCCAATTGTCGACCATCATCTCGCCAGCCCGCGTTTTATTGGCGCGCACCAGAGGGAGGCATGTCACGACATCAAGTACATTTGAGATATAAGAACAATTCAAGCCTACCCAATCTTAGAAGAAATCAATATTGATGTTGTATATTTACCTTCAGGTACTGCTCTTTGGTCAGATGCATTAATCTTGCATCTTCTTTCTTTACCTTCCGATGCTCGTAGACGGCACAATAATCGATGATGGCCTGGAGCCGTGCCTCGTAATGCATGTCTGAGATGCGACCTCTAAAAGATTTGGCCGACGCCTTGGCCGCCCTCGTCTCGTAGCCCTCGGCGCATTTGAAGAAGTCCTGCATATAGAAAAGATGTATCAATACACTGGTTCAAGAAACTCTAGCAAATGCAATGTATTGAGCAAAGTAGTGGGAGGAAGACTTACCAAAACTCTCGACATAACCCGCTCCACGCGCGCCAGACATGCGTGCGGCCCATCTAAATCCTCCGCATCAGGGGCGGCGACGTAGTGCTCGTACGTGTAGGCTGGCTCCAGAGCTTCGGTGTAGCGAACCAAGCCTGGGAAGTGTTCCCTGCAGAGAAGACCCAGGATGCCATTGGGCAACCTTTTGTGAGCACCTGGGACCACGACCTTCCAAGACCTGCATAAGTGATTAAGAAAAAACTATTAGTTTTCATTGTGATTCTATCATATGTAGGAGCGAAAAAATGTAAAAGTTATGTACTTGCTTGATGAAAGCCTCGGTCTTGTCGACCCATTCTCTAGTAATCTCACGGGCGCTCCGGCGGCCCGAGTACATCCACTCACGGTCATCCATCCTCTAACATATATATCACCAAGTAATAAATATAACCATGGACTTGCATCTACACGTCGTTCCTACCATCGAATAGGTAAGGATAGGTCCTAATCCCACCGAGGATGCGTAGATGGTGTTAGTTCCCATGGTGCGGTCCTATCCGAAGCAATTTCGACAGCACCTCCCATTGTTCTCCGGATACGCCCGGCATGTGAGAGATTGTATCCGGAGAACAACATGAAGGTCTTGTCGAAACTCTATCTCGGATCGAAGCAGACCATGGAAACTAACACCATCTGCGCATCCTCGGGCTGTCCAAAAAACGTGGACAATTCGAAACAGATACGGTTATTGATATGCAAAAATCTGCATATTTCTAACCGTATCTCTTTCGAACGGGAGACACCTAACTGGGTTACGTGGAGATACATGACCGGGACAAAGAAAGAGTGGTTATACCTTAGGTGGCGGTGAAGTCGGGCTAAGCGGGCCGTGGCGGGTGGTCGGTGCAATGGTGGCGATGCGATGCTTGAAGGGCAGACACTGGGACACCGGGGTACTCGACTCGGCTCTGCAAAAAAAAGAAAGAAAGAAGCAAAATAACGTCAACTAAAAATTGGCAAAGATCTCCCCTGAACGGTGAGGTTTCCAAACCTGAAAGAAAACCATGGCACGATTGCCGACAACCACATATATATCAAGGAACCACATGCAGCTTAATTATCAACTACTACTACTCTAACTACTACAACTACTACTACACTAACTACTACTACCACTACTAATACCACTACTACAACTACTAACTACTAACTACTACTAATACCACTACTAATACCACTACTACAACTACTAACTACTACTAACACTACTACAACTACTACTCTAACTAATACACTAGGTCTGCAGATGCATGCATGGTACACTAGATCAATATAGGTTGATCCCTATGCGTACCTTGCACTTCATATAACATATTCATTCTGATTCACATCGGTAAAAGAAAAAAAGACAGAACTAAACGAAAATGATAGGGCGGCAGGAACAGAAACAGTGTACTCCTACCTAGCTATGACGAATACACAGTTGAGTGGGGTATGTAAGTGAATTGGTATGGTTTTCAGCTATACTATTTCTTATTTTCCTGGCACACAGAAAGTTGATGAAATATGTTTATTGATGAAAATGCATATTTCTGAATATTATTAAAGTTTTTAGCTTCCTGAAATGATATGGGGGCTAGATACGATCCAAATATGTTTATTGATGAAAATGCGCTAATTGCTAATAGATGGGCTAATTTTTAGCTAAACCTTCAACCAGTTGTTAGCTAACTCTAGCTCTAGCTGATCCGAGTATGCCCTGTATCAGTTACGATACCTGCATTTCATCAGGAGCAGTTTTCTTTTTATGTGGAAACTAATACATTTATGGACCCTACATTTATTCATTTGCAGATACCAGTCTGAAGCCCTGCTGCCACACCATAAAGTAATTTCCCTGCTCTGATTGCACCATCTATAACCCAAAACGTTCATGTATCAATGCTAATGTGCTGCGTTCCTGTTTCCTGCACGTTCTTCACTGTCCACTGCCCCAGTGCGGGAGAGAGACGCCTGCTGGGAGTACTGCGACAAGCTGGATGGAAACAAGGTCAGGTGCAGGTTCTGTCACAAGGTTCTCAACGGCGGCATCAGCAGGCTCAAGTTCCACCTGTCCCAGATCCCCAGCAAAGGGGTGAACCCTTGCACCAAGGTGAAGGAAGACGTCATTGACAAGGTGAAGGCCATCATCTCGGCCAAGGAAGAGTACAAGGAGTTCCAGCTTCTCAAGAGGCAGCGTGTAGCCGAACTAAAGCAAGAGGTCATCTTTGGATTAAGGTTTCAGAAACCGTTTGGCATAAACCAACACAGTAGGAAAGGAACACCACAAACCTTAAATCTCCCAACAAATAGTGCAACAAACACTAATCAAAATACAGGGGGAAAAATCCTTAGATCCAGCTATCCAAAGAGCAGAAAATTAACACACACATTGGATCAATGAGCGTCACTAACACATTTCTATGATTGAAAAATATTTTCCTGGTCCTTTAATTCAAAAAACACACTGTTGTATACTGACATAGTTCTTGCCATAATCAGGTTCTTGCAAAAGTTTTCAAATCAATCTTACTCTTAGTATAGCTATGATCGTACCAAAGTAAATCTTGGTTTATGGGGGAACAACAAATAGGAAAGCAGTACGAGGTCTATGTCAACTACTTTGAAGACCATAATTAGTAAACTGGAGCTAAATTATTTATCATATCATAGCATTTAACATGTAGGAGTAACATACAACTAGAAACACAAAACTCAACTCCTAAGCTAGATTCATCAAGTTCAGTTATGGAAATATTAGGTAAGAACAAGGATGAAGTCATAAAACAATGATGAGAAAGCATCAGTTGTTAATGTTATAAGTAGGCGTTCCTCCAAGATCAAAGGCACGAACAGCTCATATTCTCATAATCTGATATCAAAATGTTCATTGTGGAAATCAATCAATGCGGATAATCTGAACGCACGTAAATCGGAAGGAGTACAGGGGAAAAAACACCACCCTAATCCAAGTGGCTAGCATTTTGTGTTACGCCTCGGCGGTCTATTGTTCCACCTCCACCCCTCCCCGACTCCTAGGCGCACTCACCCCAGTTCATGCAGTGTGGGGAACTGGGGTTATCCATGGCGACCAAATTCCACAACAGAGGAAGAAAGAATAATCCATTACAAGGAAACGCGGTAATAGCTGTACCACGGTTAGGCGCGGGAGGGGGATGGTTTCAGACTCCAGCAGCCGGGGGTTCGCGTAGGCCGCGACGGAAGAACAAGGCACCAGACCGCCGCAGTCGCTTAGGGAAAAAGGAGGAGTGAGGAAGAGTACTGACTCGGTGCCCTTCTGGCGGAGGATGCAGAACTGCTTGGGGGAGAGGACGGCGCGCCACTCCTCCTCGCTCCCTCGCTCGCTTATGGGCGGGACGAATGATCGCATCGTTGGCATGCAGGGGGCGAGACGCCGCGGCCAGGCGGGCGTGGCGGGTGGGCGGGCGGGCGGCGGCGCCGCAGCACGCTGCTGGGCGGACGTGGCGGGATGGGGCAAGTGGCGGGTTGCGGCGGCGGGCGGCGAGGTTTCGGCGGAGTGGGGGCGGGCATGGCTGTGATCAAGCGTGGGGGCTGCGGCGGCGCAAGGGCTGCTGGCCAAAAGCGGTTCACCTTATGGGCTTGCGGGCTACGCTAAACGGTTAAGTGGTGAAGCCACTTTGCCGAGAGCCGATCTGGGAGGCTCTCGGCAAACCTTCCCCCTTTACCGAGAGCCCCCATATCCGGCTCTCGGTAAAGTTATTTTTTTTCAAATTTTGTTCGAATTTTTTAACTAGCTAACTGCACAAAAAAATATTTAAAAAATAAAAATTATTATTTGCCGAGAGTAGCTCTCGGCAAACTGAACAAAAAAATGATATTTCCATAAAAAAATTAAATCTCGAGAGCAGCTCTCTAAAACCTCTTCGCCGAGAGCCAGCTCTCGGCAAACCATTGATCCAGGCCAGGTAAAAAAAAAGAAATCTGCGCCGAGAGCGGGCCTAGTTGCTCTCGGCAAAGAGCCTTTGCCGAGAGCAATCCCCTAAAGCTCTCGGCAAATAATATCCAAAAAAAATTAATAAACAGCAAACGGCTCCGGAAAAATACGAAATTTTGCCGTGTTACAACTTATGCTCTCTAATGGCTATACAAAAAGTTTGGAACTCCAAAACTAATTCAACCGTGACATTGTTTGAAAATCCTAATGGATCCTTCTCAACTTTATGAAACTTATTCGGAGATGTCTCAGATTGTAAGAATCATACGCAACCACTTGTGCGAAACATTTTCAATTTTTTACCACAGCCTCCAAGTGTGATACCATGGCTTCATTGCAAATATCACAATTTTCCGACTTCGTTTCCTTTTTTAAGAATTTTTAAATCGTTGGGCGACATATGTTCGTGGTCTTCGATTCGTAAAATAAAAGGTGAAAAAAACGTCAACAAGATGTTATTTGCCCTCAATAATGCATAAATAGCATGAATATCATTTTCTACTTAATTTTTTCCCGTGTTTAAATCAATCGCTGTTCAAATTTTAATCGATTAAAAAAATTCCTTGAAATGCAATTAATTAATTATATATAGCAAATAATTACAAAAATACACAAAATTTTAATATTGAGTAAAACCTGTAGTATGTCTATAGAGAAAAAAGTTTGGAGCATATGAAAGAAAAAATAATTTAATTGGAAAGAGTTAAGAGAAGAGAAACACATGCACATGAAATATAGAAACCACATTTGCCGAGAGCGGTGCTCGGCAAAGAGTTTTGCCGAGAGCAGTAACGGAGGGGCTCTCGGCAAAGCGGTGACGCCGTCAGGGCAGGTCACGGATATGGGCCCGCTTCAATGTTTTGCCGAGAGCCTGATTTTGCCGAGAGCGCGACCTACGGCAAAGGACCGTTTTGCCGACGGGCATTTTTTGCCGAGCGCGGCTCTCGGCAAAACGGCCCACTTCGCCGAGAGCTGTTGCTTGCCGAGATGCAGGCCCACGGCAATCCTGTCACTTGCCGACGGCCGGTGTTTGCCGAGAGCCGCGCTCGGCAAACGTTGTCTTTGCCAAGAGCCCGCGTTTTTGCTCTCGGCAAAAATCTCGGATCTCGGCAAAGGATGTTTTTCCGGTAGTGCATGTCCAGAGACACTCTCACTGGCCGTGAGCCGTGGGCTGTGGGCCGTGGCAGACGAGCTCCGCTTCAGACATGATGAGTTGCTAACTGACATATGGGCTATGGACAGTGCACCAAGAGTCAGATCGTTGGATGGATGAGCGTGTAGTGTTATCTAGAAGTGACGTGTAATCTTGGTCCCAAAATTTCTTGTTTCTTGAGAAAAACTTTTCTAAGCTCGACCAAAATTTAGTTTCCGTCGATCTTTCCTACAGTGCGGCAACGATGCGCCAACTGGAGCTCAGAGCATGGTTGCCTGGGAATAGGCATCCTGGTCTAGGGACAATGGCGGACTTGGTATCAAAGACCTCAGCCTGATGAATGATTGCCTCCTCCTGAAGCTGATACACCGGCTATACGTGGTGGAAGACTCTGCTTATGCTTCTTGGGCTAGGCAGCATGCCTGCCTTGCATCGCAGGATGGTGATCTTCTAGGAGGTTCTTAGAAAGCTCCTCCCCCTCCATCAGGCAGTCACCACGGTCACCGTCAGCAATGGCAACCGAACCTCGTTCTGGCATGATTCCTGGATTGATGAGGAGGCACTGGTGGATCGATTACCTGTGCTCTACGGTCACTGTGTCAAGAAAACCATATCAGTGGCACAAGTGCGGTAGTTTGGGGGTGGATGACCCCGACTTCTTGGTTAGCAGACTATCACAACAAGCAATAGCCGAACTGGAGGAAGCAAGATAACTGATGATCGCCACACAGTTTAACAATGCAGTGGGCAGCAGACGTGGAGCCTTTTGACTCTCGGGGGTTATACAAACTCTTGAAATCACGTGATGGCAACCCCCTCCCAGCCGCAAGCTTTGTCTGGGACAGCTCTGCTCCAAAAGGAGTCCAATTCTTTACATGCTTGCTCATACAGGACAGGATCCAGAGCCGGTCCAATTTGTTGAGGAAAAAGGTTGTCGACACTGCTGTTTGCGAAATCTGTCAGGAGGAGATAGCGGAGCATGTGATCAAGGGGTGCCCGTTTGCAAGAGAATTTTGGGCGAAAATTGGTTTCTCTTTGCCATTTGTCAGCTTTTGGCGCGGTGGGCGACATTCACTGTGTCAACTGTCCAGCTTCCTTCCCTCAGAAACACCTCAGTACCTTCGTAGCCCTTTGCTGTTGGCAGCTGCGGAAGCGCAGGATGGGATTATCTTCAGGTCCGAAACAGCATGCATTTCTGAAGCTAAACTTTGGAAGCTTAGGCTGCCTAGGAAATGGGTTGGGCTGCCTAGGAAGGATAGGGACAATACCCGTCTGTGATGTGTCATGTAACTACAGACGCGTTCTATCAAAACGTGTCTGTGATTGATTACAGACGCGGCTTCCGAACACGCGTCTGTAGCGAGTAATCACAGAGGCGTGTTGACCCTGTAGACCCTTTGTCTTTGGTCGGCAAAATGCTACGACGATGTGAATTGATATCACAAACGCGTGTTAGTCTGACGTTATCTGCTACTCCCTCCATTCCAAATTATAAGTTGTTTTAATTTATTTGGTTCATCTATTTTACTACGCATCTAGACATAATATAATATTATATCTAGGTGCATAGCAAAATAGATGTAAAAAAAAATAAAATGGCTTATAATTTAAAACGGATGGAGTATTTGAGTTTATATATATATATATATATATATATATATATATATATATATAGCGTGAAATGGGCCGGTTCAACCCCCACTAGCCATCTTGGCATCCCGGCCGACTAACGCACCTCCGGCTTACTTGCGCCACGGCCTTCCGTGCCTCTGCCCGCTGCCGGCGTGGCTTAGCGCTTCCGCGCCTGGCGTCCTTGTGGTCGGAGCTCCCGTGGCCTGGTGCCCCACACGGTCGGCTCGTAGCGCCACCGCATGTAGAGTCCTCGTCGCTAGGGCCAGAGCCGTGGGCCGTGGCTGCCCGGTGCCGCCGCAGGCGGGCGTAGCTCTTGAGGATGGTGCTCCGTTGAGCTCCGGCGCAGGATCGCCGATGGTAACGGGATTTGTTTTGCCTCCTCATCCGTCGTTATCAGGTTTTAAATAGGCCAGAATCCGTTTCCACGGTATCGTTTTACACTGTGCTAGAACCAGACACAAAACAACGCAATCAGATTGCAGTGTAATCAAATCACGGAGCAAATTGGATGAACCAAACAGCACCTTGAATCTTGAGGGAGCCACATTATATGATGCCGAATGGTTAAGTTAGTCCAACACTCCAACCAGACAAGTTCAGACGAGACGAGGTCATGCTACGAACAACTGTGGCCTTACTTTCACCGCGGCGACCACCGACCACTACGTAGTATGTAGCGGAGTAGCAGGCGGACGGACCACGAATCCGCGGCAATCATGGTGACAGCCCCACACCGCCTCGCACGGCCGGTTCGCGTCTGATCCGGGGTGGGCGAGGCGATGGCACAAGCAAAGGCAAGCGGCAAGCAAGCAACCGGCAACCCGACGCCGGGCTCGGCAAAGCGACGCGACGCAAAGCCGGGTCGCAAGGCCGCGCTGCTGGCGGCATGTGACGCCTGTCTGCACTGCACCCCGCCATCGCACACCGCAGGCGATTCCATGCATCCAGCCGGAAACCTCCAGGTCCAGGGGCGACGCCTCGTTTTGTCCCTTTGACGCGCGCCTGTCCGCGCCCCGGCCCCGAGCCCGCCGATACGTCCCAATCAGAACCCGCACGGCGGATCGGATCGTACCGTACGTACCAGGAAACCGGTCCCGGTCGCGCGACGACGGGCTCTCTCCAGTCGCCCTTCTCACTGTGTCTCTTCTCTCTCTCGGCTCCCTTCCTGGCCGGGGGGCGGAGGTGTGGATGGGTGCGCCGGCCCGGTCCAGCCCGTGCGTGCTCGCATGTGTTGCTGCTGGCCAGGCGCGCGACCCCCTGGCGGCTTTGGCGCGGTGGGGGTGGGACGACGGATGGCAATCATGAGTGGCTGCGACTGGCCGGGAAAAGATGGATTCGCTGGCCTGCCACCGACAGATCTTACCGACTGGCGACTACGGTCAATCGGCCCGGTCAAGCATGCTCGGGATTGGGTAGTTGACGCATTGCAGAGCTGGTATACGATTATGTACCGAGTACGTTTACGTGTCTGGCTGCGTCGATTATTTTTTTGGTTTATATCACAGTTGGTTTCATGCGATGTCGACAAAGGGACCGGAGTGTAGCGGTGCTATAGTGGCATAGCATACTTCAGCAGAGCATGATCGTCGGCAGCGCACGCTCTCGCATCGCGACACCTCTCCTAGCCTCCTAGGGCGCTAAAGCTGCATGCATATGCATGCTTTCTTTGCCCCAAAAAAACCACTTGACCGCGAGAGCCTCTTTTGGAGCTAGCCTCGCCTAGTGCTCCGTTCAGAACTCATCAGAGAGAAGCTCGCAAAGCCAGGGTAATACTTACAAGCTTAGCTCTAGCTAGTGCTCTCACTTTCCGTCGCTCGCGCTTTCCACTGGCCACTAGTTTCGCTCGAGGCATCAATGGGCAGCAGCATCAGGTAGCCTGCACTGCACGGAGACGGAGAAGACGCTCATTATCCAAGGCACGCGCGCACGCGCCATTGCCATGCCCGGCCGGCCCGTGGCAGCATCGTCTGATCTGCTCTCACTTTTGCACGTACTCCTTCGACCAAAAGAACTAAAGGAAGAAGGGCAAAAGGCCATGCCCATGCATGCATGCGTAAGACATTCTTTTGCACCGGCAGTGTTTCAGTTCTCAGCTCTGCGCTTGTCGCCTCCAAAAGACATATACTCCCTCCTCCTTTCCAAAATAAACAGACACCTATTTTAAATTTAACTAGTTATAAAGAAAATATTAGTACTTTATCAATAACTGTACCTCTAAATAAATTCATGATAAAAGTACATTCCATGATTAATATAATGATGCTTATTACATATTATGAATATTACTATTTTTCTGTATAGTCAAACTTAAAAATGTTTGACTTTTCGATAAGCGAGGTGTACACTTATTTTGGGACGGATGGTTTATTTACGGGACGAAGGGCGTATTCCTATATATAACCAGCAATTCGCTTTGTACAGACCGTCTTCACTTATCTGTTTTTACTACTACTTAGGTCATTATCAATGGGAGTTTTATCAAAGTTTTACATTATTTAATAAGTTGTCCCATGAGCATTTTTTATGACGTGGCAACGTTTTTATGAAGAGAAAGAACAAATGAGTTTAATGAGGATGAAACTCTATTGATACGGTTACCAACTCTCTATGATTCATGAAATTAAATGTCTATGAACCATAGAATGAAACTTTCTATCGAGAGTGGGTGTTTCATCCATATTTTATTTCATTTCTTATGACATAACCGTTTTCAAAACAACGTCATGAAACTCCTTACTGAAACTGGTCTTAGACAGCCAACGATCTGGTGTCTTGGATGATGAGATTAATTAAAAAAAACAGGTGGATTGGAGAATCAAATGAACTAAATTCCCCCTTAACACCTTCCAATAATCCACCTCAATCAACAGAGATATAAATCTATCCCAAGACATGTCTAAACGACGAAATCTAAATATCACTTAGAGCTTATTTAACCGCACTTCAAAATCAATTTTAATCTATGTTAGGGTAAATTAGAGTGCAAACAATCTCTTACCGCCACTTGATCCACTCACATCACATGTACTCAAAGCATCGAGTACTTCTTAATTTAACCAGCAGCGTATCAGCAGCAATTACCAACATCAGAGTTTTCAGAGATGGCCCGATCCATCTTTCTGGGGAATGGTTCAGTCATAACACCTGACGACACACGCCTGCTACTGGTTGGTAGGGCCTATGACGAGACACCTCAAACTCAGGATCATGGGGAGGGGGGGCATGCACATCACATGCATGCCCTAGCAACATGCCACCGTCCGCACCATCATCAGTCGACCATCTATTGAAAAAGGGTTGACTTGCTGCCTCTTCCTTCCACATTGACCACACCTTAATTATATTGCAGCACAGCCGTGGTCGGCCACGGTCAAAGATTCAAAAAGTCGGCACGGACCGGCTGAGGCCGCAGGCCATCGGATCAAAAGGTTCCACAGTTCGTCTGAATCGAGTTTTCGTGCCACAGTGCCGAATGAGTGTGCATGCGTCCATGCTGCTGCAGGCTGCAGCGCGTGGCGACCTGCATGCACAAAAGTGCCAACGTCGCGTAAGCGAGAGTGCGTGCGTGCCTGACCTACTGTTTGCTCCCGCTATATATCGCCCGTGCTGTCGACCACTGTGACCCTGCTGGGCCCTGCCGGAAACAGCGTCTTTGACCAGACCCCCTAGCTAATCCTGTCGAGTCAGTGTCAAGCACAGGGAGGGAGACGACGGCGTAACAGTGGCGATTAACAGCTGCTAGCTAGCGCTCGAGATGCGTGTACCAAGGGCGAGTCCTTCGTTGGTCACGTCAGTGTCAACCTTTTTTAGATCGTTTGCGAGGAACGGTCTTGTCAGGGCAGGTACATTGCTACCGTAAGCCGTTCATACAGTGTCCCGTAGGATTTTTCTTATATAAAGGAAAAAGAGAGGAGAGCCATAAGACAACTATTCTTCCATTACGAGTTATTGCTGTCATACAACTTATAATATTATTTTTTATTCTATGCATAAATTAAAAAACTATAAGTTACTACGAGATAATTTAAAAAACAATTATTATATATGTTATCTATTAAGTTATCTTAAAATTACGTGACGGCTAGGTAAGATCACCCACGAGAAAAGACCAATGTACTTACTTTAGCCTCGTGGGCAGGGCACACACATGCACGCTTGTTGTCACGCGGGCGGAACAGCGAGCGAGCAATGCGGCCTCGGCTGCAATGCAATTCGTTGAGCCACTGCCATATCCATGCAGATCGGGCCTACGTGTCTCTTGGAACGAGGTACGTAGCTGGTGCGGTGAGCCCGTGGAGACCTCAGACCTGGCTATCAGTGCTGCAAGAACAGGCATTGCACGCCCAGATCTGACCACAGGCTTGCATTGGGGTATAGGTCTGTTGTGCCAGCTGGCGGGTGTGTACGTGTGGGATCAATGGGTTTACCAGTAATTTGGGGGAAGAAATGACCTGCACGCAGCTTCTTCTTCTGATCAGGTCTGATTCGTGAGATGTTTGCTGGGGCCCTGCTGCATTGCTCTGTTGGTTGCCGCGCGCTCCTGCAAAAAGGTCACGATTGAAAGTGGACGCACTACTGATCCATTAACCCGTCCACAAAAGGTTACACGGCCTGGGTGCACCATCGCAAACAAGGCCACCTTTGAATCTGAATCGCATGAAAAACGAAAAAAAAACATAGGGATTAGATTAATTCCTATAGATAATTATGATACTTCCTTTGATTCATATATATAGGATTAGGGTGAAGCAATAAAACAGGAAACTATCCTTTGCCATCAATTTCTGATGAAAAGTACAAAAACAAAAGAATCCACTCTGGTTTTACATACACATTAACATATCCTATGTTTTAAAATGCATTTTCAGATCATTGAGCTTGTCATGGGTTGTCGTTTAGGTCCAAACTCTTAGAATGCCGTTCTAGGTCACCGCATTTGTTTGAGTTTTATCAGGTCCGGAAACTTGCCATATGGTGTCATATCCAGGTCCAATTGCCTTGACACAGGGTTCAAACCTTAACCAACGGATCTCACGAGAGCTTAGTGCCTACATGTAAGTCTCTGGCACTCCATCTCAATGCTTTCTCTGCCTCCCTCTCTCCTACTCCAAGCAAGTCGACGGTGTGGACACCCTTGTTGAGCTATGGCAGGAGGTCGCAAGGGAAGAGTGCATGCATGCGACCATCCCCATCGAGTTGTCACAATAGGTTGTCAACACAACGCACTCAGTGGCAAGATCCCTACCATGAGAAGTTAATTGTGAAATCTATACCTCAATCCTTGACTGGGGTGGGGGACTCGACAATAAAGTAGTGATCCGCCTAGGGAGCACCCACCTCCACTAGAACATCGCGGCCTCTAAGGCCGCGTTTAGATGCCAAAATTTTTTGGTTTTGGGTACTGTAGCACATTTGTTTGTATTTAGCAATTAGTGTCTAATTATGGACTAATTAGGTTCGAAAGTTTCGTCTCGCGATTTTTCACCCAACTGTGTAATTTTTTTTTCGTCTATATTTAGTACTCCATGCATGTGCCGCAAGATTCGATGTGATGGGTACTACGCAAAATTTTTTGGAATCTAGACAGGCCCTAAGGTGGATTGTACAAGAAGGCAGAAGAGGTTGGGATGGCGACAACAATATGCTGTTGTCTAGCTCAACTAGAACATCGTCGTCGTCTTCCTTTCTTGCAGCAAGAGTGAGTGAGCAGAGGTTGGGATGGCGACAACAATATGCTGTTGTCAACACAACAGCATAGCTCCACTAGAACATCGTCGTCGTCTTCCTTTCTTGCAGCAAGAGTGAGTGAGCCTTTGTTTAGTTCCCACTTCAAAACTTTACACCATGTCACATTCAACGTTTGAACACATGCATAGAGTATTAAATATAGACTAAAAATAACTAATTGCGCAGTTTACGACTAATTAGCGAGACGAATCTTTTAAACCTAATTAGTCCATAATTTAATAATAAAGTGCTACAACAACTCATATGTTAATGATGAATTAATTAGGCTTAATAAATTCGTCTACGATCGAATCTGTAATTTGGTTTTTATTACTATCCGATGTGACAAAAGCTCGGTGCGCGACAGACAGAGTCCACTACTCCGGCGAAGCTGCCATAAATGTGTGAGCTGGGAGAGGTCGCGCAAAGCAAGTCCACGACGAGCAGCCATGAATGCAAAGCCGCGTCGGCTTGGCATAGGAGAATTGAAGGCCGGGGCGAGGAAGAGTAATAAAAGTGGAAAGGCCACAGGAAGCGACGAAGCGTGGAGTGCTGCACTGCTGCTAGTAAATGGCAATGGCAATGTCACCAAGCGCGACGGAGATGGCGCAGGCAGTGCCACGGCCTGGCGGGGGCTGCATGACATGCATGCGCTAGCAGCTGCCCTCCCATGCCGTCACCTTCGGCCTTCGTGTCACGACAACCTTAACAAGGCTCGCGAAACGGGGGGAGGAGTTTAATGCGGATGGACCTCTCTCTCGCTCGCGTTGCAAGTGCATTGATGAACCAAGCTGAAGAGGCCAAAAAGACAATCGAAGAACACATCATCATGTGTACAGTACATAGTGCATTAATTTGTACGAGTACATGATGCATGCATGGATCAAAGTAAAAAAGAAATATGAGGGGAGACTTTAACATGCGGCAGTATAGTTCACGCTCCACTGCAGACCATGGTAAAAGTAACTTAAACCTCTACAGTGTGATTTGGAAATGTAAAGCAAGTCGCAAGCAGACTACACACACAACCCCTCCATGGCTTGAGCAAGAACAAGCAATGGAGGACTAGTAGGTGGCAAGGAGTTCGAGGAGAAGACAAAGCAAGGAAGAGTATAGAGAATGGAACAGTGACCTACATATATACTCCTATCTTCTTTAGGCGCGGCATGCAGCATCTAAACTAGTAGGAACCGAACCATGAGCAAAATTATCATCAGCTGAGCTGATCCCGGCGAGAAGGTCCCAGCCACAAAAAATATAGCACGAGCACGACATACCACGCACAGAATGAGCCCTAGGTTATTTTCCACCTTAAAACTTTACATCCTGTCATATCGAATGTTGGACACAGACTATTAAATATAGACTAAAAATAACTAATTACACGGTTTGCGACTAATTTACGAGTCGAATCTGTTAAGCCTAATTAGTCCATAATTTAACAATAAAGTGCTACAGTGACATATGTGCTAATGTCGAACTAATTAGACTTAATAAATTCGTCTCGTGGTTTATCGACGGATTCTGTAATTTATTTTTTTATTCGTATCCGAATCCCTGTACGTCACCCATATAATATCTGATGTGACACCTCGAAACTTTAAAGTTGAAAGGCTGAGGCCTTGTTTAGATGGTGATTTTTTTTGAAAAAATGGTATTATAGCACTTTCGTTGTTATTTGACAATTAGTGTCCAATTATAGTCTAATTAGGCTTAAAAGATTCGTCTCGTGAATTTCGTCTAAACTGTGTAGTTAGTTTTATTTTTTATTTATATTTAATGCTTCGTGAATACGTCAAAGATTCGATGTGACGGAAAATCTTGAAAAATTTTGTAAAATTTTAGGAACTAAACAGGCACTGAATCTCAACCAGGCCTGAGTGACAGAATCCATGCAGCCCCAGTCCCCAGATACACTTGTTCGCCGGCAGCAGATCCATGGATCGGCTGCGCGTCGCAAGACCAAGTACATTTCCTTCCCACCAATGAAGAAGAATACTCCAAGAACCAAGCAAACCGGCAAATGGCCATGCCGCAGGAATTAATAATAATAAACAACACCAGCAAGTACGGTTAAATGAGAAATAAAAGAACCGCCTAATAAAGCCGAGAAGAAGATCGACGGAGCAGCAGCTCGCTACGATGAGTTACTGCAACTAACCTACGCCGCCACGAAGGCGCCGGAGCCGAATGCTAACAAAGAAGATGATGCAGGTACCTCCGGAGACGGATCTGGCCACGGCCACCGGCGATCGATCCACCGCGCGCTCGTGTGGCTTTTCTTCGTCCTGGTACGTCGTAGTACTCCTACATGCGTTCGGGGGTTCAGTGACCGACCCTGATGGATGCTGCTGCTACGGGCTACGGCTTCTTGCCGAGGGTGTGCTTGTTGTTGTGCATCCACACCTTGAGCACGTGGCGCTTGACGCAGACCTCGTCGCAGAACTGCTGCACGGCGGCCTCGTCGTGCTTCTGGATGCGCCACCCGACGCGCTCCGCGAACGCCAGCATCTTGTCCTTCTGCTCCTGGGTGAACTTTGTGCGGAACCGCTTCTTGCCGGACCCGGACCCGCCCGAGCCGCCAGAGGGCCCGGCGCCCCCGCCGCCGCCGCCGAGGACATGCCGCTCAGCGTCAGCGGCCCCACCGCCGACATGGGCCCGGCGGCCATCCCGGACAGGGACAGGTCGTCGCCGTCGTCGCGCCAGCTGTGGGGGGACGTGGACGGCAGCGCCAGCGGCCGCGGCGTGTGCGCCATGTGGTGGAGCGGCTGGTGGTGGTGGTGGAAGTACCCGGCCCCGGCCGGGGTGCGGTAGTACGGGGAGAAGTGGTGGTGCTGCGGCGTGGCGCCGTAGGCGACCAGCGCAGCGGGGGAGCCCTCGGTGGCGGGGGACTCCTTGCGGTGGAAGTTGCGGTGGCAGTTGCACGCGGCGCAGCGGAGTGCGTCCAGCGTGCCTTCCTCGCCGGCGGGCATGAACTCGCCGCACCCGTCCACGGCGTGGCCCCCGATGCCGACAGCGTGGTTCTTGAGGCACTCGCGGTACCTCCCGCCGGCGCCGCCGTGGAGGCCAAGGCCGCCGCTCAGGGCCTTGGCGCGGCCGCCGCCGGGCTCGCCGGGCGGCTTAGGCGCCGCCACGCCGCCACCAAACCCACCTGCCACTGCCAGAGGCGGGGCCTCGTAGCTGGAGCTCACCGGCATCGGCGCCATCTCCTCCTCGTCGCCATCGTCGTGGTCGTCGAAGTCCATGGCCGTCGTCGATCAGCTAGCCGCGACCGGCCGGCGGCGGCAGGTGTTTCTTTCGCCTGGCCTGTGTGTAGTGTGTTCTCTTCTCGAGTTATGGCAGGGCGAAGCTAAGAGGGGCTTAGCAAGGTTAAGAGCGGGATGAAGAGATAAGAGAGAGTGTGGACACCGTCTGGCTGCCAGTTTTGACGCGCCGCTGTGCCGCAGGCAGGAAGGCTGCAAGCCGCTGCCGTAGCCGTAGCTGCTAGTGCTGCTGCCTTGGCGTTGGTGACGGTGTAGTGTAGTGTAGCTAACAACAATAGTAACTGCTCACTTTCTCTCTCCCGCGCAGCCCGTTCCTTCACCGCATCCCTCATCGAGTCGACCACTACCAGGGTTGGCCGAGCGAGCCGCGGTGAGATTATATGCAGTTCTTCCGCGTCACCGCCGGGTCGCGCTCATGTCTTTCGGTGCATGCTTGTCCCTCTCCCGGCTGCTCTTTTCAAGTGGTTTGGCTCCAAGCCTCCAATGCCTTTTAAATTGCGGTTTAGAATATGTGATCGTGACACCCGGTCTTTCTTTTCTCGCGCCTTTTTTTCTCTCGAATCCGGCAACTTCTTTGCCTTTTTTTTTTAAATTACACGGCACACTCACCTCTGTAAACACACGTATACAAACCCCACCTCTATGAGCACCATCGAAGGACTGAGCCGACAAATCTTAAAATTCACGAAGTCATCACTGGCGTCTCGCTGTTTACGGAAACGTCGTATACCACTGAAAGCATAGCGCTCGTTAAATTCTATAAATAAATCCAGAAAAATACAAATATCCATGCCAACTCGAGAACTTAAACCCAGATGGACAGGTTCCATCACAAGAAATCTAACCATCTGATCTACAATCAAAGACATTTGCGGTCATAGGCCCTATTCATTTCTCTTATAATCCGTACTTTTTAGCTTATTTTTTCAGTTAGAACAGTGTTATTCTCTCACGACGATTTAGCCGGAACCGTGTTTCGATTTGTTTTTTTACGAAGAAAACGGGCCATATTCACATGGTCCAGTACGGTTTCTTGGTCATGTACATACTTGACCTGCAAAGTGTGGAACCTGTCGTCTATAAATGCGTGCTCCTGTATTTGGCCCATCGAGCCCAGCCGCTGCGTACGTGCAGTATACACACTGAGCACATATCCAGGTGTAGCGACGTCAAACCCGTGTTGTTTTCAGGTCACGTCATCACAGTACAAAATTGTGGGTGCCTTTTGTGTTTGGTAAGTGGGTATCGATTCCCAACTAGCTAAGCGCTTTTCATTAGCTACGATTATTCATGCGATATGATTCCGCTCCATGCTCTCTACGATGAAATCAAATCAAATCTAGCTGCTAGACACCGCATCAAGTCGTTGATCGGCTGTTTCCAGTTGAAGTGATGTAAGCAGCATGCATTAGTCTTTTCCACAGGATCGCACATGTCACATGTTACCGCATGTCAGAAGTTTTTGTTAGTAGGAGTAGTAGTATTAAGCGCGTGTTTAGTTGAGGGAAATTTGGAATTTGGGATACTGTAGCACTTTTCGTTTTTATTTGGTAATTAGTGTTTAATCATGGACTAATTAGACTCAAAACGTTCGTCTCGCAATTTTCAACCAAACTGTGTAATTAGTTTTTTTTTCATCTACATTTAATGATCCATGCACGTATCGCAAGATTCGATGTGATGGATATTGTAGTACTTTTTGGGAAATTTTTTTTGAACTAAACACGGCGTAAAGTAGCAGTCAAAGCTAGATTCAGATATTAAAATGGAATACATCGCTAGGCGAAGTGTTTATTGCTTATACTAGTTTAGGCCCTATTTTATTAATCGTTTGTTACGTTATAAAATGCCAGAGCTGATGGTTCTAAAAATACTAGGTACCTTAATCGTTTGTACTATACTGTTGATAAAATAGATAAAACCAAACTTTCCTATAACAAACAGTTTTTACTATGTACTCCCTATGTCCTAAAATAGATGTTATTCTCGATCTCGGAGAAACCGAACGCTTTTCCTTTGGTCAAATATACAGTCCATAGTTAGTATCATTAGATAAATTATTGAATATACTTTTATAATAAATACTTATTTAAAGATATAAATGTTGCTATTATTTTTTTATATAAATTTATTTAATTTTAGAAAAAGTTTGACCGATATTAATACACTTCATCTGGGACAGATGAAATACGAGGTACTAGCAGTATTTATGAATTGGTAGTCGGAGGTACATGTTTTTCATGAGGTGTACCATGAATGAAAGAAAAAGATCGACGTCGGGTCAACTCTCCAGAGAGGAGGCGATGATTGATGATTTTCGTTGAAGAAGGTAACCAACTGCTGGTTATCTGTTAGAAATTTTGGTTGTCACGACTTTGTCCGGCTTCGACTCTCTTGCTACGGTGTAAGAGGTGCCGGAGCTGATGGTGCTAAAAATTCTAGCTACGTTAGTCGTTTGTAGTTTATTTTTGGTAAAATAGATAAAACCATTTTTTGCTATAACATACAGTAACTTTACAGTGTACGAAAAACTCAGCTACAGCTCCACCGGCTACCTGGAGGAGTACTGCACGAAGTACGACAGCATGAATTAGTAGTTGGAGGTACTTGCATGTTTTTCATGAGGTGTACCACGTCGGGTCAACTCTCCCGCAAGCGGAGCAGCGGAAGGGACTCGAAACCGACCACGCGACCGTGCAACCATTCACACAGTGTTTTAATTTTTTTTTCACAGTCTCCGTCGCGCCCAGGGGATCGTCCGGATGCAAAAGGCATCGGAAATGGCAACAGATGGGCTACCTCTCTAGCAGTCTAGCTACACATGACATGACCACCCTACTACGTACTGTGCAGTGCATATTCGCGGATCCATCTATCTGGTCCCCCAGGGGCGGCCCGGCCCGGGTGATGACGCAAATCCTCTCGGATCAACCGCAACCACGCCCGCCATCAATGCAAACCTCGTCCGGCTCCCGTCTGAACATCGTCCTGCATTGACGACGATGCCGCGCGCCTAACAATCTAGCCAAGTCTTATGACATGTACATGGACCGTGCATGCTGGTGATGATCCACGCGTGGCGAAGCGAAACCTGACCACTTTGCCTGCCTGCCGCTTAACAATCAGGATCGTCGGACGGACGGTCTACAATCGCGGCCGCGTCGGCGCCGCCCTACTAGCTAATCGCACGGCCGCCGTCGTATAACAGTCCAGCGGCCCGGGCGTTTGTCCCATCCTGGGTGGCGCATGTCACGCGCGCGGCGACCTGGCCTCCAAGGATAGCTAGGGGCCAGCCTCGGTGGCTCCGTCCCGCAGCCAGCGGCCTTGGGCTGGTGGTTCGCGGCCGGAACACACGTGTTTACGCCTGCGCGCTCGGGCCCTGCATGCGCGGCATGTCTCGCCACTTATGAACCAGCGAACGTCACTGTGCGACCGTTTCTGGAAACACGGCAGCTAGCATCGAAGACGTACGTACACGTTAATTCCGGCGATAACGGGCCGGGGGAAAAAGAAATTGGAGGTGAGCTAGGGACGAAAAGCCGACGACGGGCGTGTGTGGGCGATCGGGCGGAGCGGAATTACTTACGGCCTTGTCTTGGCCTAGGGACTTATCTGGTGCGATAAGTAGGGAGCGGATCAGAGCTTAAGCGCCACAGGCTGCTAATCATTCCCCGACCCCGATGGATCCGCCGGCGGTCACTCTCCATCGACCGAGAGCGGTGGTGGTGCGTGGTCCAGGAGCGGCGTGGAGCCGCCGGTTGCTTTCTGTGGGAGTTTGGATACGACGGTCCGGTCCGGTCGGGCCGTGCGGGATCCGGCACCGGAGATCCAGTCCGATACCTCTTGCCGTTCGTGGGCCTGCACGTGTGTATGTAGTGGCCTGCGCGCTGCCGGCGTACGTGAACCATGCTTGACCCCCGTTGCCCGTTGCTCTGCCAAGATCAGTATCTACATGCCCCAGACTTTACGGTACTACAGCACTTGTGTACGCAACGAAATCTAGATCGACCGGTCAGGACCACAGGAGCTGCTACACGATCCCGTCGTCTCTCCCACGCACGGCCGGCCGGCCGTGAACACATGGGCGGCGGCAGGGGTATGCCCCTGTATGCCAAGGCATACCCAAGATTTGGGAGACAAAATTAATATGTATATATACACACTAATACACAGGTTTATACGTATCTTGTTACATTCCCTCGTAGGCCCAATAGAACAGCCATTTCCTGCAGCCCACGAAGGAAGGCCAGAATACATTTTGCGTGACTCCATCGCCCGGCCACAGCACGAGCACGGAGCACCTCCCACACTCTAGCGACCGGCGCCGCCGGGCAGCACCTCGCCACCTCCCCCACTCTGGCCGACTCGCCCCCTGCCCTCCACCTCGCCGGCTCGCCCGGTCTCCCCATGCGGCCCTGCCCTTTTCCCTGCTGCGGTTTCCTCCTCCCAGGTCCCAGCGCGAAGGAGCTGGCCACTGGCGGCAGCGGCGCCCCTTCTGCAGCACCTTCCGGCGCCCGGCGCCCTCCCCCTTGGCCTCGGCACTCGGCGGCTTCAAGCAAGGTGAGCAGGGAAGATGCAGAACACCCCGGAGCCTAGATCCACTCCTCAGTGGTTCAGTGATATAATGAAAATTCTTTTTCTAATTCTCTTGGTTGTATTCTTAATTTTTGTAATGTAGATGAAGAAGAAGGGTGTTAACATATTTGCATCGTGGGAGAAAGCCACAAAGACAAAGGCAAAGGGGGAAAAACTCCACATCCACACCAAATGCTCATTCTGTTGAGATTGAGAGTAATGGAACGATATGCAGTTAGCACTGTGCCAGCACAGAATGATGGTGAAGCTCCCTAACTTGTGCTAACGCGGAATGATGATTTATTTATGTTTCGAGCTTGTACTTTGGTTATTATTATGGATTTGTTTTGGCCATTATAACTTATCGTCTTGTTTAAATTCCTGGCTCCGCCACTGCGTGAACAGGATCACACGCACATCCTCACGCAGCGCCAGATGCTTGTGCAGGGAGCGGCACCGCTGGCCATGCAGAGCCTGAAAAGACGGGTCATGTTTTCGTGCATTGCATGCCATGCGACAAGGGACGGAATGGTGCATGCATGCATGGAGACGGATGGAGGCAGCGTGCAGTGCAGCGCGCAGATCAGAGCCAGAGCCCCGCCATGCGTTTGCATCCGTCAGGTGGGCAGGGGGGGCAAGCGCGGAAGGCAACAAAAGCGCGGCACATACCATTGGCGCGGACTCTCGTAATATTCGAACTGCGCGCAGACGGTGCTCGGTGCTGCTGCGCCTTCCGCCTGCGCGGCAGTGCAGGGAGGAAGAGATTGAGTTCATGCATGGAAAGCTCCATCGGCCGGCCGGGCGCGGGGTGGCCCGGACCTGGAGGCCGGACGGAGCTGAGTGAAGCGAACAGGGGAGGAGCCGAGGAGGGGACGAACGAACGAGAGGAAATTAAAGCTGGCGGTTTGGACGGCTGCCGGCCGAACGGCCGGTGCGTGCATGGTGCATGCCTGTTCTGCAGATTCACGGCTCTGGCCTCTGCCCTGTAGCAGGCTGGCTCTGGGCGTGCACTGGGCTCGAGCGCGGCAGAGGGCGCAGCGCAGAGCAGGCGGCCGTCAGCTCGTCACATGATGCACCTGCCAGGAGGAGGAAGAGGAGGGCAGGAGGCCAGGCCGCGCCATGCCGTCTTGGCCGTATTTGTTGGTGCACGCTAGAAAGGACGGGCCCACTGTGTCTGTCAGTGCAGGCAAGTAGACCGACAAACAGTGTTCCGTGTGATTAACAGTTTATTAACACTCCCTCACTGGAACACAGAGTCTGATTTACGTATATACGTACGTAGTCACTAGTGAGTTCCGTTGTACTCTAATACACAGGCATGTTTGCTAGTATCATTTAACGAACAATCAAATATTCAACTAAGTATTTTAAGAATATTAATGTTTTTTATGTATATCAGATATCGCTAGATTAATCATAGAATATATTTTTATAATAAATTTATTTGAAGATACGAATGTTGATAATTTTTTTATGTAAATCTAAATAAATTTAGAATTATTCAAATTCTCACGAATTGAGACTTCTATTTTTTTTTAGAACGGAGGAAGTACTCCCTCCGTATAAAAAATGTTATTTTCACCTTCCAATAAGTTAAACATTTTTTTAACTTTGGCAAAATATGTTTAAAAATATTAATATTTATGATGCATAAAAGTATCATTAGATAAATAGTTGAATATTTTTTATGTAAATTTATTTGAATATATAAATATTGCTATTATTTTCTATGAACCTAGTTAAACTTAAGAAAGTTAACCAACATGAATCTCATTGCGACACTTTTTACGGGACAAGGAGAGCATATTACTAGCACCATATTTTTCCTCATGGTAGACACTCGGGAGAGTATAATTCCTAGAACGAATGCAGAATAAAGATAAAGTGTTTTCAGAATGCATGAATTTCACAGGATGACAAAAATTATATGAAGATCTCACGTGAGTCAATTTATTGTTTATGGGAAAACAAAAGAAACAAAAAAATCACATTCTGAAGGGGCCTAAATGGGAAGCGGAGACGGCATTGACTCAAAAGTTAACAGGTAGTATGCTTGGAAGAATGATTTAGAGCATCTTCAAGGTTCTCTCTTAAACTTACTCTTAAAATTATCATTTAGATCCACCCTCTAATAGTTTCTCTACACCTTGTGCACACTTTACAGAACCAGTCCCGCTCTCTATCTTTTTGGCTAGCGAGGACGACTATTTTAAAGATCTAATTTAAGAAGCCATTGAAAGGTATTTTTTTTATAAAAATCTCTATATTAGGAAAGATATATAAAGATGTCCTGGTGTTGCTCTAGTCCATCATCTTCTCACTCTTCAACTTTTTTTTTAATTTGTGGAGTGAAATAGGTTGATCCATTACCGCCTTTATTAATTCCTTACAAGCTAATAATTAGTATTAGTATGAGAAATAAAGTCATTTCATAAAATTTGATGAATGGTCTCCTAGTTTAGCATCTCATCTAGAATGGAGTGATTCATCAAACCTAACGTCGAGTAACTTTGATATAATGTCATTGTTCGATTTCACAATTAGGACCCAATTAGGGGTTGGTGTTTCTTGTGTTAGTAACAGCAACGTTACCCGACATGACTAGAATCCGTATGCCCGTGTCCAGGTGAATGGGCCTTTCTTATCACATGATGCATGCACGTCTCGCTGTGTACGTACGTTGAGTACGTGGTACTGAAGTTTTCGGCTGATCTACTCTCAGCTTGTTTCAGCTTATTCTCTTTCATAAAACACTATTGAATCAACCGAAATCAGCTGAAATCAGCTTGTTTCTGGATCAGCCGAAATCTTGAACGAATGCTGTCCGCATGTACGTCTGTGTTCTTCACAAGGCGATCGAGGTGTGTCCACAGTACTGTTCCACAGTACGTAGCAGACCGGATTGTGCATGGGAGGATGCTGCATGCACGAGCACGCCCCAGATCGATCGGCCAGCTGCCGGCGGGCCCGGTCGTCCGACGGTCCGGCCCGACCGTCCGTGTTGCTCTGACAGATGACCACCACCGCCTCCCGACTCATACGTGCCGTCAGCTGTGCTCGTTTCAGGACTGCGCAGCAGCTCACGTCCAGCCGGGCATCCCCAGCGCCTGCGCGGCACCAGAGAGAGGAGAGAGAGACGCAAGAAGAGGACACAAGACACTGTTGGGACCTTGAGGAGTGGCCAGCGGAAAGTACGCACGTACGTGCGTGGCCATGCATGGCGGATCGGCGCCTACAGCGCTCCGTCCCGCACACGCTACGCCAAGAGTGGGAGCTTGAAGGCCAGTTGCAATCAGACTACCCATTAGTATAGCTTCTTCACCGGCTTTAGAAATTATTTGAAATTTTTTTCTACCAAGCGGGTTAAAGTAGAATAGCTTCATAAGTGGAGGGCTGAAAACCAAATGGAGCTAAAATATCAATTTCTTCCCACTTCCTCCCCCAGGTCTATTATGTAAATATGTCTCACCATTTTTTTTCAAAACAGCTCTGCTCCATCAGTGAAGTTGCTTGTGGAGTCCAAACAAAAAATACTGCTCCAGCATCCTTTATATGTTGGCTTGCTTGTTCACCTTGATGGCCACCACCTTGTCATTCTTCTTCTTCTTCAACAAGTATAGTGTAGTGGCCTTCTTGTCCACCTTGTGGATGTAAAGTGTTGGAGAACTTGCTTGTCTTTTTTTTTTATCTTTCTTCTCCCCCTTTCACCTTACACTTGTAGAACTTGTGGACTTCCTTGTCGCTTTTACATAATAACACACCATGGTTGGTCCCTCATCAATCTGATTCATGCCCTTGATGGTTAATGAGGTTGGGCTTGCTCCATGAGTATACACAAGTGCCAATATATTTATTCAATTCAAAAGATAAGATTGTTGATTTGTATGCAAGGTACTCGCGAGGAGTTGACATTAATGCAAATCCTCACTACTGCACAAAATCTTTTGCAAGGCGTTTTCAAATTGGCCTCGGAGGCGGGCGGGCCGGTTGCCCGCCTCGGTTATTCATGTCAGGGGAGACGACCCAACAACAGCCTCGGTTAATGCTTAACCGAGGCGAGCAATGTAAAATAATTGCTGCGGGCATTGTAAAATAACCGCCTCGGTTAATACATTTTTGGAGGCGGGCACGCTATATGGCCCGCCTCGGAAAATAGTGGCCCAAACAGCCTATATCTCGGCCTGATATCACGTTTGAGTATATATATGGTGACTTAGTTAGGGTTTCACTCAACCTCTCCCTCTCTCTCCATCTGCGCGCCCGCCCTATCTTCACCCGAGCGCACGCGGCGCTCCCTCCCCTGTGCTCGCGTGGCACTCCCTCCTCCGTGCAGCGCTGCCACTCCCTCTTCCCCGTGTGGCGCTCTCCCCATGCGGCACTTCATCTCTTCCCCGTGCGGCGCTGACCCTCCCTCTCCCTCTCCACATCCGACAAGCAGGGCGGTGCCTCTCTCTATCCATCTCTTGGCATGGATCCGGCAAGCATGAGCCCGCCGACGGTGGATCCGACGGGGAGGAGCTCTCCGATGGTGGATCCAGCGAGGAGGAGCTCTCCGGTGGCGGATCCGGCCAGCACGAGCCTACCGCCGGAGGATCCAGCGCGGAGCAGTCTGCTGGTGGCAGATCTGGCATGGAGAAGTCTACTGGCGGCGGATCCGGCACGGAGGAGTCCGCTAGTGGTGGATCCAGCGAGCACGAGCGCGCCGACGGATCCGGCGGGGAGGACGCGGGCTCAACGTGGCTCCAGCGCGTGAGCGGATGCGCGTGACACGACGGCGCAGCCCCAGCAAACGGCGGCGGATCCAGGCCTAGATCTATGCCCGGTTTGGGCAGCGAGCTTTTTTTTTATTTGATTAACCGAGGCGGGCATTTGGACCGCCTCGAATAAGGCCACGATTAACCGTGACCTTTCCACCGAGGCGGTTGGCTTGCCCGCCTCGGTTAAGCTCTTTTGCCTGCCACAGTTAAGTTTCCTGTAGTAGTGCCTAATCCACCGATCCTAAGTCTTCTTCTTTGCTCGGGACGAGCAAAATACAAGCTTGAGGGAGCTTGTTGATGATCACTAAATGATCAATCTGGCCATCAATATATCAGTAAAGTGAAGGTAAAATCAACTTCATAGTAGTATTTCGTGTTTCAAATAATGTGGTTCCACTTTGTATTTGGAGATTATGTGTGTGCAGGAGCAATTAAGAAAATATGTTAAGGGAAGACCACAAGAAGCCTATGAAACAATGGTGGACTACTAGAGGACCAAAGGCTAGTTCACCCAAACCCCCTTTGGTTGGGCCGAATGTAACACCCTCGGTGTTACACCCTAAATCATTTACTAAAATATGTCATGAGCATCATGTTTATGTGTTAATGCATGTGATAGAATGTGTAGATAAATTTCTTGTAACTAAAAATGATCAATAAAAATGTTAAATGAAAGTTGATTCAATAGCTCATGTATATCAAGTAGGGTTAAAAACTAATTTTTATTAAGCAAAAATACTATAGAATATGTGTGTGATACTTAAATAAAGTTTGAAGTTTATATGTGTGTGATACTTAAATAAAGTTTGAAGTACAAACTTTGTAGATGACAGTGAAATACTTGCTGTTGAAAAATGATATTACTAGCTAGTATTTCTACTAGCCTAGAAATTGCAAATTGAAATCAAGTTCAGTTCAAAAACTTAGAAAATTTCCAAGTTTGTCAACAGCTAGACACTGCTATGTTTAGCAAATTATTCTGAGAGATTGTGTTAAAGGGTGGTGTAGTGTTATAGCTCGATGTGGTAGTCTCATATCACATCTTGAATATGGTGAAGATGGTTTGGCTCCTGAAGCACCAGTTTAGTTGTTTTGGGCGCTTTAAAATTCGTGCACGACTCAGTCTCGGGCTGGTTGGCTGCGTGGGCGCGGTCACCACGCTCGGGCGCTCGACGTCGCCGCGTTGGTCGTGCTTGTGCGTGCTGCCACGCTCGGCCGGCCGTGGCTGCCTCTGGCCTGGCTGCCGCTGGCCCCGCAGCGCAGAGCTGCTGCCGCCCGCCCTGTGCCACGACGAAGCCACTACCGACGCTATCACCTCGCCGTCGTGTCCGCACACTGCTACCTCACACCACGACGCTGCCGCTGCCATCGCATCGTCGTCGTGTCCACGCCTGTCCGCTGTACCCTCTGCGCCGCTGCTGGCCTAGTTCGAGGCCGCCACTGCCGCACGCACGTGGCCGGGCTCGCCGTTGCCTTGTCATTTAAGACACTGCGGCCGCGCGGGCCATGTCGGATGGGGACGCGCACGCTTGTCCATAGCGTCTGCGTGCGTGCCTCCACGTTCACGCCGACCGCATCCCGCCAAGGCGAGGACGAGCCAAGCCCACCTGCCGCGCCCCGTCTCTCTCTTTCTCTCTTTCTCCCTCTGTTGTTGTCGCCACGAGCCGCGCCATCCAATTTACCCAGCGAACGATCACCTCCATTCAATTATCATATCCACGGCTTCACCATCAGGCCCTCTCGCTGCCTGACCCTACCCAGCCTTGAACCATGCCCGACCAAGCCCTAATTTGGAGTTTCTTCCGCCGCCGTGCCGATAAGGCCGCGGCCGGCCGTGGATGTGGACAGCCCTCCTACCATCCCTCCTGAGCAATTCACTTGCACCATTGGCTTCACCTTGCCTCCTTCTTCACCCTGCGCGTCTTAGCCGAACCGCTACCGCCTCCCCGTCGTCACTGACGCGATCGTGCCGCCACGGTTCACCGCCGCATGGCTCGGCCGCACGTGGCCAGCCCTCCTCCACCATCCTCCACCCCAACCGTCACCTCGGCTAGGTCCACGGTAGTCTATTGATGCTCCCTCGCTAGCCAGTAAGGTTCTTAGGTGCTCTAGTTCGTTGGGGTAGCTGCGTCGCCGTAGCGGATGGTCGCGCGTCGGTGCAGCTCGCTCCAACGCGTCCCATCACCCCTCGTCGCTGCTTAGCATAGCTGCTCGGGTCAAAGATGGTGATCGACCCGTTAGGTGGGCCTGCGTAGGTCCCAGGTGGCCGGCGTAGGCACTCAGTGCCACCGCTCGCCACGCCGCCGTGCACTGAGTTGCCGGGGATGTGCGCGGGTGAATTAGGGAAAAATTAGGGGGTTAAGTGAGAAGGTTTGAGAGAGGGAAAAATAGTGTTAATTCGGGAGAAGTGCGAGGTTTATTTTGCAAAAACGTCAGCGTGGGCCGCGCGGGAGAATTCGTTTTTCTTTTTTATAAGGAGTTAGAAATAGTTCTCTAATTTAATTTTTGATCTAATCTTTGGTAAACCATATAAAATCATATAGTTGTCCAAAAATTGTGAAATAATTTTTGTTAGGTTCCTAAAATTATGCTCTATCTATTAGTGTATTTAGTTCATATATATACATGTTGATACTAGGAGCTATTAAATCATTTGAGAGTGCTTAATATTATTAGGTTAAACATTATAGGAATTTTTGTGGTAAATTGGTAATAGCTTTAGTCCTAAAATTTTTATGGTAGCTTCATTATATTATTATGTGCTTACTGTAATTTTTGTAGCTTTAGAATAGACTAAGCATTAGGGTGTTAAATGCTCTTTGTTTCAATATACATTAAATCATTAGTAGAAATAAAGATATATCCTTCATTTGTAAAGCTAGATGTTTGTTAGTTGAACCCAACACTTTACTTGATGAAGATGATAGTTAGCTTAGTATCTTAGTCATTAGAGCTAGCTTAGTAGCTTAGTATGCGTATTCTTATTTTAAGAGTTGCTGTTGCATAAATGTTAAGTGTTGCATCATCATCGTATGCATGTAGAGAAACGAGTTGGCGAGAGATCGTGACTATCGGCGATCATGAGTTCGAGGAGATCATCGAGAGTCTGAGGAGAACATTCTTGTGCAGGAGGTGGTCCCGAAGCCGCCACTGACTGACTCAGCTGACACCGTGCCTACCTAAGGCAAGTCCCGGTGCATAACCCTTATTTTTTATAATCACTAAATATATATATGTGATGTGCATTTACGTTACAGGAATTTTATGAAAACCACATGCATAGATATAACTGTCCTATGAGTCCTACTAGTACATGTTCGAGTAGCTGCTATGCTTAGGCTTTCGGTAGTGTGAGTATCCTGCCGTTACTCACAATAGGTGATTATAATTACTCTCATGATAAAATGATGAAAGGAAAAATGGAGACATGGCAGGGATATAGTATGGGTATTGGTGGGTGTAACAGGTTGTGTCCCACGGCCATCGGGGCTTAGCTTTGTTACACTGTTTTTCTTGTTCGTGTCGATTAAGGACCGTCCGTTGCTGTGGATGGTAGTCAGGTCACAGACTTATTATCCTGAGCACATACTTGCTTATGTGAGTGGGAAGGCTCGTTACACTCCTATTGTGGGTTCCGGCTCTTTCTGGACCAACTGATTAGAGGCGGGGACAGGTGGAGGTCTAAGCACCATCTTGAGATCGGGTCTCAAGTGTGGAGGCTTGGAGTCCCGATTTGACGGGACTTGGACCCCTTGACAGGGAGTGGAATGGGTTGTCTTGTTTGTGCCTGGGGTACAAATGGGGCGTGTGTTTCGGGGTACCCAGCTGGGATACATTGGTTCGCGAATTGCTATTTCCGTGAGACGGTACGACTTGCCTATGGTCTAGCACCGTAGTAAGAACTGAAAGATGGTGGCATGATTCTGATTGCTTAATCCTTGCTTGAAAGTAGAACAGGTGCTTATCTAGAATTGTTAGCTAATGAAGTAATCATGATTGCTAATAAAACTTGGTATAAGGACGAACTATTAGTAATGCTTTTCATGAAACACAAAGAAAACAACAAACCCATATTGCCTATTACACTCCTTGGAGTTGGGAAACTATTCTCACTAGTTGGGTAAGTCTTATGAGTGCATTGTGTACTCAAGGTTTATTTTACCCCACATTGGGGTGCAACTTGAGGAGTAACTCTTGTGTGGAGGATTCTTCGGTGAGCACAGATGGATCCTTGTATCGTTCCGTTAGATGTTTATTTCCATTTTAGCCGTTTAATTACCTCACTCACGAACTCGCATCTTGTAATAAATAATTTCCAAGAACTCTTGTTGTATAAAATGGACTAAGTGTTGTAAGCTCGTACTCATTATTGGATCCCGGCGGTAAAACGTGGATTGTTTCGAGTTCTCCCTTGGGGTGGGCTCGACGGAATTGTCCGATGTAGCTAACTTTTAGGGTGCTTAGTGTCTAGTGGATGACTAGCGCCTCCGAAAGCGTGTTATTTCGAACGGTTCTGCCACACCAAACTGGGCTAGAGACTACTCTGGTTCAATCTGTAGCCTTGGAGAAGCAACTAGAGGTGTTGGATCAAAGGCAGTGGAAATCAAGGTTTTGTAGCATGTTAGGCAAAACGCCTCATGGAGCTACTTAGTACATCTACGCTGTTGATGGATTAAGGCAATGAGATCTGCGGTTGCCCGAACTCATAGTAGGTCGGCCAACCTAGCCCCACTCCCAACCGCCTGCTTCCAACTTCCCCTACAAATACCCGCTTGTCTCCTCTACACTATAAATAGGTGGCTGGACTCATTTGTACAACACACACCACAAGAAAGCAATCTTCAGTACACTCTCAAGTTGTAGAAGTAGAATAATTTAGTTGGGAGTTAGGGCGGGTCAAGACATGTTCAGGTTCTGGAGAAGTCCTAAAGGTCTTGTATGCTATTATATCTTTCCTTTGTAAGACTTGAGTATTAATACAGTTCTCTTCTCTATTGTCACGTGTGTGAGTTTGTTTTGTCTACATTCTAGTAACTAAGTACAGACTTGTATGTGACTTACATGGAAAGCTAATAGAGAGAAGCAAGCTTGCAAACTAAGGCCACGTTTGTCCGGCTCTGGCTCCGTGCTACAGTACTACAATACCGGAAGAGCTTGCCTTAAAAAAATACTAGAAGAGCCGAAGTCAAAGGAGCAACAAAATGTGGCTTCTTCAGGCTTGCAGTTCATTTTATGAGCAGAGTGAAAAATAGCTCCTATAAACAGTGCTGTTCTGAAGCCCTAGGAAGCTGTGTCAGCTGTTCTGGAGCCCCAAGTGGCTGTGCCAAACAGGCCTTAAGGCCTCGCCTTTTCATCGGCCAAACCGGACCTAAGATGAAACCTATAATAATGAACCTATAGTAGTAAGGAACTATTTCCTTCTTTCACTTTCTTAATTCTAATAACACATTATCATTTTACGATATCCTAATTAATAAACATAAAAGCTATCCTAATTTGTAGATCAGGACTGACCTAACACCAGTTTTTCCCGGCAAGCAGCAGCATCGGTTCCCGCGCGGGCGTCATTACAGATGCCACCTGTGAGTTTCCGTCCGAATCTTTGACTCTTGAGGCTGTTTCCTACCCTTGCGGCGTTGGCGCCTTGCCCTCCCGGCCGCGGGAGGCTCGAGCTCGAATTATCTGAAACTGAAAGATGGACGGGAAAAGGGAGGTAGTATACCACGTACAAGTCTACCGGCTGACCGGCAGCTACTACCATGGCGATGTCCATTTGGAACCGGTGGATAAGATGGGATTGGGCTCGACTTTGAGCCTTTGAGGGGGGCTGCCCTTTCCTTGTGTTGTCGAAATCTGGCCATGTTTCATCCAAGCAATCGAATGCGTGCATATTCTCCAACACAAAAGCAGTACTAGTACAAACATGTCGAATGCGATGGATCAAACATCAAAGCCAGCGAGGCAACCTCGTCGGTCCAGCGGGCAATTAAGCCAGAACAGCCGGCGAATCGCAACGCTTTCAGTCTGGGTGCATCTTGGAGCCCCAGTTGGCTCCTTCTGCCATGGCACGATCGCTGGCTGGAAACGTAGGCACGGGAGCTGAGGGAGCACGACGACAGACAAGGGCGCATGCGCCCTGCCCCTCTCGTCGCCGTCGTCCCGCCTGAATGGTTGGTGACAACTGATAAGAGCTGACAAGCGCGCAAGGGATGTGATGAGTCCTAAACATGCATGCAATCGACTAACCATGAGTTCACCAGAGGATGCGGCCAAAAAAAACAAAGAGCGCCACAATCGAGGGGCATGCCACTCTCGCATCCACTGGTAGCTCCCCTCTTGCTCCCATTCACAGAACCACCTAGCTTGCTGCTACCAGTTTGTCAATAATTCATTCCAGCAGGTTAATTTTTTCTTTTTTTGAAACGAAGAACCGAGCAAGGAGATTCCAGCAGGTTAAGATACAAGCAGCCAGTACGTTATATATTTCATAGCAAAAATGCAAGTGCTCAAACGGATTGTAAATGCGTGCCTATAATGCATGCAGTTTGTGCAAGGTCACTACTCCAGGCCGTCAGGTTAGACGATGTGCCAGGCAATGGCGAGACCAGGACCTGAGGAAGTGAGGAGGATCATGGATGCATACGGTACAGGATACACTTGCGTAGCATAGGCTGGATAGCTAGTCGTACACAGGCATGGAGAAATTATGGCAATGATGAGGATTGAGCGAATGGAGACAAGGCAGGATGTCTTTATGCCATGCATCGAGAATAGAGCGAGTGGGGGCACTGAGATCAGAAACGCTTCTGTTTGTGCACAAGTAATGACCGGTCGACGTAGCACTAGTACTTCTGCTCCACTTTCGTACCGTGACAAAAGAGACATTGATATGTTTTGTTTAGAGGTTACTCCCTCATAAAAAAACAAAATTCTAAAATATTCCTAACACAAATGATTTAAAATGTAACTAAATTTATATAAAAAGATACCAATATTTATCATACCAAATAAGTATCATTCGATACGTTATGAAATACTTACTCGATCTGTTCCAAATTATAGGAGGTTTTGGCATTTCTAGATATATAGTTTTTATTTCGTATCTAGACATAATTGTATATCTAGATGCGTAGCAAAAACTATGAATCTAGAAAAGCCAAAACGTTTTATAATTTGAAACGGATGGAGTATATTTTTATATTATATTTATTTAGAGTTACATATAAAAAAATTTCCTATAAATTTAGTTAAAGTAAGGTAGTTTGACTTTGGTCAAACCTAAATTTACATCATCTTTTAAGACGAAGGTAGTAGAACACTGTTGAAATTTCACGGACGTACGCCCACCAAAAAAAGAATGCAATTTTAGTTCTATTCTAGCCAAACTACTTAAAGTTTAACTGAATTTACAAAAAAAACAGTATTACTCTCCCATTCTAAATTATGAGATGTTTTCGCTTTTCAATAGCCTGTTCGTTTGCTCGTAAACGATCGTAAATTTTCAGCCGGGAACAGTGTTTTCCTCTCACACCAAACCAGCCAGCAGTAAATAATCCACGATACGATACGGCCTTCCGAACAGGATGCAAGATATATAACTTTTACTATGCACTTAGATATAAACTATGTCTAGATACACAGTAAAAGCAAATATCTAGAAAAAGTTGAAACATCTTATGATTTGGAATGGATGGAGTATTATTTATTGTATAGAATATGTATACTATGATAATACATTCCATGATGAACCCATTGATATTTTTCGTATAAACTTAGCCAAACTCTAGATGGTTTGACTAAGTACTACTATGCTAGATTGCATTCTTTTCACAATAGGGGAGTAATTTGCAGCACCCACTTAAGGTTGGGTAAAATCGTAGAAGCTCTAATTAAGTCTCCATATTAATCCTCACGAAGTGTACTAGAAAAATCATAAAAATTCTTACAAAAATCAGAAACATCCATACACCAATTTAGAATACCTCATCTGCCCTTGAATAAATAGATTATTAGCACAAAAATTTGTCTACAAATAAATAAATCTCTAGGAGCCTGAACGATCCATTGGTCCATTTATTTTCCTCAAAGTCCTCTCATATTTACCGCACCTCCTCCTCTCTCTCTTTTACACCATTCCAAGCTTGAGTTCTGCAGTTCCATGAGTGTAGAAAATGCTATAATTATTATGCAACTTGAATAATTGTGCAACTACTTCAATTAATGCAGGGTCCCCATGGTATTTTCTCTGTCATACTACTTCTAAACTTGCTACAAATTTATTTGTTCAGAGACAGTGGGAGTATGTACTTAATCATTGATCACAATAATAGACATGTGATCTATTTAATTATAGCAACTAATGATGTGCAACTACCATCCGCAGCTAATGATGATGCTTTGATTAACGGAGGCCGAGGGGCTAAAAACAAGGGAAAGGTGCAGTCTGACATGTTACTGTTGATGACACTCGATATGTTGTTCTTGAAGGTGGCAACAATAATTTGATTTGTGACCGTTCACTCGGGACTTGTTTGTTTACACTGGGAGCAACCAGCCGGTCGCATAATGATGCTTGAGGTTGCTACAGTGGCGCCACTTTGTTGTAGACAAAACGTACGACCCTTCTTTTTATCTTCCTCTGTGATCTTGAGGCACGCACGGAGACATTTCGTCAGTGCAACTGTTCTGCATTTGTGAAGAAACGAGTCAGACCACATGCCCGTTTTCTCTTGTAGTTGTAGAGTTGCGGAACAGAAAAAAAAACTGGTGTTACTCTCCTTCCTTTTATTACTAGAGAAGATGAATGAAACCAGCAATGCTCTAACCTCGAAGTTTTACTGTTAGACAAGAAACTGAAGTAATTTGTGATGTTATAGCCAGCTCAACAATTACTGTAGAAGGACTTCTAGATAGAGAGGAGGTAGTGAGAGCACAAGGCATTCTTACTGTAAATTTTATCCTTATATGGTTATTATAATTTGGTTTGCAATCCCCAAATAACGGCTGTCATAAGTTCGGCTAGCTTTGCATGACATGGCTAGTCTAGTGATGGACAACGTCTATAAGCAGCATAAGCGGATCTGTTGACGCCGGTGATTAGCGGATTGTGACGGCCAGCCCTACATGGCAGCAGTTGGATCGACGATGTGGGACTACGGCCCTGTTGGCGGGACTGAAAAATTTATTCCGGCTGATTGTTGTGAGAAAAATACTGTTACGGCGGGGCGTGAGCAGTGATTACGTGAGAGGAAAAATAAGCCGGTGGCTGAAACAAGCCAAACCGAACAGGGCTACGTCGGTGTGATGATGGCGCTAACAAGGGCAATGGTATGTTGGTTTGATGGTTTTGTCTTCCTAGGTGATGTTTTTGCAGCATGATAATCGGTTGGGCGATGGTATGGTGCTTGTGGAGCGATTGTGGTTGTATAGTAATTTAGATCTCAATTGTAGAGTGGTGTTGCAGTTTAGAATTATGGTGAGGTGGTACAAGTTGAGGTCCCAATCTAACATGTCAGCTGTCTATAGTTATTTTAGTTACTAGCTTGCTTTTTTTACTCATTTGTCGTTATGAGGTCCTTTTGGGGGCCTTTGTTGCTCTATGTAGTGCCTGTTTTCTTCTTTTTAATATAATCCGTAGCTCTTATGTACGATTCTTTCAAAAAAAAAATTCTGCATCGTCAATTCTGACATTGCCCATGTCAAAAGATCTACTCAAATGGTGATTGGAACTGCTGAAGATGCCACCATCTTCTTCCATGTTCATGCTTAGCATGTCGTTACCTCCTCTATGATTTGTCGTCCTAGGCCCTCCTGCACCATCATCATCGGCCCCCTTCTTCACGGGCATCGGTCTCACCGTCATTCTCTAGAAGCGAGGACCTTCCATCTTTCAATCTAGTTATAGTAGTTCGATGTGAATGTCTTAGCGTTCTTCACGTCGTTTTGGTTATTGCGGGGTTGATGCGGTAGTGGGGATGATCATGTTCCTTGTTTGCATATCGGTGTCATCGGCTCATTTGGATTACGATCTTTTCGATGTTCAGGACGTTATTCGACTTCCGGTTTCAACATAGTTGGTACTGGTGGTACCATATTGTGGTCGATCATCTTCAACGAGAAGATAGTTGATGCTCTTTCAACGAGAAGTTTCCATGACGTTAGATCCCGCTATGGTTCCAATGTTCAGAACCTGTTATTGTGGTTAATGGGTGATGCTTCGATGGAGGTTGTCGGCATCGCTAAGTTCTAAACATATATTGCAACTAGCTGCATCATTGGATTTGAGTTGAAGAATATCACTAGATGAGTCCAAATTTACTCTCTTATTATCCAAATTAATAAATATATGAAAGAACCAAAATTTCATCCCATTTTTTAATCCACCTCCCCTTAATTGACAGTGGAGAGTTTCTTCCGTCTGAACTTAACTTATATGACCCGTGCACCATGCTCATACGAGTTAGAACAGCTCCCGTCTAGCGATGATCGACACGAAGTCCAATTTCAAGACGTATTAGGTCATACCCTCCATATCTCATATGTGACACGAACTCATGGGCGTGCTTATACGAGTTAGAATAACTTACGTCTAGCGATGATACGGAGTCTGATTCTAATATGTATTGAGTTTCTTGCAACATACATACACATTTGCTACATCTTCTTCTACCTATCTACACCTAAAATATAACAGAAAGGCTAGCGCTCGGACACTAGCATTAGGACACTCGCGCCACATGCTTGCTTCACATGGGGTCTTGCGCCCGCTCCGTATCCCGCGCCGCTTTGTGTCCCACGCCTGCTACGTCTCGATCTGCGCCCGCACGGTTTCCCACACTTGCCGCTCGCACCCCCTCCACACCCACGCGCATGTAGGCGGGTCCAGCAACTGTAGCAGGCAGCTGCTACAGATGGGGCCCACTGCAACATATGCAACACCAGATCTACTTTTACAACATCTAGAGGAAATATTTGTAACATACGTCCAGAACAATTAAAACACTTGCAACATACGTCTGAAACATAAGAGAAACACATGTGTAGCCATTGCAAAACATATGCAACATCTAGATGAAACACTTGCAATATATGCGTGAAAAATATGCAACAACGGATCCGAATGAAATACTTGCAACATAAGTGTGAAACATATGCAACATGTAGATAAAACACGTGCAACATACGTCTGAAACAGCTGAAACATTTAGAACAGACGCTTGCAACATACGTGTATAACCATTGCAAGATATGCAATATCCCGATCTACTTTTGCAATATCCACATGAAACACTTGCAACATGCATATAAAACCCTTGAAGCCTTGAAACATACGCTTGCAACATGCGCTTGCAACATCCGAGGAAGGAAGGGAGCGCGAGGTGCAGCCGGAGAAGCCTACTCCGGGTCTGGCAACTCTGGATCTTGTGATGTCGCGAGCTGAGATCGAGCGTCGTGGCGGCGCCGGCGTCGACAGAGGCCACAACCTCCTGGTGGGGAACGGCGCGTCGCAACCTGTGCTGTAGGGCGGGACTGGGCATGGCGTGGACGCGGTGGAGTGGGGCGCGGCGGGGGATGGAGCACGCAGCGGCGTCCAGACGATGTCGTGGCTCGACACGGGATGAAGTGTGTGACAGCGAGGCAGCTTATGGGCGGGTGGACGGCGCGGTGAGCTGCAACAGCGAAGCGAGGAGTTGAGATTCGACACTGTCTGAGTGTAGATGGAGTAGATGGCGGAGAGGCGTAGTGGGCCTATTGAGCGGCGGCTTTGCTTTGAAGCGGCGCGAAGCGCAGAGCGTTCGATTTTTAAGATTCCATACATATGTTCTGGAGCATTATTTTTTATTATTATTTATTATCGAAAATATACTTAACGTCGTATGCAGCTTAATCGACCCGCTCCCCTCTGCCATGTAGAGTCCACGTTTGATGCTGTCTCAACAAGTGCTCCCTACCTCGGTATTATTCCTATCCTGCGTCTGGGCGTGGTGGAGCCGCGGACTCGCTAGGTACGAGCAGACGGCCTTCGACCGCTGTGCTCCGCTTCCCCGCAGTCGCTACGAGCCCCAAGCCAAACTGCCGTTCGCCTGCTGCGGATGGTCTTCGTGGCCGCGTACGCCTATGTGAATGGAGCGGAGGCCTTGTGCTGGCTCTGGCCTCACAGCGCCACTTCGCCGACCTCCGTTAGGTACGGCATCCCGTCCCGGCGTCCCGCCGCTTCGAGCATCGAGCCTGCACCTTAGACGTGTTCGGCACGCTGATTGAATAAGCCAAAACACTGTTCTAACTGGGTTGGTGCGAAAGAAAAATACTAGACACTGTTCATGTGAACAGTACCACGTGAGTGGGCTGGCCAGCCCCAGCCGCAGCAATCCAGCCAGCCGAACACGCCCGCACGGCCTCCCCGGACGCCACCAGCCTCGTGCTCCCAGCGCCCACTCAAAATCCTGCCAATCGAAGTTCCAACTGCTGTGTAGAATCAGCAATCAGAGTCCTTTCTGGTCTAATCCACAGCAGCACAGCACTTGGTTGCTGATTTTGGCTCATGCTCGTGCGAAATCTTGCCGGTGTGCAGTCTTGGCCAACACTAGATCAGCCAGGTTGGCTTTGAGATGGTAGATGGCCTTCTCCATTCGAATGTGACATGCTGCGGTCATGGAATGACTCAGGTTCAACTCGCTAAAGGCCAATCCATGAGTATTAGGGCCTGTTTGCATCCAGAGATTAGAGACTAGTGACTAAAAGAGGGACTAAATAACTTATTTGGTTTTAGAGATTAAAAGGGAATAAAGGGCTGACCAAAGACTAAAATACCCTTCTTCTTCCTTTGGAGAGAGGCCGCGGAGGCGGCCTGAGAACCGAGCCCGTCCTTCACGCCATGGGCGCGAGCTCCACAGCGCCACGCCTGCTGCGCCAGCTGATACAGCCATGCCCGCCCTCCTCTGGCAGCCACCACACCTGGCGCCCCTTCACTGCCGGGTTGTCTGTCTCCGCCCCCCCCGCTGGCCTGCGAGATCCAGCGAGTCCTTGGCTGCGCGTGCCATGGCCATGGCGAGCTCAAGACGAGCCCCCTGCCCAGCATAAGCCCCCGCCGGTGGAGGGCGCGGCTCCGCCTTGGTGGGGGCGCCCGGTGGGAGAAAGCCTTGGCGCCCCTTGGTGGGGGCGCTTGCGCCGCCGGTCTAGATCTCGTGAGAGAGAGAAAGCAGTGAGAGAGAGAGAAAGAAGGGTGGGGACCAGCAACAAATGAGGGGCACAGGGGTGTCAATGTGGCCCTATAAGTCCCAATAAACCTCACCCAAAAGACTTCTACCCACTAGTCCCTAGTTCCTATTTTAGTCCCCCTGTTTAATTAAAGGGACTAAAATTTAGTCTTAGTTCCTATTCCTATGAAACAAACAAGCCCTTAGTCACTGAATCACTAGGAAATAAATACAAATAATACGGCAAGCATCTTGTAAAATGTCCACATCTCATGTGTTTTGTATACGGAAAGAAAAAAATTCTGAATAAAATCAATGTGTTAGTTTTGAAAGTGGAAATTCGAAACAATTTGGCACATGGGCACCCACTACTTCAATCCAGCCTATGACAAGAACCACGCAATCGTGGTACTATACCAACGTAAATGATTATACAATGCACCCCTCCTTTGTTGTCATCAAATTCTAACGCAGCAATACGCACCGGTCTGCCAGAGTGGACAGAGCATCGGCGTGTTCATCGACCTTGATTTTGGTTGCCATTCAGGCATTCAGCCAATGCTGAGTTTGTCAAATGTTGTTTCGTTTCCGTTGCAATGCACAGAATCGATTCTAGTAATCCAGGATAAAAAATTCACCTATGGCGAACTTTTGAACTACTAACTTGTGTGATGAAGTGATTGTATAGAAGATAAGAGATAATAACGTGGAAAATAACAAAATATTATCCATAAATCATGTCACAATCTCAAAAATAATGTTCTAATTATATTAAAGATGGACTTTTCGTTAACAATAGACATAACGAAAACTTTAAAATGAATGATGTATTTCAATTTTCAATTGAATGTATCAAACTTGACTCTAATTGCCGGACGGACTACACTACAAGAAGAATCAACACTTAGTAACTTACCTTTCTTTTTTTTTTCCTGCTGTCCTACAGCAGTGTCGGCATCATCCATGGTGGTGCCGTGATGGCCTAATGGGTTGGTGACTGGTCAGCGAGGAAGTCATGGCGATGGCCGACGACACTGATGACGGATGTCTCTGCGGACTACGCCAATGCGCCCGGCGAAACCTGGAACTGAATGGACAATAAGGCAGGCAAAGGGATGGGCGGTGCCGCGGTGGAACCGCTGATTGCCGAAGTGGCCAGACTATTCGACTTCCACTAATTTAATTCGACTTAGGCTTCTCTATTGCTATAAGGCCCAAACGTGGCCCAAACCAGAGGCAGGAAAACGTTTCCGCTTCCTGTCATGGTCTACCTTCCGACCCAGTGGCGGAGCCAGGAATTTCTTGACTAGGTATGCCACATGCATAAAATTCGAAACAAGGCGATAAGTTATAATGGCCAAAACAAATCCATAATAATAACCAAAGTACAAGCTCGAAACATAAATAAATCATCATTCCGCATTAGCACAAGTTAGGGAGCTTCACCATCATTACTGTCTTTGGCACAAGTGCTAGCGCATATCGCTCCATTACTCTCAATCTCAACAGAATGAGCATTTGGTGTGGATGTGGAGTTTCTCCCTTTGCCTTTGTCTTTGCAGCTTTCTCCCATGATGCAAATATGTTAACACCCTTCTTCTTCATCTACATTACAAAATTAAGAATATAACCAAGAGAATTAGAAAAAGAATTTTCATTAGATCTTTGAGTGGATCTAGGCTCAGGGTGTTGCATCTTCCTGCTCACCTTGCTTGAAGCCGCCGAGTGCGAGGCCGAGGGAGGTGCAGTCGCCGGAAGGTGCTGCGAGAAGGCGCCCGCTGCCAGATGGCTAGCTCCTTTCTTGTTTGGGACACAGGAGGAGGCAACCTTGCAAGAGGAAAAAGGCGGGGCCATGAGGGGAGACAGGGCGAGCAGGCGGTGGTGGAGGCAAAGGCGAGTCGGCCAGAGTGGGGGAGGTGGCGAGGTGCTGCCCAGTGGCGCTTGATCGCCAGAGAGTGTGGGAGGTGCTCCGTGCTCGTGCTACTGCCAGGCGATGGAGTCACATAAAATGTATTCAGGCTTCCTTCGTGGGCTGCAGGAAATGGCTGTTCTATTGGGCCTCTGAGGAATGTAACAAGATACGTATAACATGTGTATTAGTGTGTATATATACATATTAATTTTGTCTCCCAAATCTTGGGTATGCCTTGGCATACAGGGGCATACCCCTGCCGCCGCCCATGTTCCGACCTCACACCTTCCGTCAAACAGAACAAAGCGCTGCACTGAAGGAAGGCGGAGAGCAGAGTCAGTCGCATGGGGGTAGGGGAGTCTCACCGGCGGGAAGCTCTAGCGGCCGCCAGGCCTCGCTACATTGGTGGATCCGCCCCTGTTCTAGTATGCATTAATAAATAACTAAAATTTCTTTTCCACTTTTTGTCTGGCTCTCTCTGTTTTTTCATCCTTTTTCGTGCGTGGTTTTAATCCGACTTTTTTATTTTTAGCCCATTTTTTAAAGATTTTCACGAATACGTCCCTGACAATATCCTTTTAAAAAAAAATAGACCCTGACTACGGGTGCCGTGACAATTGATGCCGGCGCCAATTGCTTTGGCGCCGAGGTCCAGAGTCATTTTCTGCATGTCAATGTCGTTGACGTGGCTAACTGCTTGGCGCGGATGTATCCTGAGCTCGGCGCCGTGGATCTTGACGCCAATTACTATGGTGCCGAGCTCGGCGCCAATTGCTACGGCGCTGAGCTATGGAAATTGACAAATTTGGATATTGAGAAATGTGGCTAACTCTAGAGTTTTTACAGTGACTAGTTGAGATGCATGTGCGGCATGCATGTGCCTAAAAAAACTTTCATAAAATAGAAGAATAATAATCAAAATTATAAATCCAATTATTTGTTGGATGGGCGCTTGTTGCACTGCCGGGTTCGATGAAGGTCCTGTAGCTGCTTCTTGTTCTACCTACGGTGATGAAGATGCTGCTGCTATTGTTCCTGGTTCTAGTTCTCATATTTGTGCCACCTTGTGAGAACCTATTAGCTCTCACATCCTTGTCGCATGGTGAAGGTGATGAGGTTGAATTCTTTCTTGCCTCAACTTCACTGGGAAATAAGAGCTGAATGGTGTTCCGGAGTACAGTGTTGATGGTGCACTATCTTCCAGTTGTTGCAGATCGGCAATCATTTAGTCAAAGCCTTTAGAGTTTATACTGATCAAACACATGTGTTGTCGAGATTGCACAGCTTTGAAGAAAGACTTACCTGATTAGTTGCCTACATTTTGGACACCGTTTTCCGCACTTGGGCTATGACATGTCTTAAGCATTTATCTGAAATTTGTTTAAAAAGAGTAGCGATAATATGAGTTTTAGAAAAGTTTGCACAGACAATGATGAAACCGATTTAAAATATTCAATTACATAATTACATCAAAGAATGTTCAATTAAAAAAAAGTTACAGGTAACACCATAATGAGCAAAACTTTAGGTTGGTGGACCATGACCACCACTTGGTTGAGATTGAGAAAAGGCTAATTTGAAATAATAAACCTCGAGGATTAAAAACCCTCTTTAGTACAATAATAATTTATTTCCACTCTAGCCTAATAATATTTGTGAACTAAACACCATATTTGCCGTGGGCCAGCAGGACTAATCTTTGTTTGAAGCAAGAATGTATCTTTGGTCGGTAAGAATGTACACTTCAAATAGTTGGAGCAATCGTCTATTGGCATTCCTTAGCGAGAATAGCGGTGACAACCAAAATGAACTAAATATGTTGAAAGCAAGCTGCATTGTATGATTAAAGCAACTAAAAACTGGACTATCGATGATTCTTGCTATGTTCCTACCGGATGCAAGCTTTCTGAATTCAAGTAACCTTTTTTACTTGAAGCACAGTCAAAGTAGTGATGAAAATCATAGTACTCCAGTCTTGTATATATAAACAAAATCATGAAAGAAAAAGGAACTGGAAATGCGCTTGAACTGCACAAGTATATTGCAGACAAGCTTTTGTGGTCCATTTGTCTAGGGATAATTAGCAGGTTTCTCTGACACTAACCAACAAAATTTTACCAAAATCCATGATCATTCATTAAACTGCACTTTCGCTAGAAGTGCACAAGTACATTGCAAACAAGTTTTTGTGGCCCATTTGCCTGAGGATAATTAGCAGCCTTCTCCGACACTAACCAACAAAATTTTACCAAAATCCAGCATCATTCATTAAACTGCACTTTCGATAGGAAGTCAGCATAGAAAATGAATTATGCAGGTCACCGGAAGCAACTGACATTGCGGCTGCACACGGTACTAACAAAATGAGCCATGGAAACTTTTCAATTTCTTCTCTTTGCATCTGATTTTGAGAATACAAGCAACTACTTCTCCAAAAACATAGTTAGAAATTACTGTGCCCACAAGGCGTGGTGCTCGACTCCAAAGCGAGATGTCCGAGCAAAAAGCAGAATATGCAACTCCCAAATCAATCGCCAATACCATCTACTATGAAATCACAAATGTAACTTCATTATACAAAGGAAGCACCTTTACCGCTCAAGAGATTTCCTCCTGCGAGCGTTCCATAGGCAATGACCTTCTCGCATGAGATCCATACACCTCCTTGTCGCCCCTAACGACAACCATCTCTTCCTCCTTGGCGTCCTTCGCTTCCGATTTGCCATCTAGGGATTTCCAAATCAACGCCAGATAGAGAACGCGCCCAAGAAGATTGTACTCCTACTACGAATTTAACCAAGAAAACCAAATCAATCGAGGAACATACATCGTCGGAGTCAAAACCGCGGCAAGCATGTTGTTCGAGTCGGTCGTCAGTATGGGGTCTCTGGTGGCTCGGATGGACTAGAACACAAGAACCACTGAGAGAGAAGGCATAGCGGTTTTCTGGTTACAGCCAATTGGTCCCTCGTCAATGGTGATGATTATTATACTCAAGAGCACCCAAAATCCGATTGGTTACAGCAGAGTGTAAAGGAAGAAAGTTTGATAGGGGATTAGCTCGATTGCTAATCCTAAAATTTGAGATTTGATAGGGGATTAGCTCAGGTGCTAATCCTAAGGCTGCCTAAATCACGGTGGAGTCTCCCCCACATCGGAGAGGAAGGAGATGGCGGGATGTGGTGGAGGAGGGCTCTCGGTGCCCCTTTCAAGGTTGCCTCGCTCTCGGAAAGGAGAGCGGAGGCGGATAGAATGGAATGTAGTGTCACGGTGATTAAAGCTGGGATCCTTCCCCCTCTAGGTCTGACCTTATCTCTTATATAACTTGAGATAAGTCGGGTACAAGACGATTGAAGGGTTCTAGTCTATGGTCTACGATGCGTCGAAGTCTAGGAGGGCTTACAATGGCGCCATGGACCCGTCGAGGTGTCTTGGAGCCAAAAGAAGCTGGGCGTCGTCCATTGCTCTGTTTCGACACTCGTAATGTCGGGACGTTGTCGGATTTGGACCAGCCTCTCCCGAAGCGAGACCTTCCGGAGTCTTCTTGGTGGCGAAGGAGGGAATTCGGCTCCGGGGTGACGCGTGGGCTCGGAAGCCCCGAGCCCTTGGAGGCAGCGAGCTTTGTCTTCTTGTGTTATGCCCCGGACACGACCCTATTGGAGGAGCAATTGGCAGAGAGCACGCCTAGGGGAGTGGCTTGAGAGAGCCCGGGCATCGGTATCCTAGGGCTTGTCTTCTGTGCCGGGCCTTGGCCGACATCGTTAATGGGCGGGAGCCAAGGCTGGGCTTAGTCACCGCGTGTATATCGAGATCCCAAGGCTCGAGAAGCCCCGAGCCCTAGGCGGAGGCTGTGGTCGAGTCAGGCTCGGCCGTGTCTCTTTGCCAGAGGGTGCGCGCGAGCGTGCCTGATGAGGCCCTGGGCGATCCTGAAGGGGTCGGTCGGGGGGTCTTCTTCGTTCGGGAACCATTGAACCCGAGGCTTAACATAACTGTATGTTAGGATCTCGTCAGGAACCCCCAAGCCCGCCGTGGCCTCACTGGCGTGATGGCGACGAAGGCTGAATTCGATCTTCTAGTGACCGAACCCTCCTTGGGATGGCTTCTCTTGGCGAGAGTTGTGCCCGGCTTGGGGCCTTCTTCTCGATGTGATGGATGGTACTCGATTTATCGAGGTTGAGCAAAGATGATGTCGATCCCTTCATGACTCCATGTCGCATGGGTCTTTGACTTGGCGAGAGCTCGGTGGACTTGTCTGAGTCACCGATTGTAGGCCCATGACGCGCCTCCTTTTGATTAGAGCACCGCCATGGGCGGGTGATCAAGAAGCGTTGGGCTCGGCTCGAGGCCATCCGATCATCCAAGCTCCACTCCCTTGTGAGGGCTGCGATAACAGTCTGATCCTCTCAAGGCTGGCCTTCTAGGTCCAACCCTCGGTAGCCATAGATCGGGGAAGTGGGAGGCCTTTGAGGCTCGGACAGAAGGCCCTCGTTGGGCCCACTACTCGGTGACTCTGACCCAACTCAGGGGAGTTAGTTGGTTTTGGGGATGCACCACCTAAACACACCGTTGATCGAGGGTCGGGCTGCTCCGTCTGGGTAGCCGGCGCGACCCGTGGCCATTGCCGATGAAGTGGATGGCGCGCATAGGGAGAGTGGAGCCGGGACTTGACTCGTTGCGGTGGTTCCTTGACTCGCTTTTCTTGCTGGATCGTCATCACGCAACCGCCTGGAGGCTGCTGCGAGGATTGAAGGGACACCTAGCCGGTTCCTCGGGGGTCCTTTATAGCCGCTGATAGCTGATCGGAGGGCCCGGAGCCGCTCACAGTGCACTGCCTTTGGCTATAAAGGGAGGCCCCTAGGGGACATGGCGTCTTCAATCCTTTCCTCCATCCCCCTCTCTTCTTCTTCCTCAGATCCATCTTCTTTGGCGGTGATGGCGGTGGCGATGAAGTCTGACGCTTCCCCTCGAGTGAGCTTGGTGTTGTCCACCAAAGCGGCTGCGTCTTCGAGGGTGGAAGGACTCCGGCAAACCATGGGGCATAGGCCGAGGCGCCCGGGCCCGTGATCCGATGGCTTTTGTTGGTGTGCGTTTTGTACCCATGTCGGCGGCAGGCAGCGAGGTTGCCACGCCTCACGGTCTGCGTCGCCTCCGTAAGCTTCATCACCGGGGCGGTGACCTCGAGGGCGAGGTGGCGCCACACAGAACATCGGTGGGCTCGGCCACCTCTGAGGCTCGAGGAATGCACAGGCTCCTTCTTTGGCGCTCGGTCCCTACGGTCGGGGCGGGCATGGTGCTCTCCAAAAGGCTCGGGCTCTTGTGGATGGCGCCAATCTCCCAGCGAGGCTTGGAGATCTCGCCTCTTCTCGGTCGCTCTGCCCCTCCTGCGAAGCAGTTTTTGAGCTTCACGGGGTGGGCCTGACCTCCCCTTTAATCTCAATGAAGACCGACCTTCATGGGAGGTAGTGTCACTTGCACGGCTGGTTGTTGGTGGGCTTTCCTTGGTGCCTAGCCGCGACATCGGTACTCTACATCCGGTAGCGGTTTTTTGCAGCATGTATATTGTAGCAGGTCGTTCCCAATTGATGAAATGAAATTACTTTCGTGTGTAATCCCATTTTGCTCTTGAGTCGTGCTCGAGAGACTTGATCCCTTGTTGGGCTAGGCTTCATTACGATGATGGCCTCGTTGGCCAAGATCGCCTTACCATCTTTGCTAGCGAGTAAGTCCGTGAGAACCCCGGGTTTATGGTCGTTCCATGCCTGGTCATGTCCCCAGGAGGGGAGATCCTTGGCTTCTCGATTGAGCTACTCATATAGTTCCCAAGCCGTCTGTCTGATTTAGAGGGGGCTCGGCTTGCCTCCCTTATTGGGTCAACATGAGCTGCCTAGGTCGAGTGCTTGGACATCACTCGCGTCAGATGGTGGGGCGCTTCAGGCGTCCTAGCTTCTGACTTAGCGTGGGCTCATCTCCCAAGCATCCCTCGCACTTTTAGTTGTGCCAGGCGACCTTGAAGCCCAAGTGATGAGGACATGACACCCATGCATATGACCATGTTTGGCGCATGGGATGGAGGAAGGAGGCCAGCAATGGTGTCCAAGTCAAGAAGGAGGCCCGAGGTTAATTGGTTCGAGTCCCCGAGGTGGAGGCCCAAAGCAACTCAAGTTCGAGTCCGCCTCGGTCTTGAGGACGATCCGCCTTAAAGCTGGTCACCTAGGACGCATCCGGACTTCTTTTTTCGATGATCCACATATGGATGGAAAGCTAATTTGATAAGTAAGACAATCCAAGTGGTCTCATGTCAAAATCTATTCAAAATCAAAGGGAATTGTGGTCACAAGACAGCGTCCAGAATCTGCTAGGGTGCTGTGACACCGTCTTTTGGTCCGTTGGAAGATCAGGAACCCCCACAGAATGATACATTATTACACACCTTCTACAGAATGACTAACCTTCTGCAAAGATTACCACATAATGGAGACGGGGTTCCTGATCTTCCATCAGGTAGAGGTAACTATCGTTGTGGCGGAGAATGACACACCGATCCGGCTTCAGATCGAAAGAACTAGGTTGACCTCGCCAAGAAGGCTAATCCCTGACTGCGCAACGAAGAACACAAGCAAGAACAAGAAAGAACGCAACCAATTTGCGAGATGAATGATTAAACACTCGAAGTTGGGGTCTCACAAACCGATGAACGGCGAAACTATTCTTGCAGCAGAATAATCTAAGCAAAACCCAAACCCTAATGGGAGGCGGTGGCTGTTTATGAAGACTCTAGGGTCGTACAAGACCCTGGGACAGCTACTGATGGGCCCAAACACGATACATGGCCCAACGGACCAAAAGACGGTGTCGTGAAAGCACCGGCAGATTCTGGACGCTGTCTTGTGACCACAATTTCCATTGATTCCGAACATATTTTGATGTGAGACCACTTGGATTGTCTTCCTTATCAAATTAGCTTTCCATCCATATGTGGATCGTTGAAAACGAGTCCGGATGCGTCTGGGTGACCAGTTTAAAGCGGAGATATGGTCCTAGAGGCCGAGGAACTCGAACTTGAGTTGCTTTGGGCCTCCACCTCGGGGACTCGAACGAATTAGCCTCGGCCTCCTTCTTGACTTGGACACCCCTTGCTGGCCTCCTTCCCTCCATCCCATGTGCCAAACATGGTCATATGCATGGGTGTCATGTCCTCATCACCCAAGTGGGCTAGCCTTGAATCCTCGGGTGATGCCCTTCGGGGGGCCTTGAGATGGCATGCAAGGGGTGGAACGATCCAATGAAGGATCGAGAGATAGGTAGAAATCTACAAAGAAAAATGGAATCGACACAAGAGAGGGGAAAGAGAACATAGATTGTAGCGTGATTGGACGGGGCCACTCCGTTAACGCCTTGTTGATCTCTAAATGCACTCCTCTGCTCTATCCACCCGTCCTTGCCTTGCTCGGGGGCCTTCTCTGATGGTCCTTCTTCTAAAAGGGTGACAAGTAGTTAGCTCGGTCGAGCCTCCGGTGTGGCCAAGCCATTGTTGGGATGGCTCAAGTAGGAAGACAACTAATAGAGTAGAGCAGAGTGGCCAAGCAAGAGGGTTAGGGGTTGGGACTTATCTTGGTTTTTGTTGTTGGAGAGGTAGGCGTGAAGGAGGTGAGGCAGGCCATGGCTCGGGAGGCGAAGTTACAGGCGAGATGGCTCGGCGATGGCCTTCCTCATGGGGGAAAGGTTGGAACTCATCTCGATTAGGTCAGCCCCTTCCTGGGGAGCCAAGCTCTGGATGGAGGGCCAATAGGCCATCCGAGCCGCCGCCAGAGGTCTTGACCACCTTGTCGATGCTCGATCGGTCGAAACCGCCATTGCTTATCTTGGACACTTCCTCCACTGGCGCCCTCCTTGCGTCCGCAGGGCTAGGCCGTCGGGGAGCATTGAGGGGTGACAACATGGCCGCAGGTGTGCGCAGTCTTGCTCGCGAGAGTAGGCTTGACCGAAGCGCGCTTGATGGTGATGACCCCTTTGGTACGGGCATCTTGAGCTTGAGGTAGGTGTAGTTCGGATGGCCATGAACTTGGCAAAACACAGTCGACCAAGAAAGGCGTGGTAGACACCGGGAAAGTCGACGACCTCGAAGGTTAGTGGCTCCTTGTAGAAATTGTCCAGTTGGCCAAAGGTGACGTTGAGCCGGATGCGCCCAAGGGACATGGCTTCCTTCCCTAGCACAATCCCGTAGAACGGCGCTTGGTAAAGCGCAGCTCTCTAAGGGATACCTGTCCTATCGAGGGTGTTTGGCGTGAGAGTATGTTGATGCTACTGCCCCTATCCATCGACACCTTGGTGAGTAGCGTGCGTGGTGCCCATGATCGGGTGACCACGAGCGGGTAGTGCCACTGGATGGGGACGCGATCGATGGATGGTGTTCTTGGTCGAAGGTGATGGCTATCTAGGACCATTAGAGCTGCGTCCGAGGCGGCGAGGTGTGGACAACGTTCACCTCCTACTTTGTGATGCTGGCTTTGCCTATAGAATTCATATGGTGGGAGAGCCCCAAAGATCATGAGGCGATTGCTTTCGGCCTTAGGGAAATCGTTGTGTTCCTCCTAAGCGCCGTCAGGTTGGATTGCCAGAGCCTGGAAATGAGTTTTTTTCGGGCCTTGCCCTATTGGCCGAGGGTGTGTTGGACGGTAGTTATCATTCATTATAAACTTCAATATAACTTGAAATAATATATGAAAATGATTACTAACATAGATTTGGGGTTTAAACCGACAATTTCCATGAGTTTTGGTGATTCTGTGTTTTCGATGGGTTATTTCAAAAAGCGTCAAGGGGATCAAAACATCAAATTAAATCACGCTTATCCATGGCAAAACTACTCTAGAAGGTTCTAGAGGATTCTAGAAGCCACATCATCAAAGTAGAGGGTAGGGCGCCGCCGGTGGGGCCACCCACCCCACCCCACAGCCGCCTTCCCCTATCGATCACTGTTTCAATGTCGGTTTCTCCACCGCCTCTCTAGGTTGCATCTCACGCCATCCTTTAAGTCGGTTTGATCTCGAGGGCTCAGGATTGACGCTTGGCCTATATAATCAGCCCTGTGTCCCCCTCCAGCAGCACGCCATATAAGTCAAGATCGAGACTAGAAATTAGGGTTTCGAGAGAAGAGAATAGAGCTCCGATTCTTCAAGTTTCTAGTATAGGCTAGCTAGCAAGGTTCAAGTAGAGTGTGTGTTATTACTCAGGATTCCGGATCTACTGCCCAGAGACTGGTATAGCCATTGTATCTCTATATTTATGACTTTGTGTACTTCAATATTATGTTGCTATTTATTATGTTCCTAGTTTACTCTAGTTATATGCTTGATATAGTTATGATTGATGATGAATTTATACATATGTTCGTAAAGCTCTTAGCTTAGTACTCGAGTGAGTTAAGTGGTCGACATTATGTAAGCATAGTGCTTAGATATTGTTTTCTCTGGGATGCATTCTACACTGGGTCATGTGGTAGATCACTGAGATGTGACACTCTGTTGAGTCCTTTGTAGTCCACTCGCTTGTAGAGCAAGTAGAACACTGGCCATGCGAAGGAGACAAACTACATTCTTGATCTTCCTTAGTAATGTTCCTTATGCATAGATCCAAAGTTAGTTATACTATAGATGAGAGTGTATATACTTGGGTGTAAAAAACTTAGTAAATAAGGAATGACTTAGGAATCTTTTGCTCTTAACGAATCTCCTGCTTAGCAGTATTTTATATTTTATGAGTCTCTATTTCTATCTCCTCGAATACCATTATTATCTTACACTTATCATTTATTTATCCCTTGACTTAGCCCTATCATAGCATGAGAGTGATTTTATCATAAGTATATATATATTTGTCAATATCTCTATGCCAACACAACTCCATAGCTCCTCCCTATGGATAAAATATAAATAACGATACACAGTATACTCCGGGTGAAATGCTACAATGGTATATTATCTGTGTGCTTAGGATACTTTAATATATATATATAATTTTCCTCTAAATTTTTAGTGTCATTTATATTTACCAACAACATATTTCTCGGCATCATGTTAGGGATGACAACTTAGTAAAGAAGTGATGCTAAGAAATGTCAACAAGCATTTCAAGGCGTGCTTGAGAGAGGGCACATGGCTAAGAGAATTGGCTAAATAAATACTAATTGATGAAATCATAACTCTACTTTAGCAGGCTTACCCTTGTTTGTCTTTGTTCATATCTTATACAGGGTATTGCAGACTTGTTCGTGATTTACCAATAATTTCCATCAATCTGAATCAACCAAAATAAGAGGAAGCTCAACACCAGTTTCTGAAGCTAGGGCTGACAAGACCATGCGTGAGTTCTCTGCTCAAGCATTGAGAACATTCAGACTTTGGACCAACACTGAACTACCAACCTTGAGTTTGAGCTCGCTTTCAAGTCTCATCAACATGGTGCAAGCTACCCCATTCTGTGGAAAGGCACATGAAGATGTTAGTGCTCATCTTTAGAATTTTCTAGAGATTAGTAGCACGGTCATTATCAAGGACGTTGCTCAAGATATCATACTACTTCGCTTATTTCCATTCTCACTAGTGGGAAAGGCGAAGCAATGGTTCTAACACCAACAAAGATCACATCAACACGTGGGCAAAGTGTTCAAAGGCCTTTTAGAAAAGTTCTTCCCTCGTAAGGCAAGACAAATGCCTTTAAGAGGAAAGAGTTCCAATTTCCAAGCAATGAGAAGAGAGAAACCATTCCGATAAGCATGGGAATGTTTCTAAGAATACATTTTAGATTGTCCTCATCATGGGATGGAAGATTGATTTGCTCATGCAAGGCTTTTTACCATGGATTAACTCGTAAAGCTCGTGAACAACTAGATGCAACTCACTGGAGATCATTTATGTCACTCACCCTTGGAAAAGCTAAACTATTATGGAAAAGACAGCCTCTAATCAAGGTTGGTCATCATGCAACATTCAATTATGCAATAAGAAGCGAAGAAGTGCAAGTAAGAGGTGTGTGCACTGTCAACCAAGATGGAAGTCTTGTTGAATTACTTAAACAATGAGCCAATTACAAGAAAGATCATCAAAGCTATTCAAGATGCATTCAATGCTCAAAACAACCGTGGAGAATATTTGGGGTTGAATTCCCTCGAATATCGAGGATGCAAATATCACAACAACAATTCTCGCTCGACAACAACGAGAGACAAGGGTGGAATTAATAACAACATTTGACTTACTAAGGTAAGTACCAGTGTAATTATTATAATACTCCAAACCAACCATCCTTAAAGAGACTTGATCTTAGAACAAGTTAGGATTAATGAGAATATTTCTAAGAAGCTTGCTTTTAATGATAAGATCCTAGAATACATAAATACTAAAATGGATAGTTTTTTCTACCGCCATAAAATACTAAAATAAAAGGAGAAGAGAACCAATAAAGTTGAAGAAGTTGAGCCACAAGAGCAAGAGTTACAACAAGATTTTCATGACATCGACTCCTCCCACTGCTTTAATGCAGAATCGGAAAGCCAAAATGGATGAAACAAGTTGTGAAGTCTGTAGAGGTAATTCAAAAGTTATATATATCAATATTCCGTTGCTAAGATGCCATACTGAGGTACCTACCTATGCAAAGTATCTGAGAGACATCCTCAACAACAAAATGACCACCGCTTTCCACCTCGAGGTAATCAGAAGTTAACGAAGGAGTGTAGAAAAGCCTTACTAAACACTTCAATTGCCAAGAAGAAGGATCCGTGGATGTCCCACTATCGATTGTTGATCGAGAGCCAAAACTTTGAGAATGCATTATATGATCTTGGAGCAAGGCCGATTGTCATGCCTAAAAGGTTTTTTGATAAGCATCAACTATTCAACACTTATGCCAACATCAATACATGCTTATAACTAGCCAACCAATCGGGGTCCGGGCTTTACGCCGCAGGAATCGCTAAAAACATTTTCGATAAAATATGAAAGTTTTTTGTTCCCATAAATTTTGTAGTACTTGACATACAAGAGGACATGAAGACACCTTCTTGATCTTTGGGAGACCCTTCTCGAAAGCACTACAAATGCTCACATTGATGTGAGGAGCTAGAAAAAATTAAATTCCATATCAATGGGAAGGAAGAGCGATTCGCCTTTCTGCCAAGACTAGAACAATGCTCTAACTTGGAGTGGCATGAAAAGCAAGTGCAACCGTTAAGGTCTCCATCTCTGTGGACCGGATCGACAAATCAAGAATAAACCCAGCCGGAGAAGTCTGGTTGGTGGACTTAAATTCGAACCCCTAGCCGGGAGGTAACTTAGTAGTTATCCATATTTACGCTTTTGATATTGCATTAATCATGAGAGTTTAAGTGTGGTAGTGATGTCCAAATCAAGTAGTGGGAATTAAAAGAATTAAGATGGAAGTCCCTACCAAAATCTTGATTAGAATATTTATAAAGGCAATTTTAGATGACTAACCCTCGGACCATCTGAATCTTGATAGCCAACCACTAACATTTTCATCTCCTCAATCCCATTCCACGAGTTGTGTT